>CM042838.1:6729648-7264648 GCA_023653725.1 Bungarus multicinctus
AACCATTTAATTTTATCTTGGAGCTAATGATTGATGCTCCTCAACTGCTGAAGCCCACATGTCTTGGGAAGAATCCTGAAAGGGTTTTGAGGTTTTCATGGATGTGTCTCAAGTAATATTGGGTCTTTTTCATACAGGTGGCCAAATTTTAATATTAGTCTTTATTCACATGTGTGATGTGTGATCTGAAAGTGGAGGGGATCATCATCATCGTTCCTTTGTCATGGTCAGATCACTTGCCAATAAACAAATACCTAATCAGATGCTAGTACCTCTGCAAGAGTGAAAGATTAATAAGCATATTCCACCCAGACATCTAGTAAATCCATTTGATTTTCAGCTGATATATAAGGAATTTCTTAGTGATCTGGCAGGTCGTTTCTTTATGGATCTTATTAAGTCCTAAAACTTGTAGAATGGAAAGATGCTGTACAAAACTTTACCCAAACAGTTTCTCCATGTGTCTCTCGACCTCTATTATCTCCAAAGAGCTCATGAAGACAGGAGAAGTGATACCTAGAGCACCAGTGGCATAAGACAAGGAATATGAATCCAAATTGAAGGTTGCCTTGTGCTGAGAAGAGTGACAAATCTTTATTACACCTCACATTTACTGCAGTAGCAGAATGCTACCCCGAATCTTTGTTTAAAGTGCTTTTTTTTAGGAATGGAAGGGAAGATCTTCCTTCAGGATGTTTTTACCTTTAGGTAGACATTTTGTAGAGATTTCCGGTAGAGCTCATCCTTATTGGTGGTCTGTCCTGCCAGAGATAAGCCCACCAAGCAACATTAAATCCACAATATAAGAGGGTTCACAAGTCAAGAAAAGTCCAGAGTTCACAAGGAACAATCCAAGTCAAGGCACAGTGCCAATCCAAAGGAAGGCAAGAATTCCAACAACCAAGAAACATAGGAAATGAACACATTGTTCCCAGTCTCATCTCTATCTGTCTCTGGTGCTAAATAGCCAGCTTCTGGTACAGCCCATCAAGACAAAGCTGCATCCTCAAAAGTAATTGGGATGAACTCAGTGATGGGATTCAAATAATTTAACAACCGGTTCCCTGCCTTAATGATTTCTTCCAACAACCAGTTCACCAAACTGCTCAGAAAGTTAACAACCAGTTTCCTGAAATTGGCTGAATCCCACCACTGGATGACCTTCACTGCTCCTACCTTTTCTCTGTCCTATGTGTTCTTGGACCAGGTGCAGAAGGCAGTTCCTCTTCCTCATCACTGACTGGCTGCAGCTGCATGCTTTCTCCACCTGAAATCTCAGGATTGTCCTGCTGCAGCTATGCTTCAGCCAAATCCCTTTCAGGTGGCTGCTTGGAGCCATTGACCAACTTCTCTCCAGACTATGCCTAGAACTGATTCATCCCCCTCCAAAGTGATGTCTAGAAAGGCATCTTGAGAAGCATCCAGGGGAGTCGTCACAATTGATTGTCTCTGGATGAGATTGCATTTGTTTGGAAATAGCAGGTCCATGACCTGAGAGGCTCCTGGATCCATAGCTCCTCCTTGACCAGTGGTGAAGTCAGTCATCAGAGGAGCCTTTGCTGTGCTGCATTCTGTTGTTGCTACAATGTTTGGATGAGGCTGATTGTGGGTTTTCGACAGATGCTAAGGAGTTTGTTTTATGGATTGTTTTGTGGACAACATAGAGACAGGGGGTAGATCAGAATACAAATATTGTAATGAATAAATAAAGAATTCAGAGACTCAAAACAGTTCAAAGGAAATTCTAAATAAGTTTCTGAGAAAGAAAAGACAGAATTTTTGCTTCCTCGAGGAAAGGCAATGATTTGAAAGTCAGTGGTCAGAATTTGGCATTGTATTATTTTTATTTTTTTACAGTGAAAATTTGAAATTCGTTATTATAGGTAGGTAAACAAAACTTCACTAAACCATATAGAATTTACTTTAGCAGCTAGCTTCCATATGACATTGTATTCTTTCCAGAATAGTTTTTTTTTAAATTTGTAATATGGCTTTACAAATCAGGGAACCTTTTAAAAAAAAAAACTTATTATTGTGATTATTAGTCTTAGAGGGGGGAGGAATTTTATTTATTCCTTAAAAAAGTGTTTCTCAGGAGGCATTTTACAAGCCAGAGTGTAATTATTCCATTTCAAATGTTAACATTCAGCTTTACAAAACAGAATCCCTAAGTGGAAAACAGCTCCAAGTAATTGCTTGCTAACTCATTTCCTTAAGAAGAATGTTATGATGGCTTAATAGAGTTTCAACGGAGAGCTTGCTTTTATGGAAACCATAAGGTGAAGAACCATTTTAAAAATGAGTCATAGTTTACTGTTTTTTTTTTTGTTTTTTGTAAAACTAGCAAACAAGGATGATTGTCAGCAAATTTATGTCAAGGATACTTTATACAACAGTTATATCCTCAGCATTAATGGAAAATAAAATTCCAGATACATCTTTCTCTGTGTTTTACCCCTTTCCGTCTCCATTTGGAAATAAAGATTATAATGATTTCTGCCCTTGTTCAAAATTAAAAACATTCTGCAATATTTTATTCTAGAATTTGACATTTCAAAGACAAGTAAGGAAAAGAGACAGGATTCTTTTGAGAAATGTCTCAGACCACCAACAGCCTTGAACCCCAAACCACCACATCTTGACAGAGTTCTGTTTAAACTTGTAGTTCCCCATATACACGCAACAGCCTCTGGGCACTGAGAAAGGGCTATTTTGTCTATTTTGTGGTCCCGTCAGTTCTTACTTCGAGACAAGTGGCATTTCTAGCATATCATCCGTGCACAATGTACCAATGCACCATTGTCGATACTTTGTCACGCCAGTGTTCGTAGTCAGTTTGTGCAATGATTTTTTTGCAGCATCTAGCCATGTGGTCAAATTCTTTGCAGAAATGATATTTGCTATCTATTGCTATCATCTCATTTCTGGATTTATCTGCATTTGTTCTTAAGGCTTGGTCTTGTGAAGCCAGAATTAGCCCCTCCATCTCTTTCTTGCTCTTACCATTAATTACCGTTTGCCTTGCCTGCTTTGTTTTTAAGTACTGACCATGTAATATTTTGCCTTTGCTTCTTTTCTGTTCTTCACTTGGTCTCTCTTGTAGGCAAGTTTGTTCTCTCTAGGATTCAGTAACCTTCCCTGATATACCACCCTCAGTGCATCTTCTTCATTGTTCTTCAGATATTCTTCCAATGCTGTTTTTTCTCTCTCTCTCTCTTCAATTGTCTAGTGGGCTTGCAACATTCTGCACTCACTTTTTTTTTGTAAGTGGATTACATCACATATCTGTATGGATGAAGGGCATGATTCATTGTCTTTTTTTTTTTTGTCTTCCTTCCTATCCAGGACTTCTAGATTTGCTTGAGTCCAGCCCACTATTCCAGCTGTGTATCAGTGACTACAATTTCCCGAGTGTCTGAGCTATTCCTGTCAAGACTTCAATTTGTTTGTTCAGAGTAGACCTTTGCAGTTCTTTAAATTCTACTTCTGTGAATAGTTTATTTCATATTATAAATCAGCAACGATCTGGTAGCCTGTGTTCTGTTAATTCTGATTCTGGACATTGTTCTTTCCACGTCTAGTGAATTTTTTGAGAAATCTTCTTCTCATTGGACTTGATTTGTAATAACAAATTATTATCTCTTCATTTTCAATCTTTGCATATTTGTAATAGATAAACAACACTTCTTCCAGTAGTTCTGGTTATGCAGCCAATAATCCTGAATCCTGTAGCCTGTCTGTCAACAGATGTCCAGGAAATCCAGCACCTAATGCAGTCCTTGTTGACCCAGACAGTAATCAATCCAGTATAGATTTTTTTATCATATTTGTTTATGGGAGAGATACTCTTTGTCTGGCTTCTCTGATGAGACCAGTATGGCTATACCTCTGGCATAGCTCTCATCTTCCTATAACCTTATAAGTCCCACAACCATATCAAGATAGTACCTTACTGGATGATAATGATGATAACAGATAACAGATAACCAGAATTGGAAGGGACCTTATAGGTCATCTAGTCCAACTCCCCATCCAAGCAGGAGACCCTACACCATTTCTGACAAATGGCAGTCCAATCTCTTCTTGAACATCTCTAATGATGACTCTCCCACAACTTCCGAGCCGAGAGCAAGCTGTTCCATTGGTTGATCGTTCTCACTGTCAGAAAGTTTCTCCTTATTTTCAGGTTAAATCTCTCCTTGCTCATTTTCCATCCATTATTCCTTGTCTGGCCTTCGGATGATTTAGAAAATAGCTTGACCCCTTCCTCTCTGTGGCAGCCCCTCAAATATTGGAAGACTGCTATCATGTCTCTCCTGATTCTTCTCTTCACTAGACTAGCCAAGCCCAGTTCCTGTAACCGTTCTTCATATGTTTTAGTCTCCAGTCCCCTAATCATCCTGGTTGCTCTTCTCTGCACTTTTTCTAGAGTCTCAACATCTTTTTTATAATGTGGTGACCAAAACTGGATACAGTACTCTAGGTGTAGTCTTACTAAGGCTTTACATAGTGGTATTAGTACCTCACTTGATCTCAATTGTATTCCTCTGTTAATGCAACTTAGGATTGCATTAGCTTTTTTGGCTGCTGCTTCACACTGCTGGCTCATATTTAGCTGGTTGTCCACTAGGACGATGGTCCTAGACGATGATGGTTGTCCAAGACGATGATGATGATGATGATGATTTGTTGTTTCAGAGTACTGTGTGTCAAACCTCTACACCCAAAAGCTTGCAGTCATTTATTTTTATGCTGCTCCATCAGAATCACTTTTTTGAGACTGGTTGACATTGGGAGCTGGTCCTGATCAAACTCTACACATGACATAACGACTTCATTATTCTCAATCTACTAATAGATAGAAGGAAGCCCATTACCTTGTGGCATTTCTTTACATGATATATTATTTAATACCTTTGTGTGGTATTGTTGCCTCCTTATACAGTGTTGCTCTCCACAACTGACTCTCAGAAGTTAGTTAATGACTAAAGTAAAAGTAAAGGTTCCCCTCGCACACACATGTTAGTCGTTTCTGGATCTAGTAGGTGGTGCTCATCTCTGTTACAAAACCGAAGAGCTAGCGCAGTCGGAAGACATCTCTGAGGTCATGTGGCTGGCATGACTAAATGCCGAAGGCATATAGAATGTTGTTACCTTCCCATCAAAGTGGTTCCTATTTTTCTACTTGCATTTTTACATGCTTTTGAACTGCTAGGTTGGCAGAAGCTGGGACAAGTAATGGGTGCTCACTCCATCAGGTGGTGCTAGGGATTCGAACTGCTGAACTGCTGACCTTTCTGATCAACAAGGTCAGTGATTTCACCACTGAGCCACCACATCCCCTAGTTAGTGACTAGACAGGCACCATATGAAATCCATCTGTAACAGTGTAGGCAGTACAGTATGTGACAAATATCCTACCTATATGTTATATTCAATGGAGCACAGTTAAACTTTGCAGTCTGTCTATAGAAATGCATCTTTACTATAAGGATGCATCAGACTCTTCCTTGCTGCCTAAATAAGCACCCAAAGTGCTTTGAGACGCAACATGCCTTCAGTATGCTACCTTCTGTTCTTTCTTCTCTGCTATGAACAATATTCTTGTGACAGGATGAGATATACTTTTCAATGAACCCAGTGCAGACTACTTGATTATTTTTTTTTTAGTCTTACTCTGGGAGCTTTTCCAGATTTTAAGTTATTCTATTTTCTACCTTAGAGGATTAGAGTGAATACAGAAGAACAGAAAATAATAGTGGACTTCTATATGGGAGCTACATTCAGATGAGTGCTTCTCTGAGATGTGCACCGCTGGATGTTTCCCAGAAAATCTATAATTAATAATACACCTCTGTTTGGATATAAATAGCTACATGGATACAGACAGGGCACTGATCTGTATGCTGTACCGCTCACAGGGCAATTGGCTTATTTGCAGCTGAATGTGATGGATATGCATTAGATGAAAATCAAAGCTGCTGGATTTTCTTTATCCTTTATGTTAATGAAATGAGCAGTAAATGGCACCATCTATTTACATCATCATGGCTGGAAATGGAAGAAAGAGGACTAAAGTGTGGGGGTAGGTGGGGGAGGAACAAAAATAGTTGGAAAGAATGGAACAGAACAGAACCTCAGAGGCCTTCTAGTGCAGCCCCCTTCTCAAGTAGAGACTCTATATCATTTCAGGCAAGTGACTGTTCAGACTCTTCTTAAACACCTCCAGTAATGAAGCACTCACAACCTCTGAAGGCAAGCCGTTCCACTGATTAATTATTCTCATTATCAGAAAATTTCTCCTTAGTTCTAGGTTGTTTCTCTCCTTGATTAGTTTTCATCCATTCCTTCTTTTTTGTCTTTTGGTGCTTTGGAAAACAGGTGCCTTTTCTTTGGGGCAGCCCCTCAAATACTGGAATACTGCTGGAGAAACAATACTGAAATGAGCTGGAGAATGTGGGAAACAGCAAACAGTGGCTGCAGATGAGAGCTATGGATGCCTTGAGTAATGATACTGACCAGTGGTGGGATTAAAAAAAAAATTACTACCGTATTTTCCGGCGTATAAGACGACCGGCGTATAAGACGACCCCCTAATTTTATAGTTAAAACATAGGTTTAGGCCTATATTCGCTGTATAAGACTACCCCCCCACTTCCGAGGCAACACCAGTTCTTTTTTAATTAAAAAGCCTGCTTGGATTGGCTGAATTAGAGAGGCGGTCCGAGCAGCCTTGCAGTGATTGGTGCAGGATCGAGTTGGAAAATTCGTTTGCATGCATAAAAAGCCTGCTTGGATTGGCTGAGTTAGAGAGGCGGTCCGAGCAGCCTTGCAGTGATTGATGCAGGATCGAGTTGGAAAATTATACTCGGCGTATAAGACGACCCCCGATTTTCGGTTGACTTTTTTTCGTTTCAAAAGTCGTCTTATACGCCGGAAAATACGGTACCAGTTCTGTGGGTGTGGCTTGGTGGGCATGGCATGGCTTGGGGTGTGTGGCTTGGTGGATGTGGCAGCGGAAGGATAGTGCAAAATCTCCATTCCCCCCCCACACCACTAACCTGCTTTCCAGCTCCGTTCTCCTGGCCAGGGCAACAAAAGAAGACCCAGCCGATCAGCTGGGACTCAGGAGGCAGAGAATAGATGGAGCAGGGCCAGTCAGAGATGGTATTTGCCAGTTCTCCAAACCACTCAAAATTTCCACTACTGGTTCTCCAGAACTGGTCAGAACCTGCTGAATATCCACCTCTGAAACTGACACTGATGAAATAAAAGTCACGTCATGATTAAAAATACCTGGTAGTTAGGAACAGATTTGTGAATCCAGAAAAGATCCACTGATGGAGTCAGATGGAACAGTTAGGGATCTCTGAAGTGATCTAAATCAGTCCAAGTCTATATAGCATATCTCATAGCCTCAGGTATAGCATATCTCAAATTCTGGTTTCTGGAATAAATTGGATTGGATTTTTAACTTCTTCAATATGGATTTCATGGTTCTGAATCCACTCCTTCCAGAAACTTGGTCTCAATGAAGTTTCAGACTTAACTTATTCTCTATTCTAGCGCTCTGAGTTGTTGCAAAGAATGAAGCAATGGCCATTGTTTACATTAAAAAAACAGGCTGGAAATGAAAGGAAAAAAGAGAACAGCTTTACTATTACCAACAGGTGTGCTCTCAAACCAGAAGGAACAGACCATTGTTGGACATTATAGCAGCATTGGCTTATTTAAAAACAAAGACTAAATGAAGTTAAACACATAAACTAGGATATGAATTCAGATTTCTAAGTGGTCTTCAAAATATTGAGTGTTACAACATTCTTTCAAATTGAGAGATAAAAGGAAGGATTAAATATTCATTATTTAATCACTATATCCCATCCTTACCTTTACCCAGTCATTCCTACCTTTTGACATCCATTCTTTTAATGCATTTCTCTACTCCTTTTCATGTTTCCTATTTGGCTACACCACTATGATAAAGTGCAATAATTATTTTTAGGCAGGAAAGGTATATTCAAAGAAGCTTTAATGCACAGAATAATGGAATGACCCTTATATCTCTTGATGATAAACACAGATCCTAGACAAGGGTGGGCTGCTGGGGGTTCGCGAGGGTTTGGGAGATCCTCTAGCTCAGTGGTAGGGAACCTTGGCTCTTTTATCACTTATGGACTTCAACTCCCAGAATTCCTGAATGAGCTATAAAAAGTTCCCCATCCCTGGCCTACTGGTTTTTCAGTTGTGAGGGAAATCAATTTTTGATTTGAATGGGATTGTTCAATATACAAATGTCCTAATTTTTGACTTGAATGATCAATATTCGTTATATGTCCTACATTTGTATATTAAACAGTCCCATTCAAGTCAAAAATTGATTTCCCTCACAACTGAAAAACCACTAGGCCAGGGATGGGGAAACTTTTATGGCTCACTCAGGAATTCTGGGAGTTGAAGTCCATCAGTGATAAAAGAGCCAAGGTTCCCTACCGCTGCTCTAGCTGATTCTGCACAGTTCAGAGAACCCCAAAATCCCACTCCTGGCTGGCCCTGCCACACCCACCTTGCCCCTCTCAGGAGTCCCCACGTGGCCCATTTTGGATGCAGGTAAGTGCAGGGCGCACAGAGACGCTCAGGGAGGGTGACAAACGGGCCTCCTAGAAGTTTGGGAAGGCCAGTAATGGGCCTGTTTCCGGCTTCCAGAGAGTCTCTGGAGCCCTGGGAGGCTGTTTTCACCCTCCCAGAGGGTCAAGGAAAGCCCAGGGAAAGCAAATATGCCCCCCCACACACCATGGTGCAGGAGGCTGACAAGGCCACACTCACCATGGCCATGCCCACACAGCAATCGGGCAGAGAACCGATTGCTAAAAATTTTTAAGCCCATCCCTGATCCTAGAACATGACTTTTAAGGAAGCTAGAGATACTTTAATACTGACATAAAGTTCATTCCTATTGGATAATCAAATAAAAATATTAATAACATAATGAGGATGGGCAAACTTTTTCAAGTGATGTTTCTATGAAACTATTTGAAAATCAATCTGGAAAATAAATCAACCTTTATTTTAGGTTGTCTCTACCAACCCTGTATGTGTCCTTCCACCTCTTTCTAGATACTGTTATGCTAAATCGCTTCTCAGTATGTTACCCTCTTCCCAAATCTCAGTCATTGACCTGCCTGCTATTCCAGCTCTTCCACATATATTGTTGCTCTGCTCATTTTCCTGAAGCCTGCATCACCTCACTTTATCATGGAGGAATTGAACTGATCGATCATGATTGAAGAAAGAGGAAAAGGGAATGAAGAAACTCAGCCTTCAACCAACGGCTGTCAGCTCTTCTATGTCCAAGTAATATTTATTAATAGTGTTGTCTTTCACTTTTTTAATTTTTTAAAAAGTAATATTTCTTGGCTGACTTATTGATTTATTTTTGGAATTTTTTTCCTGCCTTTGTGCTAATGTACATTGCCTTAAACTGCAATCCTATCATCTTAAAAGGAACTTTTCATCTTGGGTGTTAAATCAGTATCTTAATCATAGGCTTGTTCACTTACCTTTTTCTTTGCAAAACTGAAAGTAATTTTCTCTCCATTCTTCTCTACAGTCTCTTGGGTATAAATGCAAGCATCCTCAATCCTTGAGCCCAACATTTAATGCTGCTAAGTGAAAAATTTGTTAAGTGAGTTTTGCCCCATTTTATGACTTTTCTTGCCACAGCTGCAAAGTGAATTACTGCGGTTGTTAAATTAGTAACATGGTTGTTAAATGAATCTGATTTCCCCATTGACTTTGTTTGTCAGAAGGTTGCAAAAGGGGATCACGTGACCCCGGGACACTGCAACCGTCATAAATGTGAGTCAATTGTTAAGCTATAAATCTGAATGTGACTATGGGATGCTGCAATGGTCATAAGCATGAAAAATGGTTGCAGGTCATTTATTTTTCAATACTGTTGTAACTTTGAATGGTCACTAAGCAAATTGTTGTAAGCCGAGGACTATCTGTATAGGTAAGTAACCTAGGCTTTCTTATTTCTAAGTTATTTCCCAAGTAGAGCTTTTTAAAATTTCTTTTGATACAAACAGCAGCCTCAGGAATTTTTACATACAAAAATTGGGCTTCTGACTTTAGTATTTCTCTCTCCTTGCATTCTTCCTGATGTACAAACCTAATTCCTATCCAGCAGTGAAGTTAAGGGGTGGGAAAAACTTAACACTGGATAAACCTTAAGCTTATACACTTTACAAATGAGGTTTTGTTGACACCGGTTGTCTATTTGACTCACTGAGTTTATCTTATAGTGGAACTCTGCTTTCCATCTTATTATTTTCCAAAGAGGTATAACCCCCTGCCTGCCTGTACACATTGAGACAGTGTCATAGCAAAATATGATTGCAGGCAGTGCTGTTTTATCATTCTTGTCCACTTTAGAGTAAAGTTTCCTTTGAAAGAAGGAGAGAGACATTTGTTTAAATCAGAACAGTTGAAGGGAATAGAGAATGGGTGCAAAGACAGATGTATCAATCATGATGGGAGAGAGAACAGGTGTGTTTGTAGTAGGTACGTTTTAAAAATGAACCAAGATGCCTCAATATGGGCTTTCAGAAATGTGCTTTAAAATGGTGATTCACACTATCAGCTAGAAAAAGGAACATTCAGCATGAAAAAGCATTATCTCAAGCTTAGGACATAAAACCAAGATTTGAGCATAGGGACCTGGATAAATATTAAAAGGAGAATGGGGATAGAGAGAATATGGTTCTGGGAATAACTAAATATACATGGCTATTCTCTCTCTTTTGACTGAATGAGATCAAGAAGATAAATGAGGTCTATGGTTCAGAAAGCTGAATGAATGACTTCAGCAGGGTGGGGGAGGACAAATAGGAGACAGACAAGGAATGGTAGGGGCCGCTATGGCAGTAGCGCTATTCTCGTTTCAACACTTGGGCATATATTGAGAGAAACTAGACTGCTGAAACAGGTTTACTATCAAAAGTCACTCAAAGTTACAAAAAAATCCCTTGTCCTACAGAAAAAAAATGCTGTTCTTTGAAAGACTTGTCCTTTAGAGAGACTAAGTGATGGGAAAAGAACAGGTTTACATGTGGGATCTGGAGAAAACCATTATTGCTCATGGTTGCCTTTTTTAATAAGATTGTTCCATTCAAGGCTTCCTAGATTCATGACAACATGCTACCTAACAATGAACGAGGAAGAATTTTGCTGATCCTGAATCAATGTAGGAACAAGGAATGCCTTTACACTTTAAGGTGATCAATCATAGCAGAAAACCAACTCAAATGAGTTACAGAAAACACTTATAATGAAACACAAACCAATGTCCTTTCAGAATTATTTCAGCTGAACAACACCTTCTCATCCTCTGTGTTACTTTCCATGCTTCTTACATTCCCTTAGTAATTTCTTCAACTATTGAACATTTGATTGTAAGCTATTCTGGACAGATCCATTTTCCCCCTGTGATATACTATCAACATCGATGCATAATTAATGTGATATGCAGTCTACTGCTACTGCTGCCATTGTATCCACTTCTAATCTGTTGCTAGAAATTCTGCTATTTTGCTACTAGAATCATCAAAGCTGTTGATACTTCTTCTGGCATGGCTTCTACTATTGCTATTTTTATTGTTATAATTAAGACAATATACGAGAGAAGACTGAAGGATGGTCAGATCATGATGGTCCTTATCCCAGATATTATGTTACTTTTAAAAAGCATGTGGCCACGAATGCTTATTTATGTATGAGCTTACTAGAGTTGCATGCCTTGTGCTACTTATTGGAGTGATGTGGTATCTGTCTTAAATCTGATCCCCTGAGAAATAATACTCATTGTGTTTGTCAGAGTTTAATTACACTGAAATACAATACTAGCATCATGTATAGGCTTCCAATAAAATTGCTGCTTGAGATGTTGAAATCCTATGTTTAAGGATACCAGAGAGAGAGGGAGAGAGGGAGAGGGAGAGGAACATTGTCTCTGAAATCTGCTCAGCAGGTTTCTTTCCTCCTTCCCTTACCCCTTTACACTCTTGTCACAGCTGCCCATGGAAAGGATCCTAGAAATTTAAGTTGCTTTTCTCTTCTTTATATTGCTTATAATCATGTAGGAATGGTTTTCTCCTGAAATTTGAGATGTTAGTAATTATAATAAGATGAAAAAAAAAAAAATAAGATGATAGCACTGGTGGCAGGATTTGTTTGTAATTAGACTTGAATAGGCCAATATGTACCACAGATAGATCAGTATGCTCTTCAGAAATTCCCTTCTTGTTGCTGCTGCTCTTCTTAATTATTTAGCATGATTACAATCAGTTGCTGACTTGAACCCATTGCCAAAGCTGTCCCAAAGGTGCTTTTTCAAGAGGCAACTGGACTTTATTTTTTCTTTGAAGATGTTTTGCTTCTCATCCAAGAAGCTTCTTCAGCTTGGACTGAATAGTGGGGAATGGAAGTATTTATATTCCTTACAAACAGTTGGTCGCTGAGGCTACTTGAAGGTTTACTTGTATCTTCGGGGTCACCTGAGTAGTACAAATGGGTGTGGAGCCTTCTTGGAACTGCTGAAAGGACTGTGTTGTAGACTGGAGATAGATGTTGTTGTATCCCTACCCCTCTGTTGTAGGAGGGTTGCTCAATTTTGACATAGATGGCCTCTTTGACTCCTCTTTCAAACCAGTGGTCCTCTCTGTCCAAAATGCTGTCTTCAAAAGAATGGCATTTGTCTTTTAAATGCAGATGGACTGCTGAACCTTCTCCTGATGGGTTTGTTCTCCTATGTTGTGCCATGCATTTATGAAACAATGGTTTTGTTTCCCCAATGTACAGTTTTGCCAAAGCTACTAATACTCTAATAAAATCTTATTCACCCTCCATTTCTTCTCCATTAGTGACAGTCTTACTACTCACTTTTGGCCCAACCAGCTGACTACATTTAGAATTCTACCAACCTAGTCCTTGAAAAAGTTGTTTACATAGGAAGTTGCTGCAACCAGCTCACCATGTATAATTTGAAGAACCTCCTCAGGAAGATAAATATTACATGGCTCACCTCAGCAGTCAGACATCCTCAATAGCTGTAAAACAGGTATAATGAAGTAGTTGCTGTGGGTAGTGGTTTGAGAAGGCACTGAGTGAGGGCTTGGCCTCAATTGACACCCCAATTTTGATTTCTGCTTAAGCAATTGCTTAATTTTCCCTAATAGAAGGGTCAAGCTTGGACATCAATGAGCTCCTATTTCTGAAAGGTTTATTTTTATCATACCAGCAGGCACAAGTCTTTGACTATCTTCTTCATATTAATCATTGTTACATTACCTTAAATGACTTTTGTGTGTATATAGATTTTTATTACATTTTTCCACTGAAAATACTTTTTAGCCTTCTTAGTAATTTATTTCACACATTTTCACATTGACCATATTCATTTCTCTTATGTTTAAGCTTTTTTCACCTTTTTCAGATTTATTTTTAAGAAGGTCATTTCCCTCCATGCTTATTAAGAAGAGCGTATGAGATAAATTAGTCTATGAATCTAATTGCAAAAATTAATTTCACAGTGTGGGAGGTAATGCTTTTATGGATAGCATTAGATTAATTTCTCTTCTTTTAACCATTGCTATAGCTGGTCACTAGCTTTTTATTCCTTCTCTGCACTCTGAAATGTTTCTTACTCTACTTTTCCATTTATTTATTTATTTGATTTGATTTGATTTGTCAATCGCTTACAAGGTAATAAACATGAGTAAAAATACAGGAAATAGGTACGAATAAATGGGGACAATAGGACAGGGATGGTAGGCACAATGGTGCACTTATGCATGCCCCTTACATTTATCCTATTCTTCAGAAGCGGTCCTGGGACCACATGAAGTTCCCAAAACCATGTGCATGAAATCTTTAGGATTTCTAAAATATAATATACTTTCTCCTACTTTGTTTAAGAAATATGTGGAAACTGTGGCATAAGCTCTAAAATAAGCATCAATTGTGGAAGAAGTGACAAATGCTCATTTAAAAAAACCTAAAATCCTAGTTCTGCTCACAGAGCATAATGTGGCCCCGCCCACTTTGGTCCCACCCACTTTGCATAATCATTGTGACCCCTCCCACAAAACAAGTGCAACCTTCAACCATTAAAGTGTTGCAAATTCTTCCTGGTTTTCTTCCTAGGACTGACAGTATTTTACTTTCCCAGTTCTGGGACAATCTCCTCCTCTTTTTATTTTTGCACGATCATACCCCAGGACATTGCAGGGAAAATTTTGTTTTCCTGTAAAGGACTTTTCCACCCTCAGAATGTTTCACTAGCATCTCTCTGTAGAACCATTTATTTTATAACATCTGTAGGAGCCAAAGAATGAGAGAAGGAAACAGAGGAAGAAGGGTTACATGAGAATACATTGGGGAATCACAAATTCAGTAGCCCCTTTTATTTTTTTTCCTGGCCTTTCTTTTTTGGCCTCTTTTTAAAAAATCTATTTTCAAAATGAAATGCAAGATCTAATATGCCGAGTGCAAGTCAGATCCAAAATTGCTCCTCTAGTATATAGCATCTTGCCAGGGTACTGTTATCCACTTCCTTCGGAGGGTGGCTTAGCTTCCTGGCCATCAATTATCCTTGAATCTATGTTCAAAAACAACACACTAAGCTCAAAGGAAGGAATTCAGAAAATGAGGGGGGCAACTGTTTCTTTTGTTCTGAGATGAGTTTTCTAATAGTCCTCAATGGCACAATAATCAACCATATGTGGTGGAGAAAAACAGGAAAATAGAATACAGTTTTTTGTTTTACAAGTGTTAGGTGTTTTCCCTGCAATGTTGAAATCCTATTACACACTTGAAGTTCACATTATTTCTTTATTAAATCTCATGCCAGTATTATTTTTATCACTGTGGTCTTGCTGACCAAGAAACAGATTCAGGTTCAAAGAAGCTTTTTTTTTTTCTTCTTCACTGCTGCAGGGAATCAGGAGGGAAGTGTATTTAACCCTTTCTTCCATTTTTCATATGTTACCCATTTGCTCCTGTGAGATAAGCAAGCTTAATTTTAAATATGGGAATAGAATCCCACACTAGCTAAGAACGTTACTGTAAATCTGCGCTGTTTGTGAAGGGTTTCAAGAGAGTGAAATGGTAAAAGTGGTATTGGTGGGATGTAAACTCAATCCATTTTAAACATGAATTGTGATGTTGTGCACAGATACAAAATGAGAAGGGCTGGCATTGCAATCATCCAATTCTGCTTTCATTATTTTGACAAAAGACATCTGAAGCAGCAGATGCTTCTGACACAAAGTCATCAGTCTCCTGTAACAAGGCTAGTTCCATGATTTTTGAAGCCTTTGGACAATAATTATTGGTAAATGTCTTTGATTTGTATGCACAAGAAAAGATAGAGCCCTTAAGTTTAAGAATTAATGAATACTAGCCTTTAAGTTTGGCACTCCTGCTTCAGTAAGCTTAAAGGTTTCAGCTAACTCTTTCACCCAGAACCTTTTCAGTTCTGGAGTTTTGACGTTTCTTCTGCCAGCCAAAGTTTCTTGGCTAATGGGATCTGCAGTAGGCCAGGACAAGTGAGGTGCACCAATTCATAGGCAAAGACTTATGTTTAAAATCCCTGCCTGTATTATCCCAAGTGATAATTTTAGCCTATCCTTCAATACTTTATGTCCTGGTGCACTTTTTTCCTCCTTTGAAAATAGGTCCTTGCAGGCAATTTTATCCAAAAAGAAGCCAGTCTTCTCTATATTAACTATTTGATCTGGCAAACGACCAAGAAGAATTTAAAACTAAACCAAGAGACCAAGTAATAGCAGATGGATACAGTTGTCAATGGTTTTCCCATTTAGTTATCAGATAACAAATGGATAAAACAAAGAAAAGCAAGATGCAATTTGAGGTACAATTGTGTAATGATGATGAACATGTAACTGCTAAGATGTACAAACTTTAGTTGTCGTTTGAAAAAGAGGAAGAATAGGTTAAAGAATACCTGATCAACTGGGTTAAGAATTTTGGTTAGAATATACAGATGAATGAATAGAGAAATGTGGTTAAAAGGGTTAAGATTTACACTGAATTATGATCTCGAGACTTTTTTTAATAAAATGATGCATCATTGGTTCATGGGGCTAGAAAATTTATCTAGAATGTATAAAAGAACATAAAATGTATGGTGGAAATGAAGGAAGACTTCAATACTTTGTGAATATGTGAAAAAGCTACAAAAATTGATTCAAACACATACTTTGATAAGAGGATTTTAAAAATCTATATTGAATTGAAGTACAATTAATGGACAAATAGTTAGAAAAAAAGGCATGGAAGATTATTTATATGATTAATGCAGTGGGCTAACTATATGCACAGAAATGGAAATATTCAATACTACCCACTATGGAAGAATATTAAAATCATAAAATTGATTTTTTAAAAAAGGATAAATTTACTTCTTTGATTAGAGAAAAGACATTTCTTGGGGACAGAAGCCTTTTCTGGGTTCTTTCCATAAAAGGAAAAAAAATGAATTTATGATTTATAGTTTTGAAGATTAGATAGGACAGGTGACAGAAAGAAAATAATTTATATATGTTTTCGTAGATTTTCACGGGTACAGGTATATAGATCTTGGCATGTTCGGGTCTTTTCCCGTGTAAGATTGAGACTATCTGGGCAACGTTTTGACGAGATCTCACTCACCATCTTCAGGCTGGTGCTTTTGGCTTCGTGCTTGTGTCAGCAAAGTGTGATCTGAGTTGTTTCTCCCTATATATACTACTGGGGAGGTTGGCTGTGTTGTCATTTCTTAATTGCTTGATGGAGTTGATGTTTGCAGATTGGCTGGCTTTTTCTGAGGAACATGTGTGGCTGAGGTATTGGCTGTGTGTCTATCAGCCTCCTGAGTTGTAACAACTTGGGTAATGGGCTGTGTGATGACCTTCTGAGTTCTATTGTTTTGACATCCTGGGTCTTGTGCTGTAATCTCCTGGGTCATAATGACCTGGGTAATGGGCTGTGTGATGACCTTCTGAGTTCTAATCTTGTGACATCCTGGGTCTTGTATTATAATCTCCTGGGTTGTTGGCTGTGTTGCAAGATCCTGAGGTTTTGTGGTGTAGCCTCCTGAGTTCTGTGATTTGATATCCTGAGCAGGTGGTTGTGATGTGATGATCTGTGATGTGAGATCTCGTCGAAACGTTGCCAAGATAGCCTCAATCTTACATGGGAAATGACCTGAACACGCCAAGACCTACATGTGTGTGTGTGTGTGTGTGTGTTTTTTCGTAGATTTTCATGGGTACAGGTATGCAGGTCTTGGTGTGTTCGGGTCTTTTCCCATGTAAGATTGAGACTATCTGGGCAACGTTTCGATGAGATCCCACTCGCCATCTTCAGGCTGGTGCTTTCAGCTTTGTGCGAGCAAAGCGTGATCTGGGCTGCTGTCTCCCTATATATATTGGTGGGGAGGTTGGCTGTGTTGTCATTTCTTGATTGCTTGATGGAGTTGATGTTTGCAGATTGGCTGGCTTTTTCTTAAGAACATGTGTGGCTGAGGTATTGGCTGTGTGTGTATCCGCCTCCTGTGTTGTAACGACTTGAGTAATGGGCTGTGTGATGACCTTCTGAGTTCTATTGTTTTGACATCCTGAGTCTTGTGCTGTAATCTCCTGGGTTGTAATGACCTGGGTAATGGGCTGTGTGATGACCTTCTTAGTTTTAATCTTCTGACCTCCTGGGTCTTGTGCTATAATCTCCTGGGTCGTAATGACCTGGGTAATGGGCTGTGTGATGACCTTCTGAGTTTTAATCTTGTGACCTCCTGGGTCTTGTGCTATAATCTCCTGGATCATAATGACCTGGGTAATGGGCTGTGTGATGACTTTCTGAGTTTTAATCTTCTGACCTCCTGGGTCTTGTATTGTAATCTCCTGGGTCGTTGGCTGTGTTGCAACATCCTGAGGTCCTGGAATGTCTCCTGAGTTCTGTGATGTGATCTCCTGGGTCGTTGGCTGTGTTGCAACATCCTGAGACCTGGAATGTCTCCTGAGTTCTGTGATGTGATATCCTGAGTGGGTGGCTGTGATGTGACGTTCCAGGTTTTGGTTTGGCTCCGAGTTTGAGGCCTGGCTCTGTGTTCATGGCGTGTGTCAGTTTGCTTTGTTTGGGTGTCTGGGTGTGTGGCAGCTAGTGATGCAGCCGTGGTTTGGTTTCTGGATGGTGGTTGCCTTTCATCTATGGGTTTGGGTTTGAGTCTGGTGAGGAAGATTGGTGGTGGCGTCCTGTGTTGTTTTGGGTCCAGTGTTGGTTTTCGTGGCTGGGACTTGTTTGTTGATAAGGGCTAGTTTCCAGATGTCTGGTAGGCAGGAGGCATCATCCCATTTGTTCATGTTATGGGGGTGTTTCTCTATTTCGATGGCTTCCCTGATTATTCTCTTATTGAAATGTTCAGTATTAGAGATTAATTTGGTTCCCTCAAAATTAATTTCATGTCCTGTGCTTTAAGGTGCTGGAAAAGGGAGGAAGAATTTTCTTCTTTTCTGACTGCGTTCTTGTGTTCTGCGGTGCGTGCATTTATTCTTCTGTTGGTTTGTCCAATGTATGTGGCTGTGCAATTGTTGCATGGTATTTCATAAACTCCTTGGTTTTCGAGCTGGATCTTGTCTTTGGGGTTTCTTAGGATATTGGCTATTTTTTGGTCAGTACCAAAGGCTGTCCTGATATTGTGTTTGTGGAGAATTTTGCTGATTTTATCTGTGGTGCCTTTGATGTAGGGGAGGAGGGCAATACCGTTGTCCTGTTCTGTATCTCGGTTTCTGGGGGGTGTCTCCTTTGGATTAGGTTGATAATTGTGTCTCTTTGGAATCCATTGGAAATTAATACGTTAGTGAGGGTGTGTAATTCTGTTCTCAGGTGGTCTTTGTCAGCTAGACATTTGGTTCTGGAGATGAGGATCTTGACTACGGAGTTGATCTGTGCAGGGTGGTGATGGGATTGTGCGTTTAAGTAGGACACACCATTCTTACCAGAAGTAAACACACACCAACTGCTACTTAAACGCACAAGACAACAGTATTGCCCTCTGCAAACATCAACTCCATCAACCAATCAAGAAATGACAACACAGCCTCAAACTTGGAGCCAAACCAAAACCTGGAATGTCACATCACAGCCACCCACTCAGGATATCACATCACAGAACTCAGAATGCTACACCACAAAACCTCAGGATATTGCAACACAGCCAACGACCCAGGAGGTTACAATACAAGACCCAGGAGGTCAGAAGATTAAAACTCAGAAGATCATCACCCAGCCCATTACCCAGGTCATTACGACCCAGGAGATTATAGCACAAGACCCAGGAGGTCAGAAGATTAAAACTCAGAAGGTCATCACACAGCCCATTACCCAGGTCATTACGACCCAGGAGATTATAGCACAAGACCCAGGAGGTCAGAAGTTAAAACTAAGAAGGTCATCACACAGCCCATTACCCAGGTCATTACAATCCAGGAGATTATAGCACAAGACCCAGGAGGTCACAAGATTAGAACTCAGAAGGTCATCACACAGCCCATTACTCAAGTCGTTACAACACAGGAGGCAGATACACACACAGCCAATACCTCAGCCACACATGTTCTTAAGAAAAAGCCAGTCAATCTGCAAACATCAACTCCATCAAGCAATCAAGAAATGACAACACAGCCAACCTCCCCACCAATATATATAGGGAGATAGCAGCCCAGATCACGCTTTGCTCACACAAAGCCGAAAGCACCAGCCTGAAGATGGCGAGTGGGATCTCATCGAAACATTGCCCAGATAGTCTCAATCTTACATGGGAAAAGACCCGAACACACAAAGACCTGCATATATATATTTGTGTGTGTGTGTGTGTGTGTGTGTGTGTGTGTGTGTGTGTAAGGTTTTTGAGCTGATAATTTAAATAATAAATAAGGGAGACCAGGATAGATCTATTTCGAGCTAGTTAGCTCTCTTCAGCTAGCCATACCCTTACTGGGATTCGAACCAGGGAAGTATTACATGTGAGGCAGTTGTAATTGCCACTACACCACTAGCTCTATCCTGTTCAGCTAAGGCAGGGGAATAAGTATATACTTTGTGTTACAACACCCTGTTAAGCCCCAATTAAGGGAGAAAGCATACTGCTTTCTTTTCTGTCTTTCGGCTCATCACCAGAGACCATACTGATAGAAAGCTATTTCTGCCACTTGGCTGTGTTCTGATTGGGTGGGGGTGTGTTCTCATTGGTTGGGGGGTTGGCTGTGTTCTGATTGGCTGGGGGTGTGTCTCCCTATATATACTGGTGGGAGGTTGGCTGTGTTGTCTATCAGCCTCCTGTGTTGTAACAACTTGGATAATGGGCTGTGTAATGACCTTCTGAGTTCTATTGTTTTGACATCCTGGGTCTTGTGCTGTAATCTCCTGGGTTGTAATGACCTGGGTAATGGGCTGTGTGATGACCTTCTTAGTTTTAATCTTCTGACCTCCTGGGTCTTGTGCTATAATCTCCTGGGTCGTAATGACCTGGGTAATGGGATGTGTGATGACCTTTTGAGTTTTAAGAATTTTTTGTTATACACAGACATACATACACATACATATACATACATATATAGTATGTGTGTGTATACACACACACACACACACACATACATACACACTTTTTTATACATATCTATACACAGACACATATTGAGGAATGTGTATATGGATGTGTGCCTGTGTGTATGTAAAAAAATTTTGGTCTGGCAAACAACCTTCTCAATATTTGTTTTAACAATGAAATTGGCACTTGCTGCTTGGCTTCTACTTTAATCTTATGTAAATTTACCCTATGTAAATTTCCTCTCCTTTTGAAAGTATTGAACCTCACAACAAATTCTTCCTCACAATCACCTTCACTGGCTGCACATGCAGCTTTTAAATCCTTGAAAAGTCTTTGAGCCTTTCCTTGCAATTAAGTAAGGCTAACCAGGCATATTATGCTGATTTTGATCTTCTAACCAAATTATCAATAGTCTTTTCATTTCAATGATTAAACCACAGTATTGCTTAGTATTAATTGTAGCTTTCACCAGGGAAGGCCCTTTCACATGCTCCATTATTCTCACTTTACCCTTTGAAATTGTTTCGATTGTTATTGACTGTAGTCACACACTTTTGCAATGAAAGATGGTGTTTTACCTCTTTTGGTTGCTTTTTTATTTCCACTTTCATTTCAATTGTCATTGTTTTCATTTTTTTAATTGCATCATTGGCACTTGCATTGAATTGGAACTTCATAGGTATGGTTACAAGAGTAAATAAGAAATAATGTAAGCCAAATGCAATGTTACAGACTCAACACAGTGTTAATGGCAATGTGATTTAAAATGGTGAATGAAATTCTCCATCCTCAAGCTGACAAATTGCTGAAGCCTCACAATATTTTCATGAGTATCACAAAATAATACATATGTTTGTTATTTATTAAACCATTGTATTTAACTCGGTTTTTGTTAAAATAATATGCTTTGTGGCAGACTGTTAGTATGAGTTATCTGTAAGTCGGAAATTCTTAATCCAAGGACTGCCTGTATGTATCTCCAAGTTAGCATTTCTCTTGTCCTGCTGTCTTCTAGGTAAAAATTCCCCTAAACTTCCTTCCAACTTCACTACTGGTTATGTGATTCAGATAATAAGAACAATAGTTCATAAATTTATTGGGCACTATTCTGGGGAAAGCCATATGAGATCTTTCTCTGCTCCTTTTAGCCCAGTCAATATAACAGAATTTAATAGATGCTCAAAAGAATTATAATTGTTGAAATTTAATTTTTGCATTGTGGTGTACCTCAATAATGATTATTACATTTAAATCATTGTGTGAATAATGGCTAGAATTATGGAAGCAGCTGTCCACTTGGACAACTTGTTCTCCTTCTTTCTTTTAATCATCTTCCTGGGCCATAAAGCTTGGAGGACCTTTCAAAACAGATTTTGAAGATGTAGGAAGGGTTATGTACTTGCTATTGTGCTGTGGATATGTGGGCTTTTGAAGCCCAGATCTTCCAATCAAAATACAACTGGAAGAGACACTGGAGGTCTTCTAGTCCAGCCCCCTGCTCAAGCAGGAGACCTTATACCATTTCATACAAGTGACTGTCCAGTCTCTTCTTAAAAACCTGCAGTGATGGAGCACCTACAACTTCTGATAGCAAGCTAATCCACCAGTTAATTGTCCTCATATTTGGGAAGTTTCTCTGTAAATTCCAGGTTGCTTTTCTCCTTGATTAATTTCCATACATTGTTTCTTGTCCTCCCCTCTGGTGGTTTGGAAAATTGACCTCCTCTTTGTGGCAGCCTCTCAAATACTGCAAAACTGCTATCATGTCATCACTAGTCATTCTTTTCTCTAGACTTTGTTGTTGTTGGTTGCTAGACTAGCCAAACCCAAATCCTTTTTTTTTATGTTTTGTCTCTAGTCCTTTAATCAGGCCTTTGTTGCTCTTTTTTGCATTTTTTCTAAAGTCTCAACATATTTTTTATAATGTGGTGACTAAAACTGGATGCAGTGTTCCAAGTGTAGCCTTATTAAGGCTTTATAAAATGGTACTTCACATGATCTGGTAGCATATAAAGAGCAAAAAACAAGATAAACTCTGTATTCTTTGTTTAGAAATAAATTGAAATTTAGCATTTTTAAGTTTATTTGCACTGTGTTCAAAGTAAATGCAGTACATTATGAAACATATATAGAAATAAATTGGTATTAATACCAATTTATTTCTATCTATATTTCATAAAGTAGAGCATTGCACACCAGGACAACTAGACACGAAAACAGCTTTTTCCCGAATGCCATCACTCTGCTAAACAAATAATTCCCTCAGCACTGTCAAACTATTTGCTAAATCTGCAGTACTATTACTATTAATCTTCTTGTCACTCTTTATCACCCATCCCACTCCCACTTGTGACTTTAACTTTGTCGCTTGTATCCTTACAATTTATTGTGATTGTTTCCTAGTATGATTTGATTGCTTATTGTACCCTGTGACTATTATTAAGTGTTGTACCTGATGATTCTTGACGGATGTATCTTTTCTTTATGTACACTGAGAGCATTTGCACCAAGACAAAATCCTTGTGTGTCCAATCACACTTGGCCAATAAAGAATTCTCTTCTATTCTATTTCAAAAAGAATTCCCTTGTTGGTGAAGAGTATATTTTTACTGCCCAGAAATATGATGTCAACCAATCATACCAGTGCCATTTATTTATTTATTTATTTATTTATTTATTTATTTATTTATTTATTTATTTATTTATTTAATCTAATTTATATACCGCCCCCCTCTCCCAAAAAGGGACTCGGGGCGGTGAACAGCCATAATAAAACATACAATTAGAAAAGTTAAAATAAATTTAAAAGTTATTAAATAAATGGCTGAAGCCAATAAAACCCAATAAAATTTTTTTAAAATTGAATTAAAAATTTAAGACCCTTCTCATAATGTTAGGCCAGACCGGCCTGTTGGAAAAGGTGGGTCTTTAGTGCTTGTTGGAAGGCTCGCAGGTCAGCAATGGCTCGTATCTCCGTAGGCAGTTTATTCCAAAGGGAGGGTGCTCTCACAGAGAAGGCCGGCACCCTCGGGGCTGCCAGCCGACATCATCCAGCTGGCGGCACCCTGAGGAGGCCCACCCTGTGGGAGCGCACTGGCCGGCGGGAGGCCGATGGTGGCAGTAGGCGGTCCCACAAGTACCCGGGTCCCAAGCTATGGAGAACTTTAAAGATGGTCACCAACACCTTGAATCGCACCCGGAAGGCCACCTGGAGCCAGTGCAGCTCGCGCAGGAGCGGTGTAATATGGGAGCTCCGAGAAGCCCCCAAGATCACCAGCGCGGCCACACTCTGCACCAGCTGGAGCCTCCGAATGCTCTTCAAGGTGAGCCCCATGTAGAGAGCATTGCAATAGTCTAGGCGGGAGGTGACAAGGGCAGAAGTGACTGTGCACAATGCGCCCCGATCCAGAAAGGGCCGCAACTGGTAGATCCAACGGACCTGATAAAAAGCGAATAGTTTTGAAACTATTGCAACTTAAGTGGGGAATGACCATTTTTCCTTAGTAGGAGGGCCTGATCTTGTCATAGACCTTTTGGCACATAGATTTCACAATGGGACCTACTACATACTGAAAGTCCTGCTGATTCCATTTACAAATACAGTTCAGGTGCCCTTTCCTAGCAATAGCAACATCATTCCCATTTTCAGGCCCAGTTGGCAGGCTCTTCTTCAGCATAATTCACCCTAAATAATTGGAGCAGAAATATAGCCCTAGAGCACTCTCCAGGGTGAACCAGAAAAGCAAACAGAAAAGAAGGGCAAAGATTTGATTGCTCCCATTTGGATAACACTTTTGGCTGTCCATCAACGGTTAATATAGTGGCAGCACCTAAGACTTTCTAGAGGCAAAGCCTTAATTGCTAAAAAGGAGTTCTAATTTCCTGCACATAAGACACAACCATGCTCTCTTTCCTATATTCTTCTGCTGCCATGTTTCTTAATCCAATTGTAACGAGGATTTATTCAAGCTTTTGTTTACATGTATAATCAACTTAATTTTAAAAAACAATTTCATCAGATCTAGTAATAGATTCTGAATCTCTAATAACATTAACAATAATAATAGCAGCAGCCAGCCTCCTCACTGTATAAAATGGTAGAATTCTAAAGGGCAGCATAGTATTTCGCTTTCCAAATACTTAAACAATGTTAATAAGAAACTACATGCAACAGAGTAGTACTTTGAGTAGAGGGCTACAGTGTATTTTTCTCTCCAAAGTTCCCCTTGCCCCCAACTGTAAAATGTTATCCCTAAGAATGATGTCAACTAAAAAGTTACTCCTTTGGTCTTTTTAGCTGCCAGAAAAAGGGAATGGGGGAAAACAAGGCATTCTTGAAATGCCCAGAATAATCACCCCAGCAGCCCAAAGTTGTCGGAGCATAAGAAGGTTATTGGAGAGCATGATGGATGACTCTTGGAGATGGATGTGTCCCATTGGAGAAGTCACATCCAGGGGGTGGAGGGAAGACCAGGATCAAAGGGGAAATGTATGATGTAATTTAGTATTGGCTGCATCCAGCTTATGCCAACATGGCCACTCCTAATAAATCAATTTACTTTCTCTGAGATGTGGCTAGAGACTTTTGATTTGAATGAGGGTGGTTTTGTTGGAGCCCTGACAAATGATAATATTATCAGAACCCTTGATGGGAAAGCAAGACACCAGGGATTTGACTAAATCAGGCCCAGGGTTTTTAAGGATCATCAAAGGATCTGCGACAGAACACCACCACTAGCTTCCGTTGTCAAGGGATAGACCATTAGCTAGAATCTGGCACTCTCCTCTTGAGTTCAAATAATGTCCTGGTACTCAGTTAAAAATCTGTCCTTACTAGTTACCAGCTGGGATCTTTTGTACCTATTTAGAGAACCATCAGCTACAAAACTGATTGTTCACTAATGGACCAATAAAAAAATTGTACTCAATTCTGTCTTCAACTATCCTAAAATTATTAATTTTCCTGCCATCAATGTCCCATTTTTGCAAAAGGAACAAAAGAGAGGAAACAATCATTTTTTCTGGAAGAGCAAACTGAGAAATTTAGCGAAGAGAGGAAAGATCCAAGAGAAGAATATGACAAACGTACATGGTTTCTTTGCAACAAGCATCCATATAGTTGACTTTAGAAAATTTAAATATGAGGTTTCTGAAGCTAAGTACTTATTTGGAAAGATATACACCTATCCCCACTCCCCAAAGGCCATTTAGATAAGTGCCAGGATTTTAGTCTTCACCCTTCTGTTTCCTCTTTCCTTGGCCAAAATTAGTTCTGTTGTGCTATGCCATGGAATTGCAGGTTTATGCACCATTTATTTTCAAGAAGTTGAAAAATTGACCTGCACCAGAATATGACTGACAGCACAGTCATTCTGTCAGTATATGAGAGTTCATGAATTGGAATTGACATGGTAACAGGTCAGCCAATGGGAACTGTTTGGTGACTAAGAAACAGCACCTGTTGTGAACCAGATGGCTTGGAGACTGAGTGTGGCTTAGGGTTACTGGTCTGTATATAAGAGTTAGTTTGTCCTTGGATCTTTGGTCCCCTGTATGATATTGCTTCTGTGTTTATATTGCTTCTGTGATTGTGACTTCTGGATTCTGACTTCTGGTTCTCACTTCTGCTGCATGGCATTGTATAGATGCATCATACTGTATATAAAGTATATAAAGAAGTTTCTTCTATAAAGGAATCCTGCTGAATTATTTACTTGTGTGTTGGTTGGATTGCTGCAAACTCTGACACATTCTTGGGGCGTCAAGATCAATTCTTCTCAGCAGAGTATCTTACTTTAGCAACATCTAACTGTTTGGCAAGTTTGAAGAAGTAGAGGATGGGAAAGACAACAGATAAGGTAGATGGATGGAATCAGACAGATTACAAGAATGCCTTTTGAAGAGGTAAAGGTTATTACTGAATATAGCTTGAGATTGTTGCATTGTTTGTGTATTCACCAGGAGTCAAGTCTAACTTGGCGGCAGCAATTTTTTATTCTGAGACTGGAGAAAAAGAGGGAAAATGAGCAAATGAGCTGCAGTGGCACAGTGGTTAGAATGCAGTATTGCAGGCTACTTCTGCTTCCTGCTGGCTGCCTGCAATTTGGCAGGCAGCCAGATTCAAAGTTGACTCAGCTTTCCATCTTTCTGAGGTGGGCAATATGCTGACTCTGTAAACCACTTAGAGAGGGCTGTAAAGCACTGTGAAGCAGTATATAAGTCTAAGTGATATTGCTAAATTACAGCTGGTTTGAAAGGAGAGAAAAAAGTATGTTGGGATCTCATTGCAATGGTCCTGAATTTATTTACTTAATGATATAACTTAGTATGCTTCTTCTTAATATGTTTAGTGGTTTCCATTTATCAGAAACAAAAGGATAAAATGGAAAGTTGGTTTTTATTCTAATGGTGTTTTCAAACCTTTTAGATATGTATGTATTTCTATCACAGGAAATATGACCAGATAAGCTAATTCTAAAGAAAAAGTTTCCTGTGCAGTTGTGTCTGATTCTAGAGGGCAGTGCTCATTTGGACCCAGCATTATCCAAAGTCACTTCCATGGTCACGTGTCAAGGCACATGGAACACGGTTACCTTCCCACCAAATGGTATCTACTGTATCTATCTACTTGCATTTGCACACTTTTGAACTCCTATGTTGGCAGGAAGCTAATTCTACTGTATTATGAGGCTATATTGACAGAATCTTTTAGATCTGAAATTATATCTCTCCATCTGTTTCCTTTACAGCTCAAGTAATTAAAGGGGTCCCTTTTGAGACTCTTGCTCCACCCACTATCCAATTGCAGCCCGTGCTGTCTCTTATCTGACTGTTCCCTAGGCAGCATCTCTTTGTTTTATCTCCAATGGTTTTATCCACAGAACCTTACAGTTGCTTTCATGAACGTTAATCCAGACTTGACACAGATTCTGTTACATAGTAGAAAAGCCCAGAAAGGGGGATACAGTATTTCCTTGAAAACATCCTTTTGCCATTGTTGAAGTGTTTCTGGTGTTAATATCACTTATGAAGGCTCCTTGTGTCCAATATTTACTGAACAGCTTTTTACCGGAAAAGATTATCCTTACTTTAATGATATTTTACCTAGATTACTATAGTCTGTTAGGGAGCTGCACCAAATCCAAATTGCTGCATCCATCAGAGGACAGAATAGTTTTATTTATTAACAGACAAAACATAGAGGATGGGCTATTTGAAGCACTATCACTTTATTTCCAAATCCCAGAATAGCTTCCCATCTTTTTTTCCAATGCTATTATCTCCTCACCAGTAGAAGAAGCTGGATTGGTGAATGATGTTCTACAAATTCTGGTGGGTTGGATATTAGTTTCATGATTATTGTTTACTTATTTTTAAGCCAGTTTTGGCCAGTCTTCTATACTTTTACTAAAAAAAAAAAGATACAGTTTTGTCTAGAAAGCTACTAGAAATTGGGCTGGACTTGAAAGATATTTCACTTTTTATTCCTTTAGTGTTCATTTCGATAAAAATATGAAAGCGAATTAAGTTAAAATAATTAAACTGTATCTCAATGGAGCCTTTGAGATTTTTCAAAACTTCCATCCATACTATTTACACAGGGAAGGCAGAGCTGCCTTCCAGTTTCTTAATATGAATTGTTACTGTTCTCTAAGAGAAATGGATTCTTCATCCAGCTCTCTGATTTCCTCCCTCAAATGCCTTTGCCAACTCTTTACCTGCTTAATAAATAGATAAACAAAGAAACAAATTGAAAGAATAACTGCAATAAGCAACATGTTCATTTTAGTACTTTTTCACTGAGAGGTGTGGGATATCAATATTTTTTTAATTGAGGTTGGAAGCTACTCTAGAGAGAAAAAAATTAGAAGAGCTTCCCTAAACATAATTCACCTGTATTCCAAAGTGTACCATACATAGCCCCACAAGATTGATATGTATTCTTTCTACCTCCACCATTTTTTTCTGTACAAAAAAAGACAACTTTTGCATTTGGGTTCAAAAGCAATTTTCATCATTTTCATAGCCTAGAGCATTGTAAGAGGAAAAGAGGAGAAACATAGTTTGCTTTACCTCTCAAAGTACTGTATGCCTAGACTAAATTTATTTTCAGGAGATAAAGGAATTCATTTAACATCATTTATATACAACCTTTTTGCTCACTTTTTCATAGATAACAGAGCAGTATACAATTGGCATGATTAAACCAAATTATGCAGCAGAAATTCTTACACAAAACCTTGGAAAGAGAACCTTTTGGAGCAGCTAAAATAAATGCAGCAGAATGCATCATACAGCAAACCTCAAATGCAGTATTTTCCAAATCTTATTTGTTGTACTTCCATGAGAAGTATGTTCTATGAGTGGGATGGCACCAGACAGAAGCTTTTCAATTGTATTCACCATGGTTTCTTTGGGGAGATTTGTGGAAAACATAATAATTATGAAGAACCAGTTTAAACTGGAAGTTACCTGCAGGTCTTAGCTGACTAGCATTGAAAGAAAAAAACATTTTCAGTGCTAAATCAAGAGAAACTACAGAGCATTTCAAGATATCATTTCCATCTCTTGACTGAAATAGCCGATCTTGGAAAACTGAAACATTAAGGAGTGCAGGTATTCTTCAACTTACAACCACAACTGAACCCAAAAATTATGTTGCTAAGCAAGACATTTGTTAAATAGGTTTTGTTCTTTTTAATAGTGTTTCTCACTTTCAGCTCCATTTAAGTGATGTATTTCCAATCCTGGAAGATAATGCACCCCATCATGTTCCATCTGCCAAAAAATCTAAGGCCTGGCCAACTTTCTGGTGTCAAATGTTCCCTGAGGATCTGGGGCAGGTGGTTCTTCCATGCCAGAAGTGAAAGGGTGGGAGAGAAAGGATATGGTTACTAAGCTGTCTTCTAATGCATCATTTTCACTTTTGCCAGCGAGGGAGGTATTCATTGCTGTTCAAGAGAGCCTCCTGATCACTTTGCTGGAAGAACAAAATCAGTCAGGAATCTCAATGTTTTCCCTTGAGTCTTCTAAAGAGATCTGCTGAGTGTTCCTTGCTGGTAAAATTTCCTGCTCTTCTCATTCCATTCTGGCTGAGCTACCAATGCCTCCTGATCTCTGTCCTTTTATCTCTTACTCACAAGTTGTCTTTTTGTTTCTTCCTGACCTGAAAGCCTAGCCTCTTACTTCTGTTTATCTTTTAAGCTGGGTGATATTCCTAAGTAACTTTGAGTTTCTCCGTCAATTCAAGGCCTTTGTTGATGCTTCTAAGATATTGATTTCCTTCTGTTTTTCTTAGTCATGGCTTTTGTTTTTCTCCCTGGTGCATCTGTCAGTGCCAGTAGATTACTTTGCATTTGCAATGTCCATCTGTCTGTCTTCCAAACTCATAAATTGTCCCAATTTCCCTTTCCTCCCATGGATTGATCCTCAATTGTGATTTCCTTATGTGGATTCTGTGTTGTCTTTTTAAAAGCTGCTTATCTTATCATGTCTTCATATACCTTGATAGGTGCCCTTATAGAAGAGATGGATTGCCCTAAAATGTAACAAAGAAATAAAAATAAGGAAATAAATACTCTCATTTGCCGTCAGATCCAAGGATCCTGTTTCCAAATCCTTTCAATTACTGATCTATACAACAAAGGTTTTAACATGGAATACTGGAATATTCTACCTGACTCTGTGGTTTCTTCCCCAAACCCCAAAAACTTTAACTTTAGACTGTCTACTATTGACCTCACCCCTTTCCTAAGAGGACTGTAGGGAGCGTGCATAAGCGCACCAACGTGCCTATCATCCCTGTCCTATTGTTTCTTTTCTTTTTTTTCTTTTTCTTATATGTATCCATGTATTCATAACTATGTTTTTACTTATACCTATTATCTTGTAAGCAATTGACAAAAATAAATAAAACATCAAAGCTAAGTTCTCTTGCTGCTAATACTACATCATAAGGATATATGTGACATATTATTGCCAATGACAGAAGACTGGAATGAGTTAATGTAACTCAGCATTAACTGATTTTGTTGATGGTCATGGAAAAGACTAATTTTATTAGAAGTCTTTCTTAGCAATTTGAACGAGAACATTTCTGGACATTCATCTTTTTATTCATTCATCTTTCTGATTAAAGTTACTCTTCTAAAATAATTTTGAAAACAAATAGTATTTAAAAGTACTAAAAACTTGCAAACCATTTATATTTAAGGAATTAATAATGTTCCTTAATGTTCATTTTCTTTTTCAATGGATTATGAAGTAACAACTACATTCCAGAGAACTGAGAAATTATGTTAAGAATTTCACATATTATGCTGGAGTATCTCATTATTTGTCCTACATAAGCTAATATATTTCACTTTGTCCTTTTTAAAAAATAGAAGTGCTATTATTAATGTCACACTGCTCACTTACAGGAGCTTAGTAATTTACTATATGTAAGGCTGGATTATTTGAAAATTCTGTGCCATTAAATGCAAAAATTACATCACATGTTAGTCATTTTTCTAGAACATATGTTACAGTCATTGTTATTTATCTATTTATAGGAAATACAGTTTTTCCCTTCAAGAACTTATTCTTCACATCTTGCAGCTGAAACTTTTATATTATTAATATTTAGATTTCTATCCCATCTTTGTTTTTTTGGTCAAAGTTGCGTTCCCTCTTTTTATTTTCTCCACAAAAATAACTTTGTAAGGTGATTTGTCCTGAGAGAGAAGTTCCCAAAGTTATCTAGTGGGCTTCTGTGCTTGAAGACTAGAACTCATGATCTCCTATTTTCTAATCCAGCACCTTAACTACTATGTCAAACTGGCTGTCATATTCTTGATCTGTATATACTTTCTTTGGTTCAAGGCCCAAAAAAGATATCACCTACATAAGATTACTCTAACCCAGGGCTGTCAAACTCCCAGCCTGCGGGCCGGATGCATCACATGCTGGCTCCGTCTGCACTTCGTTTAGAAAAGGGGTAAAAAGTCCCAATATGTCATGTGACACCGCCATTACAATGTGAATTTGACACCCCGGCTCTAGCCTAATGTGGTAAATTTTGTTATTCTTTTTACTAAATATTTTGCCAAATAGAAGAAAGAAATTTCATTTCAGTATCTCTGTACTTTTTCAAATTCAGATCCATTTTGTGCTACCTCCAAATTATTTTAAGTATTTTTTTAAAGTGATATAAAGGCTACCCTCTGTGTGTGTGTGTGTGTGTGTGAGAGAGAGAGAGAGAGAGAGAAAGAGAGAGATTTTAACATGCACATTTTTAAAAGCTTTTTCCCTAACAGGGAGTACATGCTTTTTGTTATGGAACTTTCACACATGTGTGCAATTTCCTTCAAATGTATATTAATACCTTCATTTAAAAAAAAATGGTAGTGCATGCAAAACTACTAGAAACTATTGTTGCATTCTGTTGCCTTTCCATTGGGAAATATAAATTAACATCTTTAATAACAGAACTATTCTCAAGTATTTGCAAAGGATTCTATCATTATTCCTCCTCCTTTTCCCCTCAGAGAGAAGTTAAACTCATTTGCAGAAATGTAACTCTCTTTAAAAATAGTCTTGCATATAAGTTTAAGCGGTTAACTATGGGTTTTATTCCTTCTACTAGCAAGGTTTAATAAATAAAAGATCTGTTTTGCTTTAACGCCATGGCAATCCAGTGCAGGTGGGAGTGTTTCTCAGTTATTTCTAACTGCTCTGGAGTCTTCTATTCAAACCAATGTCAGGGAAGTAAAGGAACATGACAAGTTTAATTTAAAACAAAATGCTGTGTATGTTGACATTGTAAACATCTAAGAGAGAACTGTAAAGCACTATAAATCAGTATATAAGTCTAAGTGCTATTGTATTGAATTCATGACTTTGAGTTACAGAATAATGCAGGCATCTAGTTTTTGCCAATCTATTCCTATGCAGGTCATCCTCCCGTCTCCTAAAAAGCTACCCCTATAGATTGGGGAATGCTTGGATGTACTGAATGTTCATGGTATCAACAACTTTAAAGTCAGTATTCAAAATATTTGCATTTATTTCACTTACTTGGTCCAATCCCAAATGATATTAACTGGCTAATGAGCTCATAAAAATAATACATCAGTAAAAGAGAAGAAAAGCAAATGTGTAAAACCAAATCACGATAATGATATTAACAATAATAATAGCAGGGTAACAAATATGCGCTCACAACCTCATTGCCAATCAAACCATCCCTTATTTTTTGTGTTGGAGGAAATAAATAGGACTTAACAGCTTTCCTAAAACTCAGGTGGGATAGGCTGATCACTCTTCCATGGGAAGAGGGTTGTAGAGAGTAGGGATACTTACTGTATTAAGAAAGCCCATTGACAAAGCTTTATCACAAGAGATGGACCTCTTTCTAACAACAGTAGCTACATTGAACCTGGTATCAATCAACACAACTAAACTATCAATGGTAATTTTTGCAGGATTAATGGGGAAGTAGTACATGGCAACAGATCTGAACAGATGGTTTTTTTAAAAAAAAAAACATTAATTTGAAAACAAACATCCCAGCAGTGTTTAATCTGAAGTGTGCATCTCTCTTTTGTTCTGTTAGTTTGACACTTGTTACACTTACTAGATGCATCTTTTCAATGTAAATTGAATACATCTTTCTATAAAAGTCACTAACTTGTTACACAAAACTCATTGCACTTATTTAGACTAATTTGGACAAGTTGTTCCTCATTAACTAAGCAGGGAATCTGATTTCCATTTTTGCATTAAAGACACCACTCTGTGTTGACATACCTAAAGTTAGCTTTCTCTTCAGTGAATATAACTGGACTTACTTTTGAGGAAATGCTCATAGGATTACTACTTTCAAAAGTAAAGAGAAATTCTGTGCAATTACTGATTCTGATGAAAATTAATTGAACAAGATTTTTGGGTAATAGTATTCTCTATTATAGAACCTATAAATGTATTTAATGTCCGATCCTTGGATCTAAATTACTTTTTCCTCCCAAGTCTGCACATTGGAGAATTTCGCACAGGCAGGAACTTCACCATCATGGAAGTTCAAATCCTGATAGCAGAGTGTTTGAGATGTGCAAGTGTTTGAAACCACAATAGGATTGCTATCACTGAAGTTTGCTTCATATGCCTGAGCATCTCACAGTTGTGACCCTGATTATAATCACCAACTTGGATAGTTTGTAGAGGATTTTACAGATGTTTTCCAAAAACATGGGACTATCAATGGCTACTAGTCAATTTGGCCATGTATTATTTTCAGCTTGAATGAGACAAACCATTTTTAAATACACGTTGTCTTTTCTTGCACATGGACTCCCTGTAACCTTCTGGTTAATCAAATGGAAGGAAACACTCGATTAGATAGGCTGTGTTTTGAAATTTGCCCTATGATTGGACATGCAATCCTAGTCATATTTACCCTGCAGAAAATATTTATTTTATAAAAAATTATTGTTAGGAAAGTTTGTGCAATATGCTAATTGCTAAAAATAAAATCTCAAAAAAGATTTTTTATATTTGACATCCAGGGAACAGAGTTGGGCATCAATAGCTTTTGAAATTCTCTACAAGGATTGAGGGAATGTTTTTTTTTTAAATTCTCCAGAGAAGGAGAAGTTCTTGAGGAGTTTCTTAATATCAGGGTTTTTCCCTAGTGACTTCAGAGCAACCAGGATTGAAGAAACTTCATTGGGGGGGGGGGGGACGGTTTCCCTATGAAGTCATCCCTTATGATTAACTGAAACAAATCTGAAGATTGCTAGAATGATCATTGTACATAAAAAATATAGCACTCACACTTGCTTTTACTCATCTCATAAAGAAATAACTGTCAGATCCTACATCCTCCACACACAAAAATTTTAAACAACTCTCTGTTGCTTTGAGATCAATTTCAAAAGCCAATTTTCTTTCACTAATGTCATTCCCTTAAACTGAATGACAACTTCAAGGAAAAATGCAGAAGAACCATGCCCAGTATTAGTAAGCTTTTGATATTAAAACAGAAGCCATATTCCCGTAGAGAACATGCCAAGTTATATCAAAGTTAGGATGCAACAGACCTGAAATTGGAAAAGGGAAGGATTTTGAAATAGTAATCTAAGTATGTCTCTATCTTCTCAGAATGCAGACTGTGCTAACTCCTAGAGATAGATCAAAGGGTTAAAAAAATATGCCTTGAGCTGAAAGCACATTCCAGTGGGCTGATGAGGTCGGCAATCTAAAGGGACAGATTAATCTACATGAACCAAGCAGCTTAGCTGAAACTGCAGTTCAGTATTTTAAACTTCAACTTCATCCTTTTCAGAACAAAATATACTTCCTCTCTCAATGGTAATGAACCTTGTGCCTAGCAATGTCTCTGGGGTGTGATTACTTCCCAAAACTGCTTCCTTAGTTGCATAAATAATCATTTCTTTCTTGTGAATGATAACAGTGGGAATGATGCTACGTTAAATATGATCTCAAGCAGCATGGCTTGCAAAAAATAAACAAAAAATGTTAATATTTAACTAACTGTGCTTTAATAAAAAGCTGACTTCTTTTCAGTGGCAAGTAGTTGTTCTAGTACTCTAAGCTTGGTACATAACCAGAGCAAAATAAAAAAATAAATAATTCCACAAATTGGCATTTAATGGTTTTGTGAAGAGAACAGACTTTCTTCCTGCTTGTTTCCCTTTCAGCAGTAAACACTGCTTGGTGATTTAAATGTCACAAATGCAGCTTGGTGGAAAAAAGGAAGCATAAGCTACCTCAGCCAAAGCTTCCTGTTGGCAGTTTTAATGGCTTCAATATTTCTCCAAGGGAATCATAAAGCTGACTTCAACAATGATCTGGGCATTTGTTACATGGTAAGGTTCTGTCTCAGAGGTAATCTAATTATAATTTATCAGAAAGAGAAAAAAATACAGAGAGCCAAATACTTTCAATTCATCACTGGAAAAAAATATTGGCCTCTTTCCTTGTATTTTATAGGTTTATAGTTAAAGTAGGTGAAACACTAAGTCCTTTTTAATTAAGCAAAAGAAGGAAGCAAGCATTATTAAATCTTTATCTGCAGTCTTACATGAAGCGGTGCATTCAGCTATGCTACTGTCCTTTTCACTGATGTTAAACATCCTTAAAAATGTTGCTGGGGTTTAAAGTAAGTTTTTTAATGCAAGTCCAAGCAAATTGAATAGGGGCATCTGAAAGAAGCTTCCCAGTTATTAGGCAACTAGAAATCAAACAGTGGAGAGTAAGGCTAAAAACTAGAGACGTATTCATGCTATTCACTTAGGACCTGCTTCAAAAACTGAGAAAATACCCACTTTGCTTAAGACAGATGTGAAGATCATCTGACTCTGATTAAGCCAAATCTAAGGCAAACATTAGAACCACAAAACTAGGCACAGCTGCTTCTTTATCATTTCACTAATGTTTACTGGCTGAATGTAATTTTCCTGCTAGCCAACTCAGGTAAAATATACAGCCCCTTGTGCAGACTGAAGAAATTTCCAGTGAAAATGAACATGAACATTTTCTTGGTTATGTACAGAATCAAATTATCTCAGGTTATCCCTCTTCTAAAATTGCAGAAAAACTCTGCTTATTATAAAATTAATGTAAATCTTGAAGAGACATCTGTAGACAGAGGCAGTGTTGGGTTTACCATTGGGTCATCAAGCAGATTATAGTTTGGAATGCCTGAAAGCCAGGGAGAATGCAGAGACACAGAAGCAGAAGATAATCTATCTCTGTAAAAATAGATAAAAAATTAATCAAGAAATTGCTGTCATTCTTTATTTATCATTCTGTGTAGTGGGTGTGACACAGAGCCAAAGAACCACCTTTACCATAGCAAGAGCCAAATTGCTAGACACCATGGTAAAATACAGGTGATTACAGAATAGATAACTGGGAACCAAATATTAGATTATTCTGTTTCATTTTGGAATAAATGTAGTTAGTAGCTTTAACAAGTTCATACCAGAGTCTTCCTAAATGACAGCTTGTTTTCAGGATGAATCAGAGTCTTCTGAAAAGGCAAATTCATTTAAACAGTGTTTAATGTAGTGAAATAAGGTTACTTATTCTATTTTGCTTTTGTGTTATTTTGATTAATCCATAAAAAGCTACTACTAGCATCGTAGTTTGCCAATGCAAATATTTTTCAGCCTTCATCTCTAAATCCTATCTGCTGACACCTTATGGTTACTTAGTTCTCTTAAATGGCATCAAATTGTCAAAAAGCTTGATATCTTTGCTGTAAGGTGAGAAAGGAAGTGTTCATTGAAAATTTATTCTGGAGAATGGCACTTCATCAGGAAATATTATCAGCCCATTATGATTCAATAACATGATGGAAGATTTGGTAAACAGGTATTGAGAATCACTGTCAAGTAATGAAGGAATTATGTGCACATATTGTAGTCACCAGAAGAGAAACATTAGACCAGATAGAGGGAAAATTTATAGGTAAATTTATTACCTATAAATGAAAAGATTACAACTTCTCCAAGATGGCGGACGGCTGCTTTCGCCGGAGTTTCCTCCGACCCGGGTGGTCTTCGATGCGAGCCCCCATGCCCCCTGGGCCCCCTCGCCAGTGGCAGAGGTGGGGGAAGACCAGGGGAGACCAGCGGTTTCCAGCAGGAGCTGGTTGGGGGCTTGCCGGAGCCATGGGGCCGGAGGGAATGATAGCGCTAGCGCGGCGGCCCTGGCGGCCTCGGAGCGGCCTCGGAGGCTTCGGTTTCGGCTTCGGAGGCTTCGGAGGCTTCGGAGGCCTCGACTCAGCTGCAGGGGTCCCGGAGCAGTTTGTGGGCGGCCTCGGTGGCCTCGGGAGTGATGGTGTCGGTGCGGAGCGGCCCTGGTGGACTCACGGTGACGGATTTAGCACGACCAACGCGGAGTTCCGCCGCCGCTCTCTCCGGCCTGGACGGCCTCAGCTATGGCCCCCCTTGTCCCCTGGGCCCCCCCGCCGGTGGCAGAGGCGGGGGAGGATCGGGGAAGACCAGTCGGGACATCTGAAAACTGGCCGGGGGTCGGCTGGAGCCGCGGGACCGGTGTGGAGGGCGGCATGGTCGCGACGGCCCCGGCGGCTCCGGGCTGATTCTGGAGGCCTCGGAGGCCTTCTCCGGCGGTCGGCGGAGCGGGGCGGCTGCGGACGGGCGCTCGGCAGTGATGGACGGGTGCTCGGCGGCGGCGGCCCTTCCCGGCGGTCGGCGGAGCGGGGAGGCCGCAGACGGGTGTTCGGCGGCGGAGGCAGTGGCAGCCGCGGCCTCCGGACTTGCTGTGACGGCGCTCCCTGTGTCCGGTGTGCCGGCGGCCTTGGTGTGGGCTCGGCGGCCTTGTTCGGGCCGCGGCGGTCGTGGGAGGCCCCAGTTGGTTCTGATACGGGCCTGCTGTGGTCAGGGCGGCCCTGGAGCGGCCCTGGGGCACCCTTGATGGCCCCGAAGATGGCGTGGAGGCTGGGAGACCCACGGAGGGGCTCGGCTGAAGAGTGGTGGTGCCGATGCCCCCGTGGGCCGCTTGGACGGAGCTATGGTGTCCCTTCCTTTCCTGGGGCCCCCACCGGTGGCAGAGGTGGTGGGCCTGGGGGAGGGTCTGGCTCTGCCTGTGACTCTTTCCCCCCCGGGGGTCCCACCGGTGGCAGAGGTGGGACGACCGGGGGGAGGCGGCATATACCCCAGCCTGACTGGACTTCAACATCCGCGGCCAGAGGACGGCCAGAGGACGGCAGAGACCGCAGACACTCCGGGACTGTAGAGATGAGGCGGCCAGGTCCACGGATGTACCTGAGGGCAGAGCTTTGGGCCCTGAGGGATGCCCCCCTCTCCCTTAGGTGGCCTTCGAAGCTCTCTAAGACCTTCTGTAATGATGGATCCTGGGATCCGGAGCGATGGTGGGACCGGGGAAACCGGGGAAAGTATTGTAAACCTGGGGTCATCAAATTTTTAATGGGGTTTTTAAGGGGGAAAGGTCCAGGGCGGGTGGGGGAGACAGCCCGCATGGAATTGGGGGCAGCCGGGCCGGCTTGCGCGCCTGGGGGGCCTCGGGGGTTCCCGTGTCGGGGTGGCAGACAGAGGGTGGGCAGCCGGGGGCCAATTCTATTAGCACGGTGACTGGGAGAGGTAGGTATGCGGGGGGTAGATCCGGTTAGGGGATCGCGCTCCCGATGTTTACAAGCGGTAGCGCGCTCCGACCCTCCTTACCCATCCTGTAGTCCTGGTTGTCCGGAATCTCAGGCCCTGAATACCCGGCTGCTGTTGTGCAATGCCAGGTCCGTGGTTAATAAGGCTCCCCTGATCTTTGAGTTGGCTCAGGAGGAGGCCGCGGACCTGGTAGGTGTCACCGAAACCTGGTTGGGCCCAGAGGGAGGTGTCCCTCTGGTTGAGATGTGCCCACCAGGTTTCCTTGCATTTCACCAGCCTAGGGCTCAGGGAAGGGGTGGCGGGGTGGCGGTGCTTATAAAGGAAGTCCTTTGTCCTAGGGAGGCCACTGTCCCTCAGACGGCTGGCTGTGAATCTCTTTTTGTGAAGTGGGGGCAAGGGGTTCAGATGGGCCTTTTGTTGACGTACCTGGCTCCCTGCCACGTCTCATCAGCCCTGCCCGGACTCCTAGAGGTAATAGCCGGGCTGGCGGTTGAGACCCCCAGGCTTTTAGTCATGCGGGATTTCAACCTGCCATCGCTCGGTGAAACCTCGGGGTTGGTCCGGGAGTTCTTGGCTTCCATGACGGCCATGGACCTGACCCAGTTAGTTTCTGCTCCCACTCACATAGGAGGACACACGCTGGACCTGATTTTTGTCTCTGGGCAGTGGTTGAATGACTGTAAGTGCGGGGATTTAGTCATCACTCCCTTGTCATGGACAGATCATTCCCTCCTTAGACTGGACTTCTGCTCCGCCACCCCCCACCGCAGGGAGGCGGAGCCACTTAGATGGTTCCGCCCCAGGCACCTAATGGACCCGGAGCGGTTCCAGAGGGAGCTTGGGCCATTTCCTGAGTCTCTGGCTCTCAGCTCGCCTGGAGACCTGGTGGCCACCTGGGATGGGCTGGCCGCCGGGGCTCTAGACCGAGTTGTGCCTCTGCGACCTCTGACCCGGCACAGATCCCATTTGGCTCCGTGGTTTACGGAGGAGCTACGGGAGATGAAGTGCCGGAAAAGACGTCTAGAGGGCATTTGGAGGGCGACTCGCTCTGAATCTGACCGAACACAGGTGAGATCTCATATTAAGACTTACCTTGTGGCGATAGGGGCGGCGAAATCTTCGTATTTCTCCGCCCTTATTGCGTCAGCAGGAAATCGGCCTGCCGCCCTGTTTAGAGTGACCCGCTCTCTACTCGAACCGAGAGCGCGGGATGACCTCTTGCAGGGTAGAGCAGAGGAGTTTTCTCGATTCCTGCATGATAAAATCGCTCAGATCCAGGAGGGGCTTAACTCCAATTGGATGGTCCCGGGGGAGGTGTCCGGGGCAGGTCTTGTGAATGTTATCTGGGGGGAGTTCGATCTTGTGACCGCCGAGGGTGTGGACAGGTTGCTGGGGAGTCTGAATGCCACCACCTGTTTATTGGACCCGTGCCCTTCCTGGCTGGTTTCGGCCGCCAGGGAGACGACACGAGGCTGGCTCCAGGGGATTATCAACGCTTCTCTGAGAGAGGGGTCGCTTCTGACCGCCCTGAAGATGGCGGTGGTGCGGCCCCTCCTCAAGAAGCCTTCCCTGGATCCAGCTGTTTTAAATAACTTCCGTCCAGTCTCCAACCTGCCCTTTGTGGCGAAGGTTGTTGAGAGTGTGGTGGCACGTCAGCTTCCTCAGTACCTGGAGGAAACAACTTACCTCGATCCGTTCCAATCGGGCTTCAGGCCTGGGCATAGCACTGAGACGGCATTGGTCGCGTTGGTTGATGATCTCTGGAGGGCTCGTGACAGAGGGTTCTCCTCTGTCCTGGTCCTATTAGATCTCTCGGCGGCTTTCGATACTATCGACCATAGTATCCTGTTGCGACGATTGGAGGGGTTGGGAATTGGGGGAACTGTCTTTCGATGGTTCTCCTCCTTCCTCTCCGACCGTTCGCAATTTGTGTTGGCGGGAGGGGAGAGGTCCACCTCTAGGCCCCTGGTTTGTGGGGTGCCTCAGGGGTCGGTTCTCTCCCCTCTCTTGTTCAACATCTATATGAAACCGCTGGGCGAGATCATCCGTGGTCTTGGGGTGAAGTGTCATCTCTATGCAGATGACACTCAGTTATACATCTCCACCCCGGACCACCCCAATGATGCTGTGGGGGCTATGTCCAGGTGCCTGGAGGCCGTGCGGGATTGGATGGGCGGGAACAGGCTCCGGCTCAACCCATCCAAGACCGAGTGGCTGTGGTTCCCGGCGCCCCGATATAGCCAGTTGACTCCGTCGCTGGCTATTGGGGGGGAAATTTTGCCCCCCACAGAGAGGGCTAGCAATCTGGGAGTCCTCCTGGATGTGCGGCTGTCGCTTGAACACCATGTCGCGGCTGTCTCCAGGGGGGCATTTCATCAGATCCGTCGGATCTACCGGTTGCGGCCCTTTCTGGATCGGGACGCCCTGCGCACGGTCACTCAGGCCCTTGTCACCTCTCGCCTGGACTATTGTAATGCCCTCTACATGGGACTCCCTGCGGGGAGCACCCGGAGACTCCAACTGGTGCAGAATGCGGCCGCGCGGGTGATCATGGGGGCGTCACGTAGCGCCCACGTGACGCCTCTCCTGCGCGAGCTGCATTGGCTGCCGGTGGCTTTCCGGGTTCGCTTTAAGGTTCTGGTTCTGACCTTTAGGGCGATCCATGGCATTGGACCAGGTTACCTACAGGACCGCATCCTACCGGTGATCTCCAGCAGGCCAGTGCGTGCACACAGGGAGGGCCTTCTCCGGGTTCCATCGGCTGCCATGTGTCGCCTGGCGGTCCCGAGGGGTAGGGCCTTCTCTGTGGCGGCCCCTGCCCTCTGGAATACTCTGCCACCGGAACTGCGTACCGGCATGGACCTGAGGTCCTTCAGGCGCGCGCTGAAGACCTGGCTTTTCGAGCAGGCCGGCCTGGGCTGAGAGAGGGTTTTAATTTGTCTCCATTTGCTTTTTAGTAATTTTAATTTGGGGGTTTTAAGGGGGTGGGGTGGGCTTTTATATTCGGCCAAATATTCAATTTAATCTTTTTTTAACTTTTGTATTATTGTCGGGGTTTTGGATTGGCTGTACACCGCCCTGAGTCCCTAGGGAGAAGGGCGGTATAAAAATTTTATAAATAAATAAATTTATAAATAAATAAAATTAAAACTACGTAAGTCAGGATTACCAGGGATATACGGCATATGTCAATTTACCCAAGCTATTCCCAAATTAAAACAAAAACCAAAACATTTTGCTTATGATATGAATTAAATTAGCGTCGCAATGCCTTATTCTGCATAGGTTTATCCTAATAGAACCCAGAATTTATTTCTGCACAAAACCACTTTAGGGCTGAGTTGTGCTTCAGAAAGATCTCATCAGGGTGACCAGCAAAGTTTTGGAAAAAATAAGATTCTGAACTCTGAAAAAATAATAGTGTGCAATTCTGCAGAATTTATAACTTTTAGAAATGATTATAAATGTCTGCCTGGGAAGTTGATTCAAACAATTTCCATGATATGTGTCTTATAAACTAATCATTAAACTTTATGTAGGTTGATTGATTTATTATTTATTTTATATCCTGATATGCAGTTATGTAGGTTACACAGTGTTTAGACAAGAAATGGGACATAAAAATTAACCATACAGATTAAAATACTAAAATCATCTAAAGAAGGCTGTCAGATCTCAGCTACAAAAATCCAAAATGATCACTAGACGGGATGGGGGGAGAGGAACTCTTTTCTGCCTTATAAATGATCAACCTGATTTTGGAAAGCCAGATCTGCTAGCCCTAACCCAACAATTCAAAGCCTAATTAAAGAGAAATCCCGAACATAGAAATGTGTTTGTTCACAACTCCAAAATATTGCATTCTGTAGATATAAAATAATTTAGAAGGCACTCTATGCTAGAAACTTGAATTTCTGTCAACAAGGCATCTTCAAGAAAGCCTCACCAGCCAATCTTTACCATCTGCACATATTTGTAATGGGCAAGACCAGTGGTAGTCAACATGGTCCCTACCGCCCACTAGTGGGAGTTCCAGCTTTCATGGTGGGTGGTAGGGGTTTTGTCCCCTACTTTATAAATCACCATTACTGTGGAACTGGTGGGCGGTTAGAGAAAATTTTACTACTAACAGAGATACAAAAGTGGGCGGTAGGTATAAAAAGGTTGACTACCCCTGGGCAAACAATCAAATAGGCCCTAAACCATCTGGAGTTTTAAAAAGTCAACATTCCTTAAGCAATAAGGAAATAATGCACATCTTCCATGAGAAAGATATCATAGAGACATTAATTAGCAGACTTGCTGTATGTTTCAATTACACTGTTACTCCCGTATTTGTAATTTAACTCCAGTAACACTTCTGTTTGAAGGGGCTCCACAAATAATATAATTACCTGGGATTCAAAGATTGTTCTAACCATGATTAATTGAATAAATTAGAACTGGCTGGATTCACACATATTAAACTCTGAACCATGATTCAGGTATCAATCTGGCTGGATTCCTATAATATGTTAAAAAAAGCAAACAAACCACATTCCAGCTGCACAAAATACCTGAACTGAGCCTCAGTCTCCAAGTCTTTATGATAATTGTAATGTGTTCTATTTGATTCTGAATGAAGCCAGTCACTGGGGTTTATTCTATACACCATGATTATTTATTTATTTATTAATCAATCTTATATACTGCCCCCCTCTCCCAACAGGACTCAGGATGGTGTACAGCCGAATAAAATACAATCATAAATACAATATTTAAAATGAAGTTAAAAAGATTAAATAGCTGGCTGGAAAATAAAACAATCAAAGGAGTTAAAAAGCTAAAACCATTTAAAATCAATTAAAAGCCCTACAAGTAACTTTATGCCAGACCGGCTTGATGGAATAGGTGGGTCTTTAGTGCGCGCCGGAAGGTTAATAGATCAGGGATGGTCCTCATCTCCGGGGGTAATTCGTTCCAGAGGGAGGGAGCTCCCAGAGAGAAGGCCCTCACCCTCGGAGTCACCAGCCGTCCAGCCAGCGGCACCCCGAGGAGGCCTGCCCTATGGGAGCGCACTGGCCAACAGGAGGCCGATTGTGGCAGTAGGTGTCCTGTAAGTACCCAGGTCCCAAGCCATGGAGCGCTTTAAAGATGACCACTAGCACCTTGAATCGCACCCGGAAGGCCACCGGGAGCCAATACAGCTCACGCAAAAGTGGTGTAAATAGGAGCTCCGAGAAGCCCCCAAAACCACCCACGCGGCCGCATTCTGCATCAACTGGAGCCTCCGGATGCTCTTCAAGAGGAGCCCCATGTAGAGAGCATTGCAATAGTCTAGGCAGGAGATAACGAGGGTGGATGTGACTGTGCGAAGTGCATCCCGATCCAGAAAGGGCCGCAACTGGTAGACAGACCTGACAAAAAGCCCCTCTGGCGATGGCCACTATATGATCTTCTAACGACAGCCATACATCCAGGAGAACACCCAGATTGCATGCCCTCTCTGTGGGGGCAAGAATTTCCTCCCCCACGGCCAGCGATGGAGTTAGCTGGCTGTAGCGGGGTGCCGGAAACCACAGCCACTTGGTTTTGGTCAGGTTGAGCTGAAGCCTGTTTTGCCCCATCCAACCCCACACAGCCTCCAGGCACCGGGTCATCACTTCCACGGCTCCGTCGGGGTGGCTTGGGGTAGAAATGTACAGCTGAGTGTCATCAGCGTACTAATGAAAGTCTACCCAAAGCCACGGATGATCTTACCCAACGGCTTCACATAAATGTTGAACAGCAGGGGCAAGAGTACAGACCCCTGAGGTACCCCGCAAGTCAGGGGCCTCGGGGCCGATTTCTGCCCCCCTGCCAGCACAAATTGCGAACAGTCGGAGAGGAAGGAGGAGAACCACCATAACACAGTGCCTCCCACCCCCAACCCCCCAGCTGCCGCAATAAGTTACTGTGGTTGACACTATCAAAAGCCGCCGAGAGATCTAACAGGACCAGGACAGAGGAACAACACCTGTCACGGGCCCTCCAGAGATCATCCACCAACGCGACCAACACCGTCTCCGTGCTGTACCCAGGCCTGAAACCTGATTGGTGTGGATCTAAACAGACAGCTTCATCCAGGTGCCGAGGGAGCTGTCGTGCCACCACACTCTCAACAGCCTTCGCCACAAAGCGAAGGTTGGAGACCGGACGATAATTAGATAATAAAATTGGGTCCAGAGATGGTTTCTTGAGGAGGGTCTCACTATCGCCTCTTTCAAGGTGGCAGGCAGAAACCCCTCACTCAAGGAAGCATTAATAATACCCTGGAACTGACCTCGTGTCACCTCCCGAGTGGCCAATACCAGCCAGGAGGGACACGGATCCAATAAACATGTGGTGGCATTAAGCCCACCCAGCATCCTGTCGACGTCCTCGAGTGTCACAGGATCAAACTCTCTCCAAATGACCTCCCCGAACTCTGCCCCTGTCCCCCCGTCCAGAATTGCCCAGTCAGAGTCCAACCTGTCCCAGATCTGAGTGATTTTGTCCTGGAGAAAATTCAAAAAATCCTCAGCCTGCCCTTGTAAAGGATCCTCCCACACTCCCACTTCTAAAAGGGAGCGGGTCACCTTGAAAAGGGCGGCTGGACAATTTTCTGCGGACGCAATAAGGGCAGAAAAGTGAGAAAGCTTTGCTGCCCTTATCACCACTAAATAGGTCCTAATATGGGACCGTAATAGTGTTCGGTCAGATCCGGAGCAGGTGGCCCTTCAACCGCTCTCTAGGCGTCTTTTCCGGTGCTTCATCTCCCTCAGCTCCTCTGAAAACCATGGAGCTAATTGGGATCAGCACCGGATCAGAGACCGCAAGGGCATGACCCGATCAAGGGCCTCAGCCGCCACCCTATCCCAGGTGGCCACCAGGTCCCCAACTGAGTTGTGTGTGCGAACACCAGGAAACAGCCCAAGCTCCATCAGAAACCTATCCGGGTCCATCAGGTACCTGGAGCGGAACCATCGTGTCGGTCCCATCTCCCTGCAACAAGGGGGTGCGGCATGGAAGTCCAGCCTAAGGAGCGAATGATCAGACCATGACAGGGGCTCTACAACAACGTCCCCTAAACCTAGATCATCCTGGCACTGTCCAGAGACAAAAACCAGATCCAAAATGTGACCCCCAAAGTGTGTGGGTTCCCTAAGTAGTTGGGTCAGGCCCAAGGCTGTCATGGAAGCCATGAACTCCTGAGAAATCCCTGAGGTCCTGCCAGCCGAGGGCAGGTTGAAATCCCCCATGACCATAAGCCTGGGGGACTCAACCACCAAGCCGGCTATGATATCCAGGAGCTCAGGCAGGGCCGATGTCACATAGCAGGGAGCCAGGTATGTGATCATGGCTCATCTGAACCCTGGAACGACACTTAACGAAGAGGGATTCACATCCGGTCATCTGAGGAACAATGGATTCCCTAGGACATAGATCTTCCCTAATAATCACCGCAACCCCCCCACCCCTCCCCTGGGCCCTCGGCCGATGAAAAACCCGAAACCCAGCTGGGCACATCTCCACCAGGGGAACACCCCCTTCCTGGCCCAACCAGGTTTTTGTAACAGCTGCCAGGTCCGCTCCCCTCTCCAAAATCAGACCATATATGAGGGGGGCTTTATTAACTATCGACCTGGCATTACACAACATCAACCAAAGGACTGGGGCCCGATGATTCAGACAACCTGGGGAACGGGAAATGACCTGGGGGTCGGAGCGCGCCACCACACACAAACAGCGGGGGCAGGCTCCTGAAACATAATATGGCCCCCCGTCAGTGCCATATCTGCCTCTCCAGTTGACCGTGCCAATAACCATCTTCTCTTCCTCCCAGAAACAAATCCCCATCCTCGATCTAACCACCCACGATCCCAAAACTTTCCGGTCACGCTTAACCCCCGGTCTGGCCCTCATCTCAGATGGATCCCACCAGGTGTATCTCCCTTGGGGATGGGACCGGCAGCATTCCCTGTCTTCCCGCTCTGATGGGTCAGGTAGATGTGATTGGCAAGAGACTCTCCCTCGGATCACCTGTTGCCTACTAGCAAAACCCGAGGGTGAGAGGTTAGGAGCCAAGGGGGCACCTTCACCCCATTTCCTGAGCCTGCAGTCTTGGAGAGGGTGTTTAGAAAGGACCCCCTCCATCACAAGATGGCTTACTTAAAGCAATTAAGTTTAAAGCAATAGCACCATGCTTAGTCCAGTGGATGAAGAGTCTTAATCTCTTATTCCTACACCAACAGCATTACTATATTAATCTGTATCTACTCCTGATTTCCAATCCTATTTTTTTCTAAAGAAGAAAGGGATGAGCTGAAAGGGATGATATGGAGAAAACTGCAATTTACTTCTTTCCTGTAAATGTCCATGGAGATTCTCAGTCATTCAGGTTATGGTTGTCCCAAAGCTGCTTGTTAAGAGGCAACTGGATTTTCTGAATTTTCTTTGAAGATGTTTCACTTGTCACCCAAGAAGCTTATTCAGCTGAAGAAGCATCTTGGATGAGAAGTGAAACATCTTCAAAGAAAACTAGAAAGTCCAGTTACCTCTTGAAAAAGCATCTTTGAGTTATTTCCTGTAAGAAAATTCTTCCATCTTGGAGAATTTTCTTCCCACTAAATGAAATTTTCACACCTGACTCATGATTTCATAATATATTATTGCCTGTCCTTTGGATACAACCAGAACTTTTTCCAGGTACCTTTAGCTGAGATTATTTATTGAAAAGCACTATTCCTGCTATACAATATGGAATGAGGGTCTGAATTCATGTTTTATTTTCCTGCTGGAAAATTTTCCTGCTGGACACACACACGCACGCATACACACACACACACATTATATATACCAATGTGTTCCACTGCACAACACTGAAAAGAAATCAGATTTGAAAAGCTATATCTTCAAAATAAATTCTCTCTCCATCTGCTTTGGTTTATAGAATAATTGGAAACTATGTACGCAGAGCACACTAATAATTACAAATGCACTTAAACATTTTGTACAGCACTTACCAGCATGAAATATGGTTGTTCCAAAGCTTTTTTCTTGCAAATTTGTGCAATTATTCTTACACACTAGCCTCAGGTTTCCAAGTTATTGTATTAATTTCCTTCACATATACAGCATGTGTTCATGCACACACATACTTTGTTTTTCTTACAAGGCATCAAAGAAATATGAATATGGTAACATGAATTAAAAAGTAATCATTGTAAATTCCACGAAAATAAGTGAGAAAGGAAAATACAAAATACAGATGAATAAATGGATTTAAGATGCATTAGCTTTTATCGGTTTTGGCATCTAATTTCCTCATGTAGCATTTAGGAAGTCAATCAGGAAGTCTTAAGAAAGTTTACAGTCAGAAACAGAAAGCACAGCAGACAATAGCAAAAGTTTTCATCAGTAGAATTTTTTTCTTTTCTAAAGGCAGAAATAGTTGATGTAGCCAGCCCATTCCTTCATCTAAACTCAATTATCACCCATCCTCACAGACAAGTCAATCCTTGCAATTTTAATCAAAATACCATGAAATATGCACCACCTGAAGAATAGCTGACAGTCCTTTTTCTTTTTGGTATCTTGGTTAAAAATCTTACAATCAGGTCATCCACAGATGGGCTTATATATGAGTATATGCATTCATTTATTCATTCATATCCCGTCTTTATTTTATTTACAAAGAACTCAAGGTGGCAAACATATAAGAGCAATAGTGGTGCAGTAGAGTAGTAGTTCCAGGAGGTCGATCCTGACTAGCCTTTCATCCTCCCAAGGTCTGTAAAAGGAGGACCCAGATTGTTGGGGCAATATGCAGACTCTGTAAACCACTTAGAGAGGGCTATAAAGCTGTTTGAAGCAGAATATAAATCCAAGTGCTATTGCTATATTCAAAACACCTTCTTCTTCCTATTTTCCCTGGGCTGAGTGAGAATGATTGGCCCAAAGTCATTCAGCTGGCTTTCATGCCTAAGACAGGACCAGAATTCACAGTCTTCTGGTTTCTAGCCTGTTACCTTAACCATTACACCAAATTACTCCATATACATATTAAAAAAAAAACATACAGAAAAGAGATCACTTTCTCACTATCTGAGAAAGACTGAAAATCTCCTTATCCAGAAGTGAAGAGTAAGCATTATGAATGTGGAGGGCTTATTTCACTATAAACATATATTGAATAAGATTTAGGAACATTAATGTTATTTTTTTACATTTATTAAGTTTTAAGAGATGTTGTGTTTCAACCTATAGGAGGTCTTATGACTTTGAAAAATGAGAAGCAATTGTTGAGAAAGATCCTAATTAAATATTTAAGGAAATGTATTGTTATTAAGAATCAAACAAATATTTGATCCTGGATGGATCAGAAATAATTATTGTGGTGGATTGTGGTAGATAAGAAGCTATTGCAGATTTTCTGCAAATTAAGTAGAATAACTGATTGTTAACAAAGGGCTTTGAAGTTCAACTTCATTGTTGATTTACCTGTTAACTACCTTTTTCATATACAATAGATAGAAGATAATAGGTCAATTAGCAAATAGATTTGTAGAAGTTTATAAATTGTGGACCTATTTTGCAAAGGGGGGAACTATTATTGCTGTCTATACATCTATCAATACTCAATTAGGGAATAATACACACACACACACAAACACATACACACATTCAAAAAAACCCCAAGAATACGTATGTATGTACATACATACATACGCACATATACATATGTATATATTCTTGTCTTTTTTAATGTACATGTTTTTAATGTTAGTATAGTTTTATTTTGTCTTTGTAATTTTTTTTTTGAAGTTTGTATTCTAATTCTACATTTGAATAAAACAAAAACTTATGTCAAAAAAAATTAAAGATCACTCAACTCTGATCAGATAATTCTAGATAGCTTACAATGTTTTAAAAATATAAATAAAGGTATAAAACAAGGGGAAAGAAGCATGGATTTTTGGATAATCATGTTAACTTTTAATTTTAAAAAACCCGAAACCCTTCCTGATAAGAATTCAGTGCCCATCCTTCCCCATGGTTTTGGACTGTCATAGGTGGGAGTCATCTGGATCTCAGAGAGGTGGTATTCAGCAGATTCTGATCAGTTCTGGAGAACTGGTAGCAGAAATTTTGACTAGTTTGGAGAACTGGCAAATCCCACCTCTGACTGAAGATTTTACAGTATCCGGCCACACCCACGAAGCCACACCCACAGAACCGGTAGTAAAAAAAATTGAATCCCACCACTGGTGTGGGTGTAACAGAATCATCATAATTCTCTGGCGAAATCATGTTTTGTGAGCTATTTAAGAACAGATTACAAATATTTGACAATTTAAAACAAATCTAATAACTATTAGGAATATTGCATATGTGCTTGAAAAAATCCTGAAAGGGAAAAAAAAAAACACCAAATGGAAAAATTTTACAGATCCCTAGAAAACAGCCAAGTGGGCACTTCCAGCAGCCAGATATAATAGTGATAAATTTAGAAACCTGAGAACAAAATTTAGAAACCTGAGAACAAAAATTTAAGAACAAACCCCTATATTTCACAATATACAAGTGTGTTTATTTTATGTTTTATAATCTTGAGTCTGGGCTAGCTTTCAGGTAAGCCCTATTATGATTTTTCATGTTATAAACAATACATTCACATTTTCAAAACATTTGATGTATACTGTATGTGTGTTGCACTTAGACATTGGAGAGAAAGGTAAAACTGGCTGGAATAAGAGAAAGATAAACAGTGTGCATTGAATGATTTTTAAATATTTAGAAGCAAATCTGAATATGGAAGTATTAAGGGAAAAGCAATTGTTTTTAGATAGTGGGGAAAAGCTTTTCAGAATAAACTACTTGCTTATAAAAATCTTTACTGCAATTCTTAAAGATTGTTTGTGGTGTCACCCTTTAGATGTTTAGGTTCAGTTAATTTGTACACACACTTACTTATTGAGTGCTAGTCTTTTTTTAACACCATCATGTGGATTTTATTTTTTTATGAAAGCAGCACCTTCCTACAGTAAAATTTCAAGCCAGAACAGGAAGTTTGCCCTAAATTGGAGAACAAAAAGAAATACAATTCCTGAATAAAAAAGATGGAAACATGTCAAAGAGGAAGGAAGCTGAAGCTCCACAAATGGCAGGAGTGCCACTTGAACGGAGAAAAGCAAAATGTTTAAGAACCCTCAAAAACAGAGTAAAAAAAATGAGCCAGAAACAATATGACCTAGTCCAAAGTAATCCTTTTATGGAAAAAAGTTACTGTGATAGTTTAGCAGAACACAGAAATGATATTGAAGAAAGTAAGTGGTAAATGTTAAGAGAACATCAGGTTATCTTGGGAAAACAGAAAATCATGACAAAGATGCTCAAAAATTGTTCCTCCCATGTCATTGATATCAAATTCTATTTATTTATTTATTTATTTGTCAATTCTGTACCTGTCAACAGTGGTGTCCCCCAAAGTATTGTCCTAGGACCAACTCTCTTCATACTCTACATAAATGACCTCTGTGGTCATATTAAAAGCAACTGCGTTCTCTTCGCTGACGATGTAAAGCTATTCAACATCACTGACAACACTGCTACCCTTCAAAAAGACCTCAACTATGTATCAGAATGGTCAAACAAATGGCAACTTCAACTCTCAACAAACAAATGCTCTGTCTTATATATTGGCAAAAAAAAACACCCAGAAAATAAAATACTAAAATAAAATAGTCAAGACCTTGTTGATGATCCAAACTCTGTCAAGGACCTTGGAGTACTCATCTCTAATGATCTAAGTGCTAGAGCCCATTGTAACTACATAGCCAAAAAGGCATTAAGAGTTGTTAACTTAATCCTACGTAGCTTTTTCCCTGGTAATATTACACTACTAATTAGAGCATACAAAACATTTGCTAGACCAATGCTCGAATAAAGCTCATCAGTCTGGAACCCACATTACGTATCTGATATTAACACAGTTGAGAAAGTCCAGAAATATTTCACAAGAAGAGTTCTCCAATCCTCTACTCATTGCAGAATACCTTATGCCACCAGACTTGAAATTCTAGACCTAGAAAACCTAGAACTACGCTGCCTTCGGTCCGATCTAAGTATAGTATTTAAAATCATACATTGCAATGTCTTACCTGTCAATGAGTACTTCAGCTTCAACCATAACAATACAAAAGCAAACAATAGATACAAACTCAAGGTTAATTGCACCAAACTTGATTGCAGGAAATACGACTTCAGCAATAGAGTGGTCAATGTCTGGAATACTCTACCTTACTCTGTGGTTTCTTCCCCAAACCCCAAAAACTTTAACCTTAGACTGTCTACTATTGACCTCACCCCTTTCCTAAGAGGTCTGTAGGGGGCATGCATAAGCTCACCAATGTGCCTACCATCTCTGTCCTATTGTTTCTTTTATTTTTCTTATATGTATCCATGTATTCATAACTATGTTTTTACTTATACCTATTATCTTGTAAGCAATTGACAAATAAAATAAAATAAATACAATAAATTAAAAAAGACAGAAGGAAAGAGAAACACCATCAGGTTTTCAAGATCCTATTGTTATAACCTATAGTAGAGGTATTAAATTCAATTTCATTAAGGGCCACATCAGGGCTGTAGTTTACCTTGGGAAAGGCAGGGGGATTGACAGAGTGGATGTGGCCAACTGAGTGGGCATGGCCAGCTTGACACCACTCACAGGGCGGGGCTGATTTGGTGGGTGTGGCCAGCTTGACACCACTCCCCAAACTCCTGGTATGTTTCCTCTTCGCACTGGGTAAACCGGGCTGAAGCAACACAGATAGATTGGATCAAAGCGACATGGGTAGACTGGGCTAAAGCGACATGGGAGACCAGGCCAAAGCGATGCGGGCCAGCCCTTTAATTTTCCAGGACAGCCTCATGGGCCAGATTCGACCATAACATTGGCTTTAAGTGTGATACCCGTGGCCTGCAGCAATAAAGTAGAATTCTAATGTTTCTTTGATGTTGATTTCTTGACCTAGCCTACCTTGAGGGATTGATAGACAACAAATTATGTCACTTTATGGGAATGGGAAACTAAAAATGTGCCACAGGAACCATCAGAGCAGCAGTCTCTTGTCTTTTTGATCGGTTTATCATATTTGCATTTTTAAGCATTTCTGGACTTCCCACAAAAGGGCTACCTTGTTGAACCCCACCAACCACAAATCATCTATCCACTTGAAGACAAACTGGCAAAATTACTTCCAAAGTAGCTTCTCCTTTTTGTATTTCTAAGACTCCCTCAAAAGTACAGCATATGGAGTAGCCAGAAGCATTCTTGAGGAGAAAAATATTTTCCTTGGGGTTACCACTTTTATTTTAGCAGCATGCTAAGTCTCCTTTTTAAAAAATTAAAATAATATTTTTTAAAAAATCTTATGGGGCATGGAATCTGGCAGGTTTTGCTAGGCATATTGGAGCCAGGGGAGAACTAGTATGAATGGGAACTTGGCTTCCAAGTGAATTAGCAGTTAAAAACCACAGAACAAGTAATATTTTAATCCCACCACTAAAACACTTGTCCTTACCTGTCATCCAGATTGACTTCAAATTATAGTTTAGAACCTGTATGGTTTGTAAACTTTTTCCAAAAAAAAAGAGAGTATTTCTTCTCTCCACCTCCTTATGTGTTAAGCTGTTGTTTCACTGGAATAAATAAACAGAGTGTGTGTGTGGGGGGGGGGGGGGGGGAATCTGAGAAGCAGGACGAACTGTGGGAAAAATATGATGCCATTAAACAGCTGGGAGAAACTATCAGCTTAAATGGATATTATGCATAACGTGAAATAAAGGAGTAACCCAGTTCTAGATTTATTTTTTTAATAGCATAAATAGACTGGCCCAAAAAGTTCTACTGTTTAAATCTTGCTACTTAAAATAATGGTAAGGACACATCTTTTTGTAATATGTCTGTTTCTGTATTTTGGGAGCTGAGGATTACATGAGGCACATGCATGGACGCACACACACAAACACACACAACTTTTATTATCTTCATCATTCACTGCTTTTCTTGCCTCTCTGCTTCATTTCCTTCCTGATGCCCTGAACTCTACATGGTGTGACTACTGTTGCTATTAATAACTCCCCCCTCCATGCACCCAGTGCTAAATCATTTTAATACAGATATAATTGTAAAGTGCAAAATGTGATTCCCTATAATTTTTTTTGAAAAGGAAATACGTTCAAGTTCTTTTATGCAGCTGACAGGTTATGAAGCCGAAGCACTTCATTTTAAAGCAAGTTTACGATTTAATGTAATAAGCAAAACTCTAATGTTACTGGAGCTACTGTTAGTAAAAAAGCTATTGTTCCTGATAACACTTATCTCCCAAATTGTTACATTATTTATCTGTTCATGGAGTTATACTAGAGGCACTAAGATCTTGACAGTGGTTCTGGAAAATACAAATGAACACATATATACACGATTTCCTGAATATCCACAGTACACCTATAACATTATTGTCATTCTTTAAATCAAATCTGAGATTACCCAATTTGTACAGTGGTTTTGGTTCCATTAGTAACCAGAGCATAAAATCAACATTGGCGGTGCAGTGAAACATGGCTCTATGCAAACCTGTTTGACTTATTTGCTTCTTTGGAATGCTAGATGTTTGACAAAGCAAAAATAATAAAAGAAGACTGACCTTGGGAAAACATGAACGAGCTGTTAAATGGAGACTTTATTATTCAATTCAAACATTACTATACAAATTTCTATTCAGAGTGTATTTTATGTATCAACTTGCATGTTACCTTAATCATAAAAGGACTCTAGCTTATTACAGGTTGTGACGTAAGAGGCAAATGGCAACACCTGGGTTGTGATGTTATCATGCCAGTGACGTGACTTAAGGGTTTTATTCATTTCTACCAATAAGCTTGACTTCAATGGTAATTGGATCAAGAAAATTTGCAATATTTGATAAATTACCATAGAAAGGAAATAATCACTTTTTTAAATAGGCAAAGATACTATTTCTGGAAACAATTCATCACAAGAAGCTATCCACATGCATACGAATATACACATACTTACAATACACATATACTGTACACAGTATACATACACTGTATATACATATACTGTACAGGTACAGGTTCTTTGTGGATTCCCAACATCCAGGAGGGCATAGACAATATTCAGTACTACATAAAAAGGATGAAATATCAATAGCTCATCATTTTGAACAAGAACCTTGAAATCTGAAGAAAAACATATATAAAATACTGCTTCTGACATCAACTGTCTCATAGAGAAATATTTATGTGGAAAGATGAGATAGATTTGGGACATGTCATACTGTCATATAATATGGACAGTATAAAATATAACCAAAATCAAAACTGAGTGAATGCTTTGTGACCATAGAATACTTCTCAGATTTAATCAGTGGTTTTTCCACCTCTTTTCAGTCATTAAGTGAGAACTAAGCATGTGGATTTGTTTATTCAAAATATTTAAAAGATCTTAGCAATATCATTTGTACCTTTCTGAACATGATTCCAAGTTTAAACAATTCATTTTTACTTTCATTTCAGATATTAGTTATATTTGGGGTCATCTAAAAAAGGAAAAAAGTGAATAAGTAGGTTGTTAGACTTCTACCAAGAGTATGAAGTTTGAAATTCTTACTGTCTCTTTATCTACTGAATTCCTCAGGCATATTGATGACTTTTATTTCTCTTATTCATTAGGACACAAGTATGTCCATTATAACTTCATTACTACATTGCTAAATTGGGAGGTTGCTTTTATTATCTTCAAAGGTTGGTGATGGCTCAGTGTTTAATGCAATCCTTTAGTTGTGACTATTTTAATTCCTTATGTTTTCCCCTATTTTCTGTTTTTTTTTACATTCTATTAATTTTTTTTATTTTAAAAATGGAATGTGAAGATTCTTGGTAACTCTAGTTTTTCAACCAAAATAATTTGAAATAGATAGACAAATTGGCATTTATCAAAGTCATTGGAATATGAAAACATAGCAAATAAAGTGTACCTAGAGTGAATAAAAACTGTATTTCAAATATGGCAAAACACTAGATACAGATTATCATTCTCCTTCTTTAAGTTTATAATACTTTGTCTAATTTGTAAATTTAGAGCATTGATTTTGATGGTTTTTTATTTCCATTGCCAGCTTGCTTTTGGGATTTGCATATCCTAAGAAGGAAGCCTAGGAGGGTGAGATGAGAGTGATTGGAATAGGAAAATAAAGTGAGACAAAAACCATTATTTGAGCTGAAGCTAATCATCCTATCAACATTAATTTTAATCCTTGTTATGTCAATCAGATGAGTTTTAATCTATTTCAGCATTAGATTGTAATTTCAATGCACTAATTGGCACATTTTTTTCTTATACAATTGCCTAAAAAGAGGTATAGTTAATGTTTCTTTTGAAATTTAAATTATTTCCGAATAATTTGAGACTATAGAGTTGTCATAAAATTGCTTAAAAGACTCATCAATAAGTTGATATTCTGTTTTGTCCCTGAGACACGTAAATAACTCTTCCAACGACTCTCCAGCATTTACAAAACAGAGTAACAATATCTTCATCATCATTTTTGTGCATTCTTGTCACGTTCAATTTAAACACCCAAATAATGTATTCTGTTAGTTTAGCAAAGCATAACATACAAAAAATACATAAAGAAAAATGTAATAAAGATAAAATAGGGGAGAAAAGGAGGAAGAGAAAAAGTGTAGGGTAGAGGGGGTGGAAAGAAATAAAAAGCATTGTCTTCTGATTCCTTTTGGTGCAGTAGAATAAGATGATAACATTAAACCTCAACTTTTTACCTTTATGCAACAATATATACCAGCCATTTCTATAATACCAAACCTGCCTAATCAGCAAAACCAACAAACAAGTTTCATTTTTTTTCCACCTCAAGCACAAAGTCCAAAAGCAGTTTCCAAGTAGAAACATAATTAATTATGTTCTTTTCTTTAATCAAATCAGGGGTGTCAAACTCACGATAACACATCATCACATGACATGTTGCAACTTTTTCCCCCTTTGCTAAACCAGCGGTTAGCGCATGATGCATCTGGCCCACGGGCCATGAGTTTGACACCCTTTATCAAAGCAGTCAATTTAACCATCTCTGATGATTCCATCAATTTTTGCAGCCATTTATCCAGTGTGTGAATCACAGTGTCCTTTCATTTCTGTCCAAATAATGCTTTCTGGAAGCAGAGGTCATATTTAGAAATGTAAATCTATCTGTTGCTCTAAAAAAATCCATTTAAGTTTTACATATACCAAAACAATATTTTTCTTATTCAAACTGTTTCATAGGAAAAATTCTACCAGTGGAAATGCTGAAGCTTCTGAAATGCTTTTTCCTGAAATCTAGGACAGCCTAACTTTGAGTAGCAAGCCCCTTGCCCTAGGGCTGATTCACATATGCCACTTGTGATCCCATCACTTTGTCACTCATCTTATGACTCACACAAGATATGCCATTATAAATAAATGTCTTCAGTGAAAACTATTAGATTGAAGGTGCTGTGTCAATTGATAGAAGAGCACTGTTGATCTGCAGTGATGCTTTGTAGTAAATAAATGATTTCTTGAGGTTATTGTTGGTGGATGATGAATATGCAGATGTAAATTAATTCTTATTAATTCTCAGTGTTGAATTGATGAGACTAATTGCTGGATGCTTTTGAACTTGTGGGCTTAGGAACTTTTACCAGGATTCTGTATCTTTTACTGATCATCAATTTGCCAGAAGAAGGCAAAAGAAATCTGATTCAAATTCTCTTGCATCGGGAAACAGATGCCTGGTATGTCCAGAATGCTGACAATTTCCTTCTCAAGCACCAAGGATGGCGGAAAGTTCTAAATTTAGTCAGATTTAATATTATAGCATGGGTTGAGAAGAACACACACTGATTATCTTCCAAACTCAAGTAAGACTCTTTCACTGCACAAGGAGAATGTTGTATTTGTGTCTTGCCCCAGGTCTGATCATGAACAAAACATGCTACTGCAATTATGGCTCCTATTTGGAAGTCACAAATACCCTCTTGGGTGACATTCCATTTTCAAAGATACCTATTCAGTCTCAGTAGTAGTATTTAGATGTATCTAAAACACCGACAAATGCTCATTGAGGTATGAAACCAATTCCAACAATGAATAAAGGAACCCTGAATGCCTTCCATAGCAAGCAATTTTTTTAACCAGTTCTGTTTGAATTCACTTTGCCCAATTTTTTGCTCTCAAAAGTTTGTTTCATACACAAGGGATATTTTAACATTTAAAATATGGTTTCATCACCTGCACAGAAGTTGTATTTCTATGTAGTCTCTGAATTTTGCAAAAAAGTAGTGAGATTTTCATTCACCCAATTCATCCCTTTCTTTTTCATGCAGAATATCAAGATTTATTTGAAAAACTTATTTATAAAGCTATTTATAATACACCTTTTATCAGCTGATCAAAATGTAACTTGCTAGTGATGAAAATAATGATACCATAATACATTAGGGGTAGTCCTCGACTTACAACCATTCATTTAATGACTGTTCAAAGTTACATTGGCACTGAAAAAAATGTGATTTATGACCATGACCATTCCAGCATCGCCATGGTCGTGGGATCAAAATTCAGATTCTTGGTAACTGATTTATATTTATGACAATTTCAGTGTCTTGGGGTCATGTGATCACATCTTGTGACCTTCTGGCAAGCAAAGTCAATGGGGAAATCAGATTCACTTTACAACCATGTTACTAACTTAACAACTGCAATGATTCACTTAACAACTGTGGCAAGGTTGACTCAGCCTTCCATCCTCTCGGGGTAGGTAAATTGAGGACCCAAGATTGTTGGGGGCAATAAGCTGACTTTGTAAAAAATGCCGCTTGGTGGGGCCAAAATGCCCCAGTAATAAGCAGACATATACAACGGAATGAAGGCTATTGCCGAGCACTTAGCATGGTGCTCCATAGACTGTAAGCTGCCCTGAGTCTCCGGAGAAGGGCGGCATATAAATGTAAATAAAAAAAAAAGACAGGTCATAAAATGGGGCAAATTTGCTTAACAAATGTCTCACTTAGCAACAGAATTTTGGGGCTCAATTGTGCTCATAAGTCAAGGAGTACTGGTAATACAATACATTAATACAAGGCAAGGCAAGAAGATAAATGCTATTTGGATAGCAGCTCACTGCTTTAGAGATGGGACATCCTATTCATTTCACTTTACAGATAACCTTACCTCAAACTAAATAAGAAACTTTATCTACGTATATCAGCTGGCATCTATGTGATATATTCCTATATCTACATCTATCTCTTACAAACACTATTTGCTGTATTGAGATTGTCATTATCTGCAAGCTACTTAAATGTCACAATCCATTTAATTCGTCGGTTAATTCACAATAAAAACTTTACAGAAATAATGAAATGTAAATTTCCTCTTCAAGTAACATAATAAAAGAAGACCATAAAGCACAGAAACATAGATCGTTTATCAAATAACAAAAAATAATGTTTAAAATTAAATGAAATGTTCAGGCTTAGAAGCCTGTGGAAGGAGCTTACTATTTTCCCCCCTCAAAATGCTACAAGAGCTTGTATAGATAATGTTTATGACAGTACTATAAAAAAGAAAAAGAAATGCCAATAATATTCCCCAGTTGCCCACCCCATTTTTAAATTTTCAAGCATGATTGTTTCTTATGATGGTAGCAACATCTGCTGGGAAAATAAATTGTGAGGTTATAATCATGCAAGGACATTAAAAAGGGGGAGGGGGATTTTCTATGTGGATAAATATTTCCGCAGTGTAACTTTTAGCTACTTGGGATGAAATATTTCAAAAAAAAAATCGTGGTTCATTTAATAAAATCACAGGAGGCAATTAGGTAGGCACCAAAATTGATAAAGCTTAATACACTTTTCTCTTTCTTAACTTATTCTTCCTGGGTATAGGAATGGGCTTTTTAATTCATTGAATCATAATAATATTCCTTTGTACACTTACAAGGAAGATGATAAAGAATATGTTTTAAAAATAGAATACCTGGCACACTAACTTGAAAGAAAGCTAAAACTAAACACTTGTGAATTTACAATGAAAAATCTTTTTTGAATCTAACCACTTAACCACACAGTTAAGTGTGAATTATTATTGTTGCTCAGTTATAGAATTGCTAAGGATAGTTTTTGGAGAGGGGTTAGACTTAAGCATAGCGCACAAAATTATCTGCTACAATGTCCTACCAGTCAATGACTACTTCAGCTTCAACCACAACAATACAAGAGCACACAACAGATACAAACTCAATGTAAACCACTTCAAACTTGATTGCAGAAAGTACAACTTCAGCAACAGAGTGGTCAATGCCTGGAATGCACTACCTGACTCTGTTGTTACATCCTTAAACCCCCATTCCTTTAACCTCAAACTATCCACTATTGACCTCACCCCATTCCTAAGAGGTCTGTAAGGGGCGTGCATAAGTGCACCATCGTGCCTCCCATCCCTGTCCTATTGTCCCCATTTATTTGTAACTATTTCCTGTATTCTTACTCATGTTTATACTTATACCTATTATCTTGCAAGCGATTGACAAATCAAATCGATAAATAAATACTAAATAAATGAAGTTACTTAATTTTTCATCGAAAGAATTCTCCTCTTATTTTCACAGCCTATTTTTTGTTCCATCTTAAGTATAATTCCCTTTATCTATGACCAAGCTCAATTTTTGGAGGATCTTGCTGATTTTGTTTAAGAATCCCACTTAGACCAATAGTCAGCTCCATAGGCTCACCTCTACAAAACCTAGCCAAATGTCTCACCAAACAACTATAGCCCTATGCAGAATCCATCAACTCACATGTAAGAAACTTATTCCAGTTCATCGAGATCATAAAGAAACAAAACTTACCACCCAGCGACCTATTAGTGAGCATCGATGTCATATCCCTCTTCACCCAAGTGCCTATAAAAGAAGGCTTGACAGCCATCCAAAACAAATACAACTCCACCAAGCATATCCTAGATCTGACCAACCACTGCCTATCCAATACATGCTTCACTTACAACGGACAAAAATACAAATAAATAGAAGGAGCACCCTTGGGATCACCCCTCTCCCCTGTCATCGCAAACCTCTACATGGAACACTTTGAAACACAAGCTCTAGAAAATATGATCACAAACCCAAACTCTGGCTCAGATACATAGATGACACCTTCATAATCTGGCCACACGGGAAAGAAAAACTGAACAACTTCCTCATACACCTCAACAGCCTACACCCCAAAATACAATTCACCATGGAAACAGAAGCTAACAATCAACTCCTCTTCCTAGATGTCTCAGATGTGAGAGTGCATGTAGATAGCGGTTTGTATGTGTTTTTTTCTGGTAGATGGGGTGTCCTAGGGAGCCATTGAATTTTTTATATACTAAGACATCTAGGAAGATTGTTAGCTTCTGTTTCCATGGTGAATTGTATTTTGGAGTGATTGTGAGCTGTCCTAATTTGTCTTTATAAAATAGCATGTTAAAACATTTTTCTCTCTTTGTGGTCATGGCAAATGGTTGCGGGGTTTGTTTATTTGATTGTTTTGATAAAGAAGAGGGCATGGAAATCTTCCACCTGTTTATTTATTTAGCATATGACATATCATACATGGATAGCAATATATGTTGACATTTCACCTAGATTAGTAAAAGACAATAAAATATAAACGTTAAAAAGGTCTGCTTATGTTCAAATACCAATATCTAGGACTCTAGCAGCATCATTTTTATTTTTTAAAAAATCAGATATTGGACCAATATATGCCCTCATTTTACAGCCAGTCACAATGTAATCTACAGTTTGACATGGGAGGATACTATACCCTATTTATGCAGAGAGTTCAGGCAGTTGCTCTGTGAGACGCAAATCCTATTCAGGATTGGCCACTGCTGACCAGTGGTGGGATTCAAATTTTTTTATTACTGATTTTGTGGGAATGGCTTGGTGGGCATGGCAGGGGAAGGATACTGTAAAATCTCCAGTCAGAGGTGGTATTTGCCAGTTCTCTGAACTACTCAGAATTTCTGCTACTGGTTCTCCAGAACTGGTCAGAACCTGCTGAATACCACCTCTGCTGCTCATGTGGTAGTTCAAAAGCTGGCACCTATTTTGTGGGGTCATTTATATGTCTTCCATCCATATTTTATTAGCATAATAAAATCTAAACATCCTATTGGCGGCAATGGTGGGATTCAAATTTTTTTACTACCGGTTCTGTGGGCGTAGCTTGGTGGGCATGGAAGGGGAAGGATATTGTAAAATTCTTCAAACTACTCAAAATTTCCATTACCAGAACTGGTCAGAACCAGCTGAATACCATCTCTGATTGGTGGGAAGTGATTTTATAAACTAGGATTTGTGTGTGTTTGTGAGAGAGAGAGAGAGAGAGAGAGATTTGAAAATAAATTTTGAATAAAAGGACAAAACATGTTTCTTTCTAATCTAAGAATAGGATGCAATTTGAATTAGTTTTTGGAAGAGACTTGGGATTTGCTTATAGAACAATTGTAAGGAAGAGAAAATGTGACAAACTGATGGACTGGAATAACTGAGGCCAAGACTCCTGCCACATTCACAGTGTGAAGCTCTTTTCATTACAAGCTTATACTTCCTTCTTGAATTGTTACACCCAGTGTGAGTCCCTCTCAGTCATGAAGATTTTCTGAATCACACTAGGTCAGCTATTTTTTCCCCCTAGACTACCCTTCCTCCACTGAATTATAATAAAAGTAAAAGAGCACATGGTCTCATGTTTCTTACTTTGTGGGCTTTTTAGAAAGCATGTGAGATACAGATAAAGAAAAAAATTCTTATTATCCTATTCAAGTCTAATTTTTAAATTAGATTTAAATTAATTTAATTTATTTAATTAGAACTACTCCATCCTAATAATGTGTCTTTAAGGATCCCAACCTAAATAAAAATAAAAGTAATATTCAAGAAGATAATACTATTATCTTCCAAGATCATTTTCCAAGATAACCAGAGTGGTGACATTTCAACAAAACAACAGAAAAAAAATCCTTGTTATTTCACCATCTCATCTTTCATCAAAATTTTCTGGAGGGTATTGTGTAGTGTAATGGGGCAGTGACATTGGCCCAGCATAGATTTATCAAAACAAAATAAGGTCCACCTACCTGACCTATTTTGGAAAATTACTCATTTTGGTTGAACAGAGGAATGTGATTATTATAATGAACTTGGTTTTAGCGAAGTATTTAACAAAACCTTTCATGAAATTCCAGTAAGCACAACAATGTAATGTGGGGTGGACTATACTATTATGGAATGTAATATGCCAAGCTGGAAAAAATAAAAATGTTGTACCACTGCACCCTATGCAGTTCAACATACTTACATGATTTGGATGAGGGTTTAATCAGATTTGTGGATGACACATATACTGCAAAAAGATCTTTAACAAGCTGGAACATTCAGCAAAACCCAGCAAGATGAATTTCAACAGGGACCAATCTGGAGATATTAGTGCTCTCTGATCTTGGCTGTTTGCTTGCAGATATTTCATTATCCAATTGGGTAACATAAGCATGAATGAATGTAAATGGTGCTTTATTTATATTGCCCTAACATTGTTGATGAGGGTGTGGTTCTTTCCTTAGTAGATGGTTGCCTTCATGATTCTTCTTATAGAAGATAGACAGAATTGTTCCATAAGGCAGAAATAACTTGTTCAATTACAGTGAAGTAGAATTTGACTGGCCACCAAGGAAAAAAAACCCTAATGCTAAAAGCTGTTCAACCTTGGAATAGAACACCTTGGCAGGTGATGGGTCCTCTTTTGTTGTAGATGCTTTAGTGAGGAAGATGGACATGTGTCAGGAATACTGAAATAGTGGGTTTCTGCACTAAATGTTTTTCAAAGCCCTTTCCAACTGCTCCATTCCAGGATTTGAGCCTATAGACACATTTCCTTGAGCAGGAAATATGCTTAGTAGCACTGTCCTAACACTGTGTGTATCAAATAGATCTCTCCATATACAACCACAAAGACTGTTGGGGATACAGTTGTAGATGCAGATGGTATCATGTGCACCAGAATTCTATCAGTAGAAGCTGTAGTGTTGAGCATTTTTAATAAATGTTGAAGAGGACTAATGTTTATTTGTAAACAATTTATGTATAAACATCAATTTAAATTAACTGAAAAAATCACAAGAGCCTTCTGCCTGTCCATAAAGTTTTATCTATTCTTCACCTAAATCAACCTATGGCAAAGACAGATGGTAACATTTGACTGTATTTAAAGCATTTTATCCAGTGGCATCTGGATACCAGATGGTGGCTAGTCACCATCTGGTATGTACTGAGTTTTCTATTATTGCTAGTTTGGAAAATCTTCCTAGAGATCTGACATCTGATTTGAAATTCCAGCTCCACTATGACTGGGTGCATTCAATGTCCAGTTGAAACATATGGCATAGTTGTAATGGTCTGAATTTATCATGGTTTGTGTTCAGGTTCCTTTAGTTATAATGAATTCTGGAAGAAGAAAAAAGAATTTCCTATGGGATTGCTACAAAACTGCCTAGATACAACATGTGTTAGGTGTTAAAATGGAATAGCAATTTACCCAAGTCTATTTTAGAAGCAAAAGCAGAATTCTACCTTGAGTTTTAAATAGCTTTTCTGGTTTATTTCATCGCTAAATCAAAATTCTGAACCAGTTCTGGCAAACCTTGAAAGTTACAAGCAAGAAAAGTTAAGCCATGTAGTGTTAATTTTGGACTGTTTGATTGCTACGGAGGCATCCTAAGGAGGAACTATTAGGATAATTGCTGAGAGGAATTTATGAACATATAGGAAGGACTTCTGATGGTCAGCTTCTGAGCAGAAGAATGACTGATCAAAGCTTTTGAAGAGACTGAATGATAGAGACAAATATGCAGTCTCTTCCTTTCGACCTTCAGACAATATCATATAGCCATTGCAAGGACTGGTGGAGGATGAGATTTTTAGGTTATTATTTTATTTATATTTCATGTTTCTAGACTGCCTATCTACTTCAAGAAAGGGCTCTATCTTTTATGTATTGAATTTATATTTCCTTTTTAAATATATTTTTAAAAATATCTCAAGGCAACAGACAACCTAATATTTCTTCCTTCTGTTTTTCCCTATAACAACAATCCTGTGAGGTGAATGGGGCTGAGAGAGTGTGACCGTTTGAAAATCAACAGCTGGTTTTTCATGACTAAGACTCAAAGTCTCCTGGTTTGTAATGAGGTGCCTTAACCACTAGACCAAAAATCCATAGATGTTATAAAAACCTGTACTATGTATAATCTTGGGAAAGAAACCATCTTATGTGGAGAGCTTTTTGAGGACAATATAAATGATGGTTCTTCTACTTTTCTGCCCTTCCAAAAGTTTTCCAAAATGCCCTGCAACCTTCAGAAAATGTTTCCCTGGGAAAGGGGGAAGATGAAAAGTCAGAGAAGACTTTTCAGGAGAATGGGCTTTTCTCATTTTTCCTGATAGAAGTAATTTTGATTATGGAAAGCAATAGTGAAATCAGTTCCTTGGAACTATAGTGACACTCACAGCATTGAGTAAATTCTAACAGTTTTTTTTAAAGAAAGATAAGAGAATGCATAATATCCATTTATTTGTTCATTTAATGACAAAATTCTCTTATGGTCCCCAGGATCAGTTGAACAAGCACTGCATAAAGGGAAAGGTGCTCTTGAACTCAGATTTCATCACGGACATGGTAGATGATTTGAACTGATCATCATAATTTAAAATCCACATTTTGAAATGTCAAGCTCATTACAAAGTTGCAGCATAAATCTAAAATGAAATATTAGGCTGTATCATTTTGGAATCAGGAATTTTGAGTTGATTCCCACAACTGATCATGCAAGCATTAGTCATGTATATTGTGCAGCTCTGGCAATCAGAAAGAAATCAGCTAATAAAGTGATAAAAGTGTTAAGTGAACATGCCAACTGAATGAGCTTAATTAAACACTTCTGCTTCTACAAATGGCAAATGAAAATACTTCTTGGAGATTTGTTAATGGTTATTTTTGTAGTACTAGGAGCATCGAAAATAATTCACAGAGAGTTTTTTAGCGCAGTCATACAGATAATTAGATACTGAAGCCATTAAAATATTTCATACAGGCAAATAGGGGAAGTGAGATAATTTTGATAGAAATCATAGTTTGAAAAAGGTAAAAAGTAAAAGATTAGACACTTTCCAGCATTATTATTTCAGTACCATTTCTGCAATAATTGCTTGAAGTTGTCCTTTCTTATTTATGTAAATGGACTGCAAGCTATGAAAATGGTGATATGAAGAAAAAAGTCTGGAAAAAACATCACGGCCATCAGGCTGTTTTTTGTACAGGAGCTCAAGGCAGTGTGTATTATGCTTCCTCCCCTTATTTTTCCCAATATTCCTCTGAGGTAAATTTGGTTGAGAGAGAATTAATGGTCTAAAGTGAACTTCCACATCTGAAGGTGGACTAGAACCAGTGTCCCCTTGCTTCTAGTCCAATACCTTAACCACTACACCACATGAATAAAATTAGATTTAACTTCCCAGCACTGCAAAATAAATGGGCCCTTACTTTAATTGATCACCACAAGGATTTAAAGAGTTCTGTTCTAGGCAAAAGGTCACAGATTTTTCAGTCGATTGCCTGCCTGACCCTTCATAATTTTTGCAATTTTTGCAAAAAGAGGTTATGGCAGAATGGTAGAATCCTCTGAAAGTGACACACATTTGATGTTATGGACTTTGATAATTCTTTGGTCCCTTTCATTTTTTTGAAGAGTTTGCAGCAATATTCCCATTTTTTTCTAGCTATAGTATTATGAGGAAGATTAGCTTACTATTTTCTTATAATTATTTTATAGTGTGTTTGTAATTCGTTTTTTGTATTAATTGTTGCTTTAAATAAGTCCCTTTAAATGGGTCATCTACAAAAGTAATTATTGTCTTTCTTGATAAAAAAAATTGTACTTTTAGGAGCTGTTTGTTTGCATTATAAAATATTGTATCTGAAGATAAAATAAATTTCATAGCATGTCTACAGGTGTGTGCTGTTAAACTTTGCCACTATGGGAGCTAATCAGTGATTGAAAATAAGTAGTCAGGCCTACATATGAGAATCTTCCAGATTACCCAAAGCTTCAGAAACAAATGCTGTCAGCTATTTTGTATAAAACTGGGGTCCTGTAGTAGAGTTCATGTGATACAGGGCAGGCATTTGCACACTTTGTGTTATCCACCCCAATCCAGCAATTGTTGTCTAATAATACCTTTTAATCCTTTTAATAGGATTAAAAGATGAAGAATGGAAAAGCTATTGAATTAATGAGAGCCACTTCAGGGAACCGCTTCCCTGCTATTTAATGAGGTACTGAAATTGACAAGATTAAACTGGATTGAAGCTGATTGTTGATACAGTCAATTTCATTCCAAAGGAAAATTTGAAGAAACTGAAGAAGGAAATTGAAACTAAATATGAGTTTGGATACATTGTGTAATGATATCTGGGTTATGTAAATAAAATAACTTTTTTAATGTAAGAGGCAATACTGCAAGAAAAAGCAATGCATATTGCCCTTCCTTCCTCCCTTCTACCCTTCCTTCCTTCCTTCCTTCCTTTAAAATAAACATGACAGTGGATAGATATAAAATATGAGCAGTTCAGTCTAAATATCAATCAATATTTCATAATATGTCAGTGTCTCTTTCTATGACCATGTATCAAAATAAAGGGTTACTACATGCTGAAAAAAAATTCAGTTAAAAATTAGGAGTTCCCTCAGAAATCTCACAGGAGCTTGTTTATGGCTGTCTGTTTCAGAGTGTCATATGAGGTGCCCCCCTCAGAGAATTTTTTTTTTTACATTCTCTTTGCTTCATGGTCAAAAGCAATGAGTCTGCTAAGGGATTGTTCCTTGTCTTTACCCACAGATTGGAAAGATAGTTTCTGGAAAAGTTTCTACCATACCTCTGTTTTCCTAAGAACTCCACAGAGTAGTTTTCAACTTGTTCTGGATGGGTTTGTCAAGTGAGAAAAACAAGGCTCATTATTTCGGTAGCAAGACAGCTGTTGTAATGGTGCTATTCCCCATGCATGAACTTGGACAAAATACAGGAGCCATAAGAAAGTATTGTCTGTTCTGGAAAAGAGCAGTTTTGACTTGAGTAGTTGATGAAATGTCAGCCAATCCCATCAAATTTCCAGTATTATCAGAAACAACTATAAACAAAGTGGTGTTAAAGAAGAAACCATATTATATTACACTAGTTTATATATTAATGAAAATAAATATTTTATCTCACATTTGGTTTCCAAAATGTAACAGCTCCTGCTGGTTATCAAGCACCATGCTGAGAGTTAGAAAGATAGGACTTGATGAAAAATAGGATATTTCTCATCTGGAAATTTACTGTAGAGTTTAGATTTCAAAGTGGGAACTTAGCCTACTATCACTTTTCATTCTGGATCTACTTTATTTGAAGAAATGGAGAGGGAGGTTATATTGTGTTCACATTGATTAGTCTAAATTAAGTAGGCCATTTTGTTTCAATAACTAAATTAACAGTCCTGAACAAAGTATTCCTTTTCCTGAAGAATTAGAGCATTCTGATGGGTTAAAATTCAACAGGTAATGTTTAAGGCCAAATTTCATAAATTATCTTGTATTATGGATAGATATCTAAGTGCTTTGCTATTCCTACATTTCAGGCATTTCCTTAGCAAAGGCTTGTGTGTGGCAAAAACAATTTGACAAGGAAAAAATGAAAGGACAAAAGAAATTCTTCCCAAATGGAAGTGTGCAGAACTCATTGTCATCTCTGGCCTCAATTGTTCCCAAATTCAAAAGTGGGTATATTGTAACACTTCCCTAGGTTTGTTGTATCTGGACCAGGAGCTAAATGACAACAAAGCGATAAAGAAAATACTAATTCTATGCATACAATGACACTTTCTATCATTTCTCCAACATGTTCTACCTTGCTATCTGCTTACTCACACACTATCATTCCTTCTTCTGCCGAATCTTTAAGACAATGCATTATTAAATTTCTCTTCAGGATTCCTTTTGATCAAATATTCCCGTGCTTCCTGAAAATAGCATTGTTGCATCTAATTGTTAATACCAAGAAAGAGTTTAACAAAATGATGAAACTCTGAAGTGAATGCACCTGAATGACAGTTGTGCTGTCCTAATCTCTGGATCAACCTGCCTGGGCCATGAGATACAGGCTTATAAATGGATTGTGGCAGGTGGGTTCAGACAGGCAGAAAATATCTTAGATGGACTTAATTAGCATCATGCTGGCTCCAGCGCTCCATTACCTCTTTCCAGTTCAGACTCCAGCTCCAAGGCAAGGGAATGAGACTTGCATTGGCTTGCATTGTGAGACAAGTTCTTATCTCTTGGCAAGACATCACAGAGCAGAGATTGCTCCAGTGAAGCCTAGCCTACTACAGATATGCTGAGACATTAGAGGTATGATTAAGTACAATCACACCCTTGATTTTCATCAAATGTTGGACAGTGGAATGCATAATAAAAGTGCTAATTATTACTGATTTACTTATCACCCTGGTTTTAAGGAAGAGTGTAATTTTGTGGTACATTTCATATCGGTTGCCAATTACCTAAAGGTCAACTCTCACATACACACAAAAGGTTTACTGTGAGAACACTTGATCTGGAAACAGGTATGTGCTCTATTCTTCCTAGTTGCTATTATTTTCTTTAACTTAAAGCTCATGATTACAAGCCAAGGCAAACATAGAATGAAACTGGATACCAACGTGTGGCTATAATTTCTGCAGATTCTGAAAGATTTTATCCCTAATATTTAAATTAGTCACAAACTGCACTGTACAGTTTTTCATTTGTGTTCTTTAAAATATTGGGTAGGGTGGAGAGATGTGTTTGCTTTCAAGCATATTCTTCACTAATTTATTGGGGGAGGGGGAAGTTGATGAATTCAACAAAATTCATATAGGTAATAATAACTGCTTTTCTCTTCTCTTGATTATGGTAGTATATTTTTTATTCTTATTAAAACAAAACTATTATTTGACAGTCACCTTAACAAAGAATAAGATGATTGTAAATAAGCAAGTGTGTTATATGCACGCTTTGTGCAATGTTGGTTGAAAGGTATGAGTTTCATGAATTAGCTCCAGCTAGTCCTGAAGAAGTTTGTTTTCTACAGTATTCCTGTCCACTCTCTGAAGGTAGCAATATGAGCCATGATGTTAGCTAATTAAGTAAGGTTTGCTTGTCTGTTTTTTATTTCTGGGTCTCCGGTTTATCCCAAGACAGTTTTCTCCCTGTCTTAAAGTTTACTATAAAAATCAAATGAGAATTGCAGTTAAGTGGAGATTGACAAGTCACAGTTTTATTAATTGTCAGATTCCTAGGGATGAAAATTCAACTGATCCAGAAGGAAGTTTAAATTCTAATGATTTCATATCACTTGAGCCAAGACAAATTCACACAATTTTTCTGTTTTCACAATGGATAACACAATTGTAATAACTAAGGCTTTAACTTAAAGAATGCTCTTCTGTAGCCCCTGAAGTTTCCCTTCCATGTCAGAAGCCTTTCTTGATTTCTGAAGGCTTCAGTTCATCATAGATTGGTGATGGAAAATGCCATTCTTGTTTAGAGCTTAAAATGAAGGGGTCCTGATATGGTCAGTCCTCCTCCTGCTTCATTTACATTTTGTGATTAACGGTTAAAAATAAAAGAATTTCCCTCTCATCTTAATTCCATCCAATCAACATCGGCCAGTCTCAAAACTGTGGGTAACATTTTGATGGAGGGCATTAGAAAATCCTAGGGCTGTAAATTAGATTAGAAAATTGAAATACTTCACAGAAAAAATGCAGGGGCAAACCTCTTACAAACATCATCCTTAGTTTTGTGAATATTCATTTATTTTTGTTCCATGTGATTCCCTGTGGTTAATAAATGTATAGAAGAGGAATCCGCAATGGTTGTAGCTATGTGGGATATGTTCAGGTTGTTAGGGCAAGAGTCAATCAACCATGAACTTAGTGAATCTTATTACTAATAGACGTAGTGATTCTTTTGAAAAGTATTTATCAAATTTAGGATTAATTCATACTCTATCCCAGTTCTATAAGCATTGTTATAATATATATGCGGTTTCAAGTATTTTAGTATTTTTTCAGTATTTATTTGATTTGTCAATTGCTTACAAGATACAGGTATAAGAATAAATATAGTTTTGAATACATGAGATAGATACTTATAAGAAAAATAAAAAGAAACAATAGGATAGGGACGGTAGGCACAATTGGTGTGCTTAAGCATGCTCCCTACAGGCATCTTAGGAAGGGGGTGAGGTCAATAGTAGACAGTCTAACGTTAAAGTTTTTGGGGTTTGAGGAAGAGACCACAGAGTCAGGTAGAGTATTCCAAACATTGACCACTCTGTTGCTGAAGTCGTATTTTCTGCAGTCAAGTTTGGTGCGGTTAACCTTGAGTTTGTATCTATTGTTTGCTCTTGTATTGTTATGATTGAAGCTGAAGTATTCATTTACAGGTAGGACATTGCAATGTATGATTTTATATACTATATTTAGATGGGATCGGAGGTGGTGTAGTTCTAGATTTTCTAGGTCTAGAGTTTGAAGTCTAGTGGCATAAGGTATTCTGCAATGAGTAGAGGAGCAGAGAACTCTTCTTGTGAAATATTTCTGGACTTTTTCAATTGCGTTAATATCAGATACATGATATGGGTTCCAGACTGATGAGCTGTATTCAAATATAGGTCTAGCAAATATTTTGTATGCTCTAGTTAGTAGTGTGATATTACCAGAGAAAAAGCTATGTAGGTTTAGATTAACAATCTAATCACAATTATCACAATTTTCTTATAAAACAATGTCCATCAAAATTTCTAATAAAAACTAAAATATGTAGGAAAACATTAATTGCAGGCAATCATTTTAAAAGATTTGGGGAATACTATACTACATATATGCAAACCCAGGCTGTGCCCCAAAATAGCTTTGGTGGCCTCAGTTCAAGAAGTATTTTATAGAAACGAAACAGTTTTTAATGGTTCTGATAAGCACAATTAAGAAAAAAATTAAGTTTGAAGATCAGATCTGTGATTGCCAAATGTACAAACTTTTGTTGAAATTTGAATTGGAGGAAAAGCATGTTAAAAAATAAAAGGCCCAAGAATTTTTGTTATAATATTCAAATGGATCAATGTGAGAGAGTGTAATGTAGTGATTATGCTTATATAAATGGTTAAATGGACTTTTTGATTAAGAAGGAAACTACAACTAACTTTATAAAAAACTAGAAACCTTATATAGACTTTTGGCTAAAAACGGTGAAGATGAACTGCTGATTTGGACGTTTATTGATTTTAAAAGTTTGTTTATGGGAGAAAAGGAATTATGATATGAAATATGGGATAATGGACATGGTAATGGTGATGTTTTTAACTGCTGCAAAGTCACTTTATGCATTTTTTTCTTTTTCTTTTTCATTCTTATATTATTCTTCACTTTTTATTTCATCATTTTATCAGTTTTTTTATTTTTTCCTGTTTCTGTAGTTTAAAATAAATATTTATAAAATCTTCCTTTAATAAAAAAAATAATAAAATAATAATAATAATATTTGGGGAATCCTGTTCCAACTATATTGTCAAAATTTCTCCTTTCTAGTTATATCAATATATTTTGGCTTGCTTATAGATGATAATATTTAATTCTCACATGTGCCAGTCATTATTTGCAGGTTTAAACATGTCACACAGACTAAGGGAAATTACCTTTTTTTAAAAAGCTTAAATTATCTGAGTTTAGAAGTGTTCTCATACTAATGCTCTGAGTTTTAAAAAAACATTAAACAAATCAACATGTAGTCTTTAATCTTAGGATTATGTCCTGAAATAGATGAAATAATAGAATCAAAGAAAAGTATCTAGTATACTAGATACAAGCTTTCCCTTCAGGCTTCCTACATTTCCCCCCAAAATTGAATAATGTATTGCCAGTTAACAGAAAAGATAGAAAGAATGTGAGGGAGATTATGATGGTCAACATCACAATATCCATGATGTTCTTGATTTCCATTGAAATGCATCTCTTGATAAAAACAATCAGCAACTGCACAAACATTTGAAAAGTATTTATTTATTTAAGAAAAAGTAAAATATGATGAAATAACTGAATCTCATGAATTGTCAATATTCTTATGGAAGATCATGCAACTTTAAGGCAAGACAATCAAAATCTCATAAAATTTCAGGGTGCTCTCCCTCCCATTCAAGGAAGGTTTTCTGATTACTTTTTATTTCTTTAGCCATTGCATATTGTCCAGGGGTTAGTTTCTACCAGTTCGCACCTATTCACTAGAACAGGTTGTTAACATTCTAAGCAGTTCGGAGAACTAGTTGTTAGAAGGAATTACTGGCCTAATCCTGTAAGGAAGGCAGGAAGGAAACATTCTGGTGTTGCTTACAGAAACTGCCTCTCTGTTAACCTTTATTACATTCTTGACAGGACTAGACTTCCTGTCTCAGGAACTTCTCTGGAGTTTTCTTCCCTCCTTTGCTGGTACTTTGCTTGTGTGGAGTGACCATTCAAAGTTACAATGGCACTGAAAAAAGTGACTTATGACCATTTTTCACACTTACGACTGTTGCAGCATCCCCACAATCATGAGAGGCCAGGAGAGGAGATGCGTGCCTCGATGTGAGTGATATTGAGTTGGCCACACCCACCAACTAAGCCATGCTCATAGAACCGGTTTTGTTAAAAAATTTGAATCCCACCCCTGATATTGTCCCTTATTTCATTTTGTTTAGTGCAACTGAATGTGTCTATAGAGAAAAAGGGAAAAGCAACTTAATTTTTACCATTTAGATTATAAATATAAAAGAAAAATTATTGCACAGTATTCATAGAACCGCATTTTCCATGAAATATTAGTACAACACTATACCAAAACAATGTAGACTCATCTTGCCTGCTTCTAATTAATTAGTAACAAACTGGACCAAGGTAGCTACATGGAGACTGGAGAGGCTTTTCCAGTGGCTATGATTTGATTATTATCATTGTTATTGTTCATGGACACTTACATGAATGATATGTAATAAGATTTATGTATCTAGAACCATGATATCTAGCCCAAGTGAGGGAAAGATGGCTTGACCATGAGAAGGTATGGACATCGATATATATATATATATATATATATATATATATATATATATATATACACAGTATACATTGAGCTGAGATAAAACTGATATATAGAAAAAATGAACCTGAATGAAATATTTATTGCATATTTACTTTGAGTAAAATTTGCCCTCTACTTTCATGGAGATCAAGTGCAAAATAGATGACTTAGATACCTTTTCTTCAGCTGGATTTAGAATTATCCCTTTCTAAATTGCAATTTTTAATTTTCTGTCAGAGTACCTCAAGGGAAGGATACCATACATTTAAAAAGACATCTGAGAAACATTTTTCATTCCTTCTTGCGAGATTTTAAATGGAAAAATATAAATCCCACTTATTTCAATGCTACAAGAAAGTATGTTTAAATTCTTCCTGTCAAATTGCTGGAATTGTAAAGTAATTCAACCTTGATAGCATTGGCCTATTGAACATTTAAACAAGCTTTATCCAAAAGGGATTCTTTCCTAAATTTAAATAAATTAGCAGGTTTAATTCTCATAGTATAATATTTAAAAGTACAGTTTTTGCAAAATTCCATAAAGTAATTTACATTTAGAATCACTAAATAGGGAGCTACTAACTAGTTTGGGGGGAAATCTGTGTAAATATAAATTATGATTTCAGTATAAATGATTTAAGCATTTGCTTAGCGTTCTGCTGAAATTATGATAACTTAAATTTGGTTGTATTGTGCCCCATTGTTCAGATCTTGTACATATATCACTTTTGACTGCAGCCATTAATCAAAATCTTCTACAAAAGATTTGAGTCTGTACACTACTAAAATAACATTTTTGAACCATAATTTGTCCTTAAAACTGGACAACAAACAGATAATTCAGCTGTGTTTCAAATGGACCATGATTAGATTCATTCATTTTTGAAGGACAGTCACTTGGATATAAATCGTAAGGTATGTCATAAGAAGGTTGCTAGATGGATGAGATTCCATCACCAAAATGTTACACTTCAGAGGATATGTCTAACAGTCTAAAGTATGAGAACATCAAAATTTAAAAAAATAAAAAAACAACTTGCTTTACACCCAGGAAATTGTAATAATGAAACTAGTATGTTTCTCTCATCACCCTTTTTTTTCTGCCATGTCCTATGAGATTGTCCTCATCTCATCCTCAAACTATTAAACCAAAAGCCATCCTTATCTGTTCTAGTATTAAAGTACTGTTTCCCCCGTTTCCACAGACAAAATATCATGGTAGTTTTACCACATCTACTTAGTTGACCTTACCAGAGAATGAAATCATCCCAGAATACGTTAACCACTTTCCACTTTCCACCAATTTCATACTGATTTGAATAGTGAAAATTCTTTTTTTTTTTTTCAAATAAGATCATCTCTTTGAATTTGGACCAATCCTAGTTTTCAGTCAGGAATCAGACTTAGGACCAATCAGATTCAAGGAGATTCAAATCAGATTCTCTCCTTAAATCTGATTGGTCCTAAGTCTGATTCTTGACTGGAAACTAGGAGTGGTCCAAATAGTTAGCTGTGCAGCTAATGGAGAATGTCTCTTTACCACTTTATAGCACACACACACACACCTATAGGATATTCTTCAGATTGCTCTTGAAGATTAGTTTACCACTCTTCCATAAGTGTGCTAAACCCATATCCAAATGCAGCCTAAATACTGACAGATGTGAAGATGGTGTGGTAAATTGGCAGCATGTTAATTCTCTCTCTCTCTCTCTCTCTCTCTCTCACACACACACACACACACACACACACACACACACACACACACACACACACACAGAGGATTGCCAGCTATTTGAGATGATCCAAATCTTGAATTGGGGATTAGCTTAAGACCTGGTGGGCAAAGGGTTTCCTTCCTGCTCCACCAACTACCACACTTAGGGGCAAGTTCTGACACAGCAGACAAAGTAGGTGGTTAGAAGATAATTTTGACAGGTAAATGAGCAGCAATGCTGTGATTGACAGATGGTTTTCACATTAGTTGATTATATTGATAAGTGTGTATGTGTGTGTGTGGGTGTGTGTGTGTGCATGGGATATGAAGACACTATTTTCCAGTTGCAAACCAGAAAAAGATTGTCTAGGACTGGCAATACCTGTTTATTTTATTGCTGGCTCACAGATTGGAGAGCTATGTAGAAGGGTCCTTAGATTCTTAAATTTATTTTCAATATGAAATAATTATATTCGTGGATATGACAACAATAAGAGATGTGGTACTTCATGGAAGTGAATGGGTAAGGTGACATACCCAAGAGTTTTATATGCAGAACTGAAGATATGGACTAATGTGCTCAAGATAGGAGTCATCACTAAATATATCTTAATTTGTGGGGAAAGTAGGAGAGGAGGGAGGGAGGGAATGAATTTGAACAGTGAGTTCATGTACACCTCCCCATTACAACCCTAACCTAATCCTAACCCTAATCCTAATTATAACTCTATAAAAACACACACACTCACCCATTCTAGCCAAACCAGGTCTACACGTTTCTACCAAATCTAGCCTAGGAACTAAGCTAAGGCCTGTAGTGTCAGACATTCCAATTAATTTTTGTCAAGTCCTGACTAGGGATTCTGAAACATATTAAACTTTATTAAAATGGTTTCCTTTTAAAAACATGCTTGCAAAAAAAGTTTAATCCCTCTTTTTTCAAATGATTAGTTAGTAGTCCAAAATGTCATCACATCACAAATTATGATGATATTGTCAGTTCTTTGACGTAGATCAGCTAGGAAATAGATGGTGCAAGGATTATAGTAATGGTACTTTGCCATTATAAAGTAGTAAAGTACCATTACTATAATCTTTGCACTGTCTACTGTAAAGTATAATAATAGAACCTTGAAACCTTGCCAGAATTGTCTTCTGCCTTTGACCTCGTTACCATGCAGAATGTAAGCAGAAGAAATAGAATACAGGTGAATTTGAATTGTCTCTGGGATTCTATGGAAGATCTTATGAAAAATCTTGTTAGTCTAAAGAAACTTGATTTATCTAAAGAGGGGAGACCTTATTAGAGGTTTAGCTTATCAAGGGAAGCATTATATGAGAAAATGTTCTTAGTTGGATTATTCAAATAATAAGATTAGTAATAATCATTTCAAGATGACAGCAACATAATTCCAGGGTTGATACAGTCACTCTTTTGTCACTGTTTTCTTTCATTGTGATTCTTGAGTTAATTCTGGCCATTCTTAGTCGGCAGTTATTTTGGGATACTTACAACATTCAACCCTGAATCAACATGTACTCCTGTGCTTTGGGCAAATTAATCTAGATGAGTCCTAGTATTGTAGCTGCCAAGGACTGATGCCAAAGATTTTGAGCAACACTAAAATGTGTAACATATGGTAGAAAGAAAATTAAATGTTCTGGTCTAATGAGTCACACCTTCTGAAGATGTGGCATTTCTTTGTTGACAGGATTCCTAGAAGTTTGCTATCGATTATTTTTTAACTGTTGCAATGCTCAATAAAATAAAATTGAAATAAAATTCTTACTTTTATTGTGATGTCCCAAACAAGTCAAACAATATCTGATGCATACATATGAACAAATGGCATACTTTGAGCTTTCTATCTATTGTAGTACACTTGCACTTCATTAATAGTATGGATAATATTCCAGCATGTAACTATAGAGAATGAACCACAGAGAACGAGTAACTTGCACTATGAGATGAATGCCATATAAATTTCATAAAAAAATAAACTGAGTTTATTAAAGTTCCAGAGTCCCAGAAAAACAACCAAAATGATTTGCAAACCTAGATGGATAAAACAGACACAAATATTCTTGATAAATAATATATAATGAAAATGAGACATAGTGGAGCATTCATCTTATTTCCACACTTCCAAAAAGTATCACTTTTACTTTCCGTTGATTCTCTTGATTTGTTGTTGCAAAGTAGCAGGCAATAGTGCTTACCTGGTCATGTTTGCAGGTTTGTCCTTCTAGGATTGCAAAGCTCCATTCAGTTGTTTTTGTACCTGGGTGATGCCCTCACACACTTGGGAGATCTGGTTCAAGCAGTTATCTCCCAAAGCGCTCCCTAGCTCGGCTGCTGGATCTCAGACAGCTTCACCTTTCTTTCACAAGGTATTTCCTTCAGCAGAGTTTTCTTTTATGTCCTGTTCACTTTCACTGGGTAGAAAGTATTGTGAGGAAAAGGATTAAATGACCAAGTAAAATGAGAGCACTTGCACATTTTTATGCATTCACAAAATGCCAGACAGACGGGAATCATATATTCCAAGCAAGCTACTGATAACCAAATTGTGTAAAATGGATACAGGTTTTATTTATGTTTATACATCTGAGATATGAGAAACCATGGATAAGAGACTTCACATAAGAAGGCCTATTTGTCTCTGAGTGAAGATCTTAAAACTTCAACTCACAAACTTCAATTTCCTTTAAAAGGACTCTGCTGTCAATGTTCCAAGTAACAACCTCCAAAGAAAGAGAATCTGAGCATATCGTCTTCCCAAAGATTCACTTCATTAGAGATGTCATATTGGCACATCTGGGGAAAACCTGAATTTGAGAATTCCAGGTTTTCCCTAGCCCAAAGAAAACCCAAAATCTAACCCCTGCATCCAATCATCCATTGCATGGTCCAATCATTACTTCGTTCTAATTGGAGACTACCCCCCAGTCACTCGTCTCCAGGTGCAGGGTAACATGTCCTTGACTTTCTGAGAAAGGAATGTTGTTGTGGCTAATCTTCCACCACTCCTTCAAGTCCCCATCCCAAATTCCCAGGCACTGAATGTGGCAGCCCAGAAGCCTCAAAGAAAAATGGCTTCCAAGCTGACATCTGCTTCAATACTGATTCAGAAAAGATGCTATACAGTGTATATGAACCCAAAGGTCTGCAATGACTCAACATCAAATAGGAATTATTTCTTTGGCCTTTTAAAATTCAACCTATGTGGCCACTTTAGATTGATACTAAAAAATGCCATTTTGTTGCCATTACCAGAAGGTTGCACCAATGTTATAAAAACTCAATATAATGACATTGATTTTGTTTCGATAGATAGAATATCTACTATTAATTTTGGATCTAAATGAAAGAGGCAGCTGCAGATGGTAGAATGCAATATCCATTGTTCAAAACTGTAAGCCTTGTACGAACAAATTGGAAAAATCATCCTTGCAAACACGATTTTCAAGCACCTGAAGTTGATAGTCCAGCACAGAGAAAGGGGTTTCTTCACTTCTAGATATACATCACTGTTCATTGAAATTGCTCTACTTCCAATGGTACTCTTCCTAAATTGAATGTTAGTAAATTGAATGTTAGTTTCCCTTATGGCTGGGAAACTGTCATGAAACATTAAAAATGAAAATCACATGCTAGCAGCCCAAAGATACAGGCACAGCCAGTAGCCTTGAATCAGCCATTACTTCTCCAAATTTTATTCTCTCAGGAGATATGGGTCCTGAATTTTGGACACCTTGTTTAAGTTAGCCCATTTGAGCTACTTTAATTCCAAAATTCTTGCCCTAGAAAGCACAATTTTACGCACATAATGAGCACAACAATAAGAATTTTTGTGATGACGATAGATAGATAGATGATAGATACAGTAAATAATAGACATAAAGACTCACACCAATACATGAATACACATATACTTGTACTGCCCTTCAAGAGTATATTCTCTCTTAAAAGTATGATTGCATACATCCCATCTGTTGTTGAGAATTCTTTGCCAACCTATTTAGGGTTGTGGGGGGAAGGTTTGTGAAATTTCTAAAGAAGTGGAATGTTCATAAACACTCTAAGAATGTAGTGTATATAGAAAGTCTACAGAAAGTCTTTTCTAGAGCTTTTAAAATCTGCAAAATTATATTATTCATTTGTAGAATATAATTTGCCTTCTTCCAATACATCAGCACACATCTCTTCTTCCTAAACTTGCATTAAAAGAGAAAGGTACCTGGGGTAGAAAAATGTTGACTCTACAGGACCTTATTGAACTGCTATGTATGCTAAAAGCCCAGTGGTGGGATTAAATTTTTTTTATTACTGGTTCTGTGGGTGTGACTTGGTGGGCATGACTGGGGAAGGATACTGTAAAATCTCCAGTCAGAGGTGGTATTGGCTGGTTCTCCAAACTACTCAAAATTTCCGCTACCGGTTCCCCAGAACTGGTCAGAACCTGCTGAATACCATCTCTGTAAGAGCCATGGTGGCACAGTGGTTAGAATGCAGTACTGGAGGGCTAACTCACTGCTCAATACAGAAGTTCAATCCTGAGTGGCTCAAGGTTGACTCAGCCTTCCATCCTTCCAAGGTCGGTAAAATGAAGACCCAGATTGTTGGGGGCAATAGGCTGACTTTGTAAACTATTTAGAAAGGGCTGGAAAGCACTGTGAAGCGGTATATAAGTCTAAGTGCTATTACTATATATTATCATAACCAAATATTACAATTGGTCTTATTTTTTTGAGATCAGTAGCAATAAAAACTAGGCATTCAGCCTTTAGTGTGGAATATGAGCAGTAACACAATATCCAAGGTCTCAGAAGGATTTAGATTTAGATTATACAAAACATCTGCTCTCTTCATGTGGGTTATATGAATGTGCTCAGGAGGCAATTTTAGCTATGTTGCATTCACAACATGCTGACTTCCTATAGTATTGAAGGTTAGGGATGGAAGAGACATTTATTTAGTTCAAATCTGAATGAAAACAAGTGGAATGTAAATTTATTTAATTTCATATTGCCAACTTAATTCATGATCCAAAACTGAGCTAAAGTCAACGTTTGAACTTCTCTGAATTTTCCATTGCAGTCTGCCTACCAACAATAGTTTATGTTTGGGACAAATTTGCACAACAATGCATATATTCATGGGGATAATGTACAATAAAGCATTATATGAGAGTACGTTGTTTATTTTGCCTAACAGGCTCAATTTTTTTTGCGAACAAAAATGCAGACATTTGGAGATATCTATACTTACTTATTTGTTTATTAGGCTTCTATACCATCCCTGTCACCAAGACAATAAAAATATATGCAAAATTTAGCGCACATTCTGTTTAAAACTCATAGAAATTACATAGTGGTGGAGGAATTAAGATGAACTGAAGATATGATTGGAAAGATATAAGAAATGATGAGAATAAAATGTATAAATTACCAGGAGCACTGTAATGATGTATTATGCCATATGGTCTACTTAATCAAGTTGTGGCCTATTTAATTCTAGTTATTGCTTCCTCTCTTTCCTTCCCTCTGCAATTACTATTTTTCTGCATATTTATACATTTGGCACTGTATTAAATGCATTCAGCAGAACTGTGATGAATGAAGAGGTAAGATCTGTAGGAAGGGCCATCTGCTTGCCTAAGGCAGCCTGGGAGAAAGAACACTTGCTGCATTGTTGTTGATAAAATGGCTGCTTGTAGCTGGGACTCAACTGTATTTTAATATAACAAAATAAATAGTTTAATTAACTTCTGAAGATATTGTATCTATTCCACCAATAGGAACTTCAGCATGAATTTGTATTTCAGCTCTGATGTTATAGTTTATAAACACAGATATATTCAAGCATATTGTACACATGCTTCTCTTTTGGGGTAAGTAATATTATTCAATGTTGAAAGGATTTAAGAAACTGTAAGGCAAAGAAATTAAAGGCATGACAAACAAAGAATGCTTGAGATATTGCTTTCAGTTGTTTAATTTTTGGAAGACTTCCTTGGTCTTCCCCATTACTATCCACCAATGACCACATCTTAAAATGTCTCCATCTGTTTTCCATCCTTTGTAAACATTCTACTAAAATAATTATATTCAATAATAGTTGCTTATTATCATCTATAAAGCCAGATTGGCATATAAAGTCAGGCTATAAACCAGGAGACCATGAATTCTACTCCTGTCTTAAGCACTAAGCCAATTGGTGAACTTGGGCCACTCATTCTCTCTCAGACCTAGGAAATAGACAAGGGCAAGCCACATGCAAAATCTTGCTAAGAAAATTGCAGGGACTTGACCAGGCAGTTTCCAAGAGTCAACATTGACTAAAAGGAAAGGAAAGGAAAGGAAAGGAAAGGAAAGGAAAGGAAAGGAAAGGAAAGGAAAGGAAAGGAAAGGAAAGGAAAGGAAAGGAAAGGAAAGAAGGCTCTCTGTTTTTGTCTGTTTGATCAAACGGAACGAGTGCATTGCAGATCCCATAAATTAAGAAGTGTCCTGCATTCAAACCTACATACATAGATTCACATCCCTGCTCAATATACTCCATCAATCACCACAACGATTCCTTATATTTTTATTCATAAATACATTAAACAACCAAGGGACATCATACATCCTTGACTTGCTTCTTTTTTAGTGTTGAACCATTTGCTCAGCACTCCATTTCTTGTTAATAATGCTCTATCTCTGTCATCTACTGCTCTTTTCTACTTAAACAACTACCCTACATATTCACAGATCATTCCATAATTCAACCCTATTCACTTTCTTTAAATCAATAAATGTATAATAAGCTTTCTTTCTTACATTCCTACATTTCTCAGGACCTGCTGAAGAGCGAACATCTAATCTTTATACCTTCTGAACAGCATGGCTCTTTCTGAATTTTCTCATTATTATTTCTCATATTGAGAAATTGAATCCAGATTTTTCCACATTCCTAAGCATACTCAACTCCTTTATAATTTTTGCATTCAGTTTTGACAGTTTTGCTTTTGTATAGGGAATAATGACACTACTTCAGTCATCAGGAAGAGTAGCAATCTTCACATATATGTTAAATTTGTTGCATGATATTTCATAGACATAGTAGATCCATGTTTTAGTAATTTTCTTATTACCAAATTATTATTATTATTATTCAATTATTATCTTATTATTCAATCATTCCATATTTCAATGTTCTCACAGTATTTATTTTTCCCTCTTAAATCCCCTTTTTTCTTAGAGACTTAACATATGCAATTTGCTACCATAATATATCATTATTACCATATAAATCTCTAAAATATTCCTGCCATCATTCCCTCACTTCAATTTCTTCTCAAATATTTTCATTATTTATACCAGTAGTCACACTTCCTGCTAGAAGCTCTTTCTTTAACCATCTTTATTCCATTTCAAACTAGCTTTTTAAAAAATCCATCAAAATCGCTATATTTTGGCTGCTACTTTCAGTCTTAATAAATCTTGCTTTCTGCTACTACATTCTTTGCAATTATCCTTTTTAGTGAATATATTATTATATGGTAGCTCTTCTCTTACCTGCATTTTATCTTCAACCCCCCCCCCCTTTTTTTTTTTCAGGTTAACAATCCACTAAAATCCTTTTTCTTATTTTGTATTAATGTAATTCTTCACATTTTTGAAAGGCTGTTTTTCATTCTGTTTCAAATTGATTTAACATCCTTTTTTCTAAAGTCCACTGTCCATATACCTTGATGGTATCTAGATATCTTCTAATATTTGACTTTAAAACTGATGCCTTCTTGCAAATTTTCTATTTTTATTTTGTTTCTTTTATTCTTTCCTTTTCTTCAATGTCCATTCCCCCCCTCCCCAGTCCATCTTTGTCACTACCAAAAAATTAGAACTTGCTATTATTCCTGTATCCCAAACTCATTCTTTCAGTCTCCCAGGGTAAACATCAGGCTTTTAATATTTATTTGTTGTGTAACAAATGCTTAAAATATTTATTTATTTATTTATTTAATTACATTTCTATACCGCTCTCTCTCCCAAAAAGGGACTCGGGGCGGTGTATATTTAAATGAAATCACACTTTTTAAGAAAATATTTTCCAAACAATTGTCCTAATTCATTCTTTCTGTATAGTTCAATCACTTTAGTCTCATTTCCATTCATTCATGTTAACAAACATTCGTCTCCCCTCCCAGCGGTTGCATTCATTCAAGAATATTTTTCCTAAAGCTGGTTCTTCTATTATCACAATTCAATGGAGTAAAACATACAACACTCACATATCTATGAATCCCTACTTTGATATCATCCCCCACAACCTAAATTACAACCTAGTCCTTTATTCATATATAAACTTACACTATCAGGTTCCTGAATGTTTTCATCAGTTCTACTCCACAAGATCAAACCATCTCTATTAATATCTAGCATGCCTTTCCCATTTCTTGTAATTTCATAGACATATATTTTTTAAAAAAATTAATTTATTATTTCAAAATATTTATCATTATTCCTCTTATAGCAAACTTGCAATATATTGAAGCAATCACCAAATGGAACCTCTGCTGTTCGTCAGTATTTCACTCAAAGCTTTCATAAAGCTGAAGTCATTATCAGTCTTAGTCATAACCCTGCCACATGAAGCATTTCCTGCTTATAAAAAGGACATATTACTCATCAGTTTGGTACATGTTAGACAATATGCCATAAGGATAGCTGAAGCTCAGTTTTATCCAAAGCATCTTTATTCTATTCTATGCATGGATTTCTAATTTTGTTATTTTTTTCTAATCTGAAGACAACTCTTCCCTTAGTCTATCCATGCAGTTCACTGAAGTTCTCAAGATGCAATAATGAATATGTATACCATGTAATACATTCAAAAATTGCTTTGATTTAATAAATAAATGCCTGATCCTTTCTGGGGAAAAAATCCTTTCTGTGTTGGTCAGCCAAGTACTTTTAAAATATTTTACTGGAAACAAGCTAATAATTAGAATAATATATGCTAAGGAAATTTCCTCTATTAGAATCTTTAGTTATGTAGACAAATATATCTCAAAATTCTCATAATTTCTAACTAGCAAGAACGTCTAGGCAGTCTAAACCTAGTTCTTGCCTTTATCATAGGCATTCAGATATTTGCTCCATCCAATTTGCTGCAGTTTCCTTTACCAAACTAGGGACAAGGAGGATTGGTGGAGAAGGGGTGGAGAAGAATGATATTTATTGTCATTAAATATGTTTGGTATACGATTCTCATTAACATATCAGTTTTGTATGCAGTTACATATATAAGTATCCTAACATTCATTTTTTAGTATCCAATTTTCTCCAATGTATCTTTTAATATTGTTTTCAAAGTGAGAGATATTTCCAGACTGTTGTGTATTGACTGCAGTTTCCACTCAGGTCCGTGCTTTAAGCGGGATGCACAGACCTCTCCCATTGGTTGATGCCGTTTGACAGCCGGCTATAAAAGGAGCTGTCAAATGGCATCAGCTGTTGCCACTCCAGCTGGCTGCCGTGTTAGAGCAGCAGTGGCAGTAACCCTTTATTTGTTAAATAAAGTAAGAGCTGAACCTTTTGCCTTGGTTGTCTGCCTCAAGTGATTACCGCCGCTCTACAACACAGACAGACATTAACAGAAAACCTGAATTATGTATCTGTTCATCCTTAATGGATTCCACTCTGCCAAATAACACCATTTTATCTGAAAAGAAATACACCATGGTTTTCTTTTACCTTTCTAGAACCAACAGCCACCCAGCTGGAAATTGCAAGAGCTCCAGCCAAATATAAATAGGAAAGTAGAGATCCCAAGTTGGGAAGTTTCTCTTAAAAGCAACAACAATTATTTCAAACAATTATGGAAACAGAACTGGCAAACATTTATTGAATTGATAACTTGAATTGCTTTTCATGAACAACAATAAAAAATAAAAGATTGATAGCATGATTCTGGTTTCGGGGAGCATGTGAATAGCGTATTGTTTATATTAACTAGAATGCCAAAAGAAACAAGCAGACTTCTGCACAGATTAGCTAGTAATGGATATTCCTGGCACTTCTTTCTGTTATAGACAAAGGCAGACAAACAATTTAATTATTTGGGGGAAAGAATTTAGGTCTTCAGTTTCCAGACTGCAGAGCTTTCTAAACTCTCAAGCTGCTGAAAAATAACAACCCTTTTTCCTGATTAGTCAATGGATTTTCAGTAGGAATGACACTTGATCCCACTACATTTGAAGGAAATGGATCAGTTACATACAGGGCTATCTACTGCTACTACAAAAACTACTAGTGCTAGTACTATCAAAAACAACCACAACAAGATCAAAAACCATGGATCATTTGGATTATCTGCAAGAAATTCTATGGGCCTGCATGCAAAAACTGGAGGACCATTTTATAGATCAAGCACTACACTTCAGGCGTTAAAATGTTGATAAGAAAGACAAAAATGATTGTGGATAGTTAGACATTGCAATATATGAGACAGCAGAAGAGAATAGAAAGAACTGGAGAAAATCACAAGTACAAAGACCTGCAAATAAAAGTAGAACATTTGTGGCAAAAGATTGTACTGATAGTAATAGGTACAGATATCTTAAACAACATGAAACAATGACATCTGCCTAATCCAGATCTGAAGTCCTTGGAAAGGATTTCATAGGTGAGTAAAAATGCCAAATTCAGTCTAAACCACAATAACCCACAATATTTAAGATTTTAAGATTTATCCATTCCAGTGTCTGTCAATTCTCTAGGTTCAATCAAATTTTAAAAAATCATGTAGAAAATGTGTTGTATTATTTTCTAAAAATTATCTTTATGACCAGACAGTAGATTATCCAGTTGAATGGCCAAACTTAAGACAAAAATAACTTCTTTTTCAGGAAATGTGCAATTCAAACTTTTTTTCCCAGTAAAACAATGTTAAGTAGAACATATCTTTGAAGAGAAAAGGTCACTCCATTTCAGATAATGGCATATACATGTCACACACAGGGACAGGCCTGAACATTTTGTTGCTTGAGAAAAGAAAATTGGGAAGACTACTTATATCATTACACCTATTTAATATACCTATTGGGAACTTTACTTCTTTTTTTTTTAAATTGTGTGATGAAAACTTTGCAGTCAAATTCTGACAATGGAATCTACAGTGACAAAAATGAAGAAATAGAACCGGATAATTCTTGAGAGTCAGATGGTTTATTGGCTTCCAGATTTGTTATATCACTGCTATCAATACACTCATTTAAACATGCAAAATACAGCAGTCATTTAAATCTAGGGTAGTTTCTGTAAATTCTATCCATGCTCCATTCAACAGGTAAAGTTTAGAATAGTTTTCAATACCTGTTTCTGTTGACATTTGGAGCATAATCTCTTCTGAGGAACAAACTGACACTGCGTCTATGCTTACAACAAAAAGATTAATGGCCAAAGACTTCCTTCTTTTCTTCTTCCTCTATTAGTTATCCTAGAAAACAAATTTTCCAAGAGGGTTGATATAGTAGATTCAAAACTTCAGATTTACAGACTGATCCAATTATTTTGTGATAATTCAGATACAGCCTGAAGTCTACTGTATTTCCAAGGCTTTGAACAATAGTACACTGCCCTGTGCCTTTGGATTCAGAACTTTGTGCATGTCCCCAGTGTCTAATAGAAAATAAAAAGCACTGAAACTTTATCAGTTGTTTAAGGAAAGAAACAGGGAAATATATTTTGGGGGAACCTTTTCCTGAAGGCTTTTATGGTTTTCATCATTGGGCCCTTTAAAACATGTCTGGCACTGATGAAGTAATGTCTGGCTATAATGAAACAATAGCCTTCCTTGATCTCCAGGGATAATCAAATCTGAAGCATTCACATACATTCACTTTTTCATGTTGCACAAGGCCAATTCTTTTGTCTCTGCATCCATTTACAGGTTCTACGAATCTCCTCCCCAATATGATACACATATTTTCCTGCACATTTCTTATAATGCACTTGGAAACAAATACACTTGTTTCCAAGTTGCCAAAAATCTGTATAAACGTTTGTTCTAGGAAGAGCAAGTAATTATTTCCTAATCCAATGCATTTATGTCATTATGTTGCCCTAATACAAACATTTTTGTGTGGACCTTTACTTTAAATGCATTTCAGTACTTTTTTGAAAAAAACAACAACTATGTTATAAATTTCAGAAAAGTGTAGTTTTTAAAAATTCACATACATACTTTACTTTGTTTAGGAGACTGGATTTCAAAAGATGTAAAGGAAAAACACAAATAAAACAAAATGACTTTGTTGTTCATCCGTCATTTTCAGAATATTACTGACCGGATTCATATCTGTATTTCTGCAGGCTAGCTGGATATAAGTATGGACTGACCAATTTGTAAATGAGCAGGAGATGAGTCCGTGATTGAGTTTCCAATTATACAAAAAGCTTCCCATGAAATTTTCTTCTTTGTTTCTAAATTGGCTCAATTTAGGGAGGTCTCCTTTAGCAAAGAAGCTACACATTTGGCAATAACTGCACACGGCTGAGCAATGCAGGAATAAAATATATCCTATTTCCTATAGTCATGTAGATTCTTCTCTTTCCAAATTCCCCTGCTGGATAATTCAATCACTATGAAAGCTGCATGAGACAGTGGTTTTGATTCGCCAATATCTCAGCTTTTGAGTTTAATTTACAGCAATTTCCTTTCAGGATTCATTAATCTGGACATGAAATTGCTACCAAACTAATGTGAGGGTGTTCAAAGATTCAATTTTGCCGTTGTGTAACCCTTTCCCCCAGTAATTGTGCCAGAGACATGGAATATAGAAAAATAAAGGGATAAGCCCTGTATATCTTAGATCTTTAAGATTCCTAGTTGCTTTGGATATAAATCAACAGAGTGTGTATACATTTTTGTTTTAATGATTTTGTATTAATAGCTGCATAACATCATGTTAATCAACTACTTTCAGCATCTCAAAGAAAGGTGAATATTGTCCATATAGGTGAGAGCCAAATGCAAAGCTGTGATATTTTCCTTTGAGAAACTGTAGACAAAATTATAAATGAAGCTGAAATATGTTGAAAGAACCATGATTACCAAATAAGCTTCTTTGCTAAGCCAGTATTAGAAAGGGTTTTGTATAGATTCACATGTTAAGCTAGAAATAGAATCTGCATTGCTTTGTAAGGCTTAATATTCCCACAAAACACTATTTTTCAACTAACTTACCTTCCCCTTGTCTCAGATACACTAAATCTCATGCCCGATCCTTTTGCTTCCCTCAGTTAAACCCTCCCACTTGTCTTCCTTTTTATACTCTCAGGCATTACTTTCTCTGCCCCTATAAGAAATTTCATTTCTATTAAGGAATATTTCAACTTCCCTGGTGTGTTGCTTGTAGAAACCCACTCATCAAATATACTAATTTTGCTTTCCAATAGAAGGGATCACCTCAAAGCTTCTTTTACTGTCCGTGTAGCTTGAAATGTCTCACACTTATTCCCTCTGTTGCAATCCCGTTTGCTTTATCATCAACTTGATTTCCAGGACCCTGGCTTCCATATATGGTCCTGAAACTGCCTCAACAGGCTCAGAAGAATGGACAGTGGACAATGAGTAGCACAATATACAATCAGCAGCACTCTGGAAACAGTCAACAACAATCAGCCAGCAATTTCCACCAATCTGGCTTTACCACATTCTTCTCTCTCCACAACTTCCTCACCCCCTCCTCACATAAAATTCCCTTGTTTGTTCTCCCTATTACTCACTCAACAAGTTCTATGTTAATAACTGTAAAAGCTACTTTGTTCACTCTAATGCAAACAATTTATGAGTATATAAAAAAGAACAGAAAGCTAGTTGCTGCCCATGTGCATTGACTTACTTGTATAGATTAATGTTCAAATGTGTACAAGATACTCTTCACCCAGCACAAAGACTTTCATCAGCTAAAATTGAGAAATAGTTTTCACTCTTCCCATAGTGCTGAAATTAAATGACAAAAATGTCATTTGAGTATTATCTGGATACATTTTTTTCTTGTTGTAAATCTTCTTGATAAAATTGTTCAGAACACCCCAGGTCCATTTGGGCAAAATGTGCAAATCTGGTACCATGTACATTTGCTTTTGGAGAAAATGTAATTAAGTAATCCCATGGAAAGTAAGAGGGGAAAATTGATTGTACTACTTCTTCACATTTAAACAAATAAAGTATCAAGGTCTTTGGGATATAAATTGTTTTAAAAATTGCTCTGAAATTTAGATTCACAGTAATGAGCCTATCTAGAGCTTATGCTTTGCAGAATAAATCTTTCTAAAGATGCTCTAGATTAGAAAGATCTCTTTGTGGGAGAAAACCTCTTCTGTCATTTCATCTCATCTCATCTGAAAATTAGCACCCATACTCACTGTTATGATAAAGGAAATCAGGTTTCATCTCTTGAGGTTAATTTTTGAACAATTCCATATATAACTTTTATTGCTGATTGATACTATGGGAATTGCCATGTTTGTAATTTTGTGTTTTGATTCTTTTTGACATGTCTGTCTGTCTTGCTCTGTTTTGTTTAGCTTCCTAGGGTACTCTTTTCAGACCTGCAAATGCAGACTATAAATCCATTAAATAAATAAATCAATGTACCTTTTTTAGACTTGCCACACTAATGGTATCCACAGCTGAAAGTATTCTGTAATCCACAATGACTGAAAAATACAATATCAACCTTCTTGTCCTTGTGGAATTCAGAAAGGCAAGGAAGGAGAATAATTTCTCACCTCAGTAATGATGTGAAAATTGTTAAAGATTCTGTGCCAGATTATCCCTGGACAATGGCGTTCACACTTCTGCTGTGACTAGAGTTTCCCTACCTGGAAGAAAATACAAGTGTGAAAATATCCTAACATATGTTCGTTTATGTTTCTTATTAAGCTCTCTTTCCTTCCTTATATGGATCATTTGCCCAGTGCTTATTTTCTGATTTTAAGATAAATTTCCCACATTTAGTATATCTTACTGATGAACAGCAGAAACAAATATGCTTTGTATTGGTTTTATTTTTCATACAAATTTTCATTCTGTGTGATGGAAAACATGTTTATTATGTATTTATTATTTCAATTTAGTGTATATAGTTGGCCACTCAACATGTGACTCAGCCATTTAGACTTAAAACCTGAGATGTTTTTATTGGGGATTTTACCCAAAAGCTATATTAAAGAAAAAAACATATTTAATCATACATACTGTATATTAACAGCAGTTAGAATTGTATTTCCTCAAAATTGGAAAAATGAAAATATTGGAATGTGCAGAAATGAATAGATTAACATTGACAATTAAAGAACAAGAAGAAGCAGAATATTATATGATATAGGATTTATTTTATAAATGGTTGGAAAATAAAGTAAGAAATTAAATGAATATTGTTATAATGATATAAGATTGAGTAGTTTTTAATAGGAATGTAATCATAGCAAGAAATATTTGCACAAGATGTATGTACCTAGTTGACAGACTGTATAACTGAAAGATGGATTGGTTGTAAAAAATAAAATAAAAATATTCTGAAAAAAAAACCTATGTGACCCAGAGAAGTGTATGCAATTAAAATCAGCAAAGGAATAGAATATAATAAAACATATTTGGCCAGAAGCAATTTAAACAACTAATCAAAGTGGGCTTATAAAATCTTATGAAGGCCCCAGAGGGATGCTAATTTTTCAGAGCCTTTAAGGAGATAGGCTGAGTTTTGGCCATCCATATCTCTAGGGGAATGTTGTTCCATTGAGTACACATGGTAACAAAGAAAACATGTCTTCTGGGTCCAACCAGGTGACATTGTTTAAGTGATAGGACCCTCAGCATGCCAATCTTGTCAGAGCCAAGATAGTTGAGACAGGTAATGCACCAAAAAACCCAGCATGAAAAACCCAGCTTTATAGGTAATAACCAGTGATTATTGCACATAGAAGTCCTTAAACAACCAATGCACCTCATAAAATAACAATTAGGCAACTGGGGGGAGGTTCCATCGGCACTGTAAGTGGGAGGGGCAGATATGGCGGGAGTAGAGGGCCATATCAGGTTATGGGATTGCACAGCCGCTGACTCCAAACGATAGCGCACTCCGACCCTCTTCTTGCAGGCCTGGTTGTGCAGAGTCTCAGGCCCTGAGTACCAAGCTGATGTTGTGCAATGCCAGGTCCATTGTCAACAAGGCCCCCCTGATTTATGACCTTATTCAGGAGGAGGGCGTGGACCTGGCAGGTATCACTGAAACCTGGTTGGGCCCTCTGAAGGAGATGTGCCCACCAGGTTTTCAAGCATTTCATCAGCCAAGGTCTCAGGGAAGGGGTGGTGGGGTGGCAGTGATTATTAGAGAACTCCTTTGTCCTAGGGAGGCCACTGTTCCTCAGATGGCTGGTTGTGAGTCTCTCTTTATGAAGTGGGGTCAGGGGGTTCAGATGGGCCTTTTGATAACTTACCTGGCTCCCTGCCATGTATCATTGGCCCTGCCCGGGCTCCTCGAGGTGATAGCTGGGCTGGCGGTTGAAACCCTAGTCTTTTAGTCATGGGGGATTTCAACCTGCCTTCACTCGGGGAAACCTCTGGGGTGGCTCGGGAGTTCATGGCTTCCATGACGGCCATGGACCTGACCCAATTAGCTTCTGGCCCCACTCACATGGGGGGACACATGCTGGACCTGATTTTTGTCTCTGGTCAGTGGTTGAATGACTGTAGTTTTGGGGACTTAGTTATAAAATCCTTGTCATGGTTGGATCATTCTCTTCTTAGGCTTGACTTCTGTGCCGCCACCCCCCACCGCAGGGAGACGGAGCCGTGCAGATGGTTCTGCCCCAGGCGCCTGATGGACCCTGAGTGGTTCCAGATGGAGCTTGTGCCATTTCCTGAGACTCTGGCTTATAACTCAGCTGGAGACTTGGTGGCCACCTGGGACAGGTTGGCCGCCAAGGCTCTGGACCGAGTTGTGCCTTTGCGACCTCTGACCCGGCACAGATCCCACCCACTCCATGGTTTATGGAGGAGCTGAGGGAGATGAAGTGTTGGAAAAGATGTCTGGAGAGTGTTTGGAGAGCTAGTCGCGCCGAGTCTGACTGGACACAGGTGAGGTCCCATATTAGGACCTACCTTGTGGCGATAGAGGCGGTGAAGCGTTCACATTTCTCCGTCCTTATTGCATTGGCAGAAAATCGGCCTGCCACTCTGTTTAGAGTGACCCGCTCCCTGCTTGAGCCGAGAGCGCAGGAGGACCTCTTGCAAGGCAGGGCAGAGGCGTTTTCCCAATTTCTGTACGATAAAATCGCTCAGATTTGGGGCGGGCTGGACTTCAGTTGGATGGTCCCAGGGGAGATGTCCGGGGCAAGTCTTGAGACTGTTATCTGGGAGGAGTTTGACCCTGTGACCGCTGAGGGTGTGGACAGGTTGCTGGGGAGGCTGAATACCACCACATGTTTGTTGGACCTGTGTCCCTCCTGGTTGGTTTCGACCTCCAGGGAGGTGACACGAGGCTGGCTCCAGGGGATTGTCAATGCTTGGTTGAGAGAGGGATCACTTCCTACTGCCTTGAAAACGGCGGTGGTACGACCCCTCCTCAAGAAGCCTGCCCGGGACCCGGCTATTTTAAATAACTATTGTCCAGTCTCCAACCTTCCCTTTGTGGCGAAGGTTGTTGAGAGTGTGGTGACGCGTCAGCTCCCTCAGTACCTGGAGGAAGCGACTTACCTTGATCCTTTCCAATCGGGCTTCAGGCCCGGGCATAGTACCGAAACAGCATTGGTCGTGTTGGTCGATGATCTCTGGAGGGCCCGTGACAGGGTTTATTCCTCTGTCCTGGTCCTGTTAGATCTCTTGGTGGCTTTTGATACTATCAACCATAGTATCCTATTGCGGCGGTTGGAGGGGTTAGGAATTGGAGGAACTGTCTTACGGTGGTTCTCCTCTTTCCTCTCTAACTGCTTGCAATTTGTGTTGACGGGGGGGAAAGGTCCACCCCTAGGCCCCTCGTTTGTGGGGTGCCTCAGGGGTCAGTCCTCTCCCCTCTTTTGTTCAACATTTATGTGAAGCCACTGGGGGAGATCATCCGTGGTTTTGGGGTGCAGTGTCATCTCTATGATGATGATACTCAGCTTTACATCTCCACCCCAAACCACCCCAATGATGCTGTGGAGGCTATGTCCCAGTGCCTGGAGGCCGTGCAGATTTGTATGGGTGGAAACAGGATTCAGCTCAACCCTCCCAAGACTGAGTGGCTGTGGTTTCTGGCACCCTGATATAGTCAGCTGACTCCGTCGCTGGCTATTGGGGGAGAGATCTTAACCCCCACAGAGAGGGGTCACAATTTGGGCGTCCCTCTGGATGCACAGCTATCTTTAGAAGATCATATTACAGCCATCTCCAGGGGGGCTTTTTATCAGGTTCGCCTGATTCGCCAGTTGTGGCCCTTTCTGGATCGGGACGCATTACGCACGGTCATTCATGCCCTCATCACCTCCCGCCTGGACTATTGTAACGTTCTCTACATGGGGCTCCCTGTGGGGAGCACTCGGAGGCTTCAACTGGTGCAAAATGCGGCCGCGCGGGTGGTTATGGGGGCGTCAAGAAACTCCCATGTGATGCCTCTCCTGCGCGAGCTGCATTGGTTGCCAGTGGCCTTCCGGGTTCGCGTCAAAGTTCTGGTTTTGACCTTTAAAGCGACCAGGCTATCTGCAAGACCGTGTTCTGCCGGTAGTCTCCCACCGACCTGTGCGCTCCCACAGGAAGGGCCTCCTTCGGGTCCCGACAGCATCTATGTGCTGCCTGGTGACCCCGAGGCCCCTTCTCTGTGGGGGCACCCACCCTCTGGAATGGGTTGCCTCCTGAGCTATGTAAGACCGCCGACCTGAGAGCATTCAGACGTGCGCTGAAAACTTGGCTCTTTGAGCAGCCCGGCCTGGGCTGATTTTAAATGGGAGTTTTGAAGTGTAATTTTAGATATTGGGGTTTTAAATTTTGGGGTTTTAAATTCGGGGTTTTTATTGTAATTTATTGGGGTTGGGTATAAATTTTAGTGGCAGCTTTAAGATATTTAATTTTCTTTTAACTTTTGTAAAGTGTAATGTGTTATAGTTGGCTGTACACTGCCCTGAGTCCTTCAGGAGAAGGGCGGTATATAAATGTGTTATAAAATAAAAATAAATAAATACATAAATAAAATAAATTGCATATGGGAATTCCAAGGTAGTCTCATGTAAAGTGCACTGTAGTAAAGTAGATGAGAAGTGACCCAAGTAAAGTATCCCAATACATGAGTTGGTACAAGGTGGATTTGTTCAAAAACTCTCAGAACTATGGCTACCACTTGCCACTTTCAAGCAGAGCTGTGAAGCTAGGGGAACCCACAAGCTGAGCATTGAGTTTGACTATAGTAGTGCAACTCTATCCAGAACTAAGGATGCAAAATTTTGGGATCCAACTATCTCCAAAATGTGATGGTTGTTATGGTTGATTCTGAGCCTGGTCTTCCCCAGACAGACCCCCACAATTTCCAGAGAACTGAATCCAGAAGTATACAATGATATGAAAAGCCACCAAGTGATAAGGGAGAATCACACTGAATGAACCACTTCATTCCTGTCCTGCAAGAGATAAGTGTGCCCAGGCCTCTAACCTGCCTGGAAGAGATCCAGATAATGCATTTCCTCCTCTGAAACTGAAGCCAGATAATCTTCTCAACAGCATTCCCTAGAAAGTAAAGGTCCAACACCATGAATCCAGTTGTAGCTTCCTGAGGGACTACATCACTGTCTCCTTAAACCTACATTGAACCATCCTGGAATCATGTAAATATATCCAGCCTTTTATCACTCTCCAAGGGTCCTTAACCAACCAGGTTGGATGTGGTTGTAAAAATATTCACCCGTATGATATTCATAATTCCAAAAGCTCTATTTTCTGAACCTCAAACTTTTCCCAGATTACTATAGCAGGTCATGCCTCAGCCTACTCATCAGAAAAAGTGCAAAGAAGAGCAACCAAGATTATTAGGGGACTGGAAATTAAAACATATGAAGAACAGTTACAGGAACTGGCTTGGCTAGTCTAGTGAAGAGAAGGACCAGGGGAGACATAATAGTAGTTGAGGGGCTGCCACAGGGAGGAAGGGGTCAAGCTATTTTCCAAGGCCAGACAAGGAATAATGGATGGGAACTGATCAAGGAGAGATTTAACCTTGAAATAAGAAGAAACTTTCTGACAGTGAGAACAATCAATCAATGGAACAGCTTGCCCTCAGAAGTTGTGGGAGCGCCATCACTTGAGACTTTCAAGAAGAGGTTGGACTGCCATTTGTCAGCAATGGTGTAGGGCTCCTGCTTGGATGGGGAGGGGGTTGGACTAGATGACCTACAGAACAAGGTCCCTTTCAACTCTGTTAATCTGTTAAAAAGAACATGGAAAATTGGAGTGCATCTCAGAGCAAATATGAGTGTACTGTATCTAGCATATTCGTCAAGTACTCCTCACAGCAGTCCTTTGGGTAATCTTAAAACCCTGCTTTCAGAGGAGAACATAATGTCAGAGATACTTTCTCACTTCTTTATTTACAAGGTTTCATGGTTAAAACATCTCTCGAAAGGACTGCAGCCTCCCATATTTCAGTTCAGTCAAAAAGGATAGCTTCCTTGCAGAACTTTTGTCACTGGAATTTTTTCAGATTGGAAAGTGTGAGAGGGGACAGATAATTTTCTGTAAAAGAGGTACTTGCTGCTCCTGATGGTGCTTGACCATTAATAGTAGCAGAGTAAGTCAATTGGGCTGTGTGGAAATAAGCATTTGGTATACCATCCTGATAGTTAGAAAAGAACTATTATTTTTGTCTAGCCAGTTATTCTTCAAAAGACAAGAAAATGTGCAGTTCAGAAACAAAATGAAAAAGGAAATAATCTCTAACTGGAATGCTAAGTACCTAAGAACTGTTAAAGTGTCAGATAGTTTGTTCCTTCGTTTGTTCATTCATCCATGGATATGATTTGGTGCCACCTGACACTAAGTGACTTTGGGTGGCTCAAAATCCACCAAAGAAGATAAAAACAATATAATCAGAAAGAAAAGTCAGAAAGAGTGAGAAATATCACAGCAAGTCATTGTGATATATTGTAATTTGTCTTAGAATCTGCATTGCAGCAAGGCATTATAATATCAGATTTATTAAATTAAGTGGTAACATTTGTAATGCCTCAAACCAAATTCATTCAGTGCTCAGTTACAAATTATGGGCAATTAGATAAGTTTTTAATCCCAAAGAAAAGCAAAGTTTTAATAAATCATGTTCCTCATTTACATCAAAGGCTCAGGTTTGTCCAGAGCTTCCTTGCAATATTATCTTTTAATGAACAAATCACAGTAATATTATTTGTGTATTTATTTTGCCAGTGAATCAAACTGAGCTCTGGGAAAACACTTGATCATGGGTAATGATCCAGCACCTGGGAAACATTGCATGTTGCTAAACAATTAATATTAAAATATGTTATTGAAATGCATATTTCAAAAGGAGTTTATTGTATTGCCCTTTAGCGTGCATAGTTAAAATTTACTGAGATTGAATCTGAAATATATATGTAAAGCAATAAAGTTCATTGAACAGAGTGAGATTTATTTCTGAATAAAAATTATATATGATTATATTATGAGGGTTGAATGAAAAGTAATGTTTCCAATGTTAAACGGCTTATAACGTGGCAGGACTGATGCACTAGAAGCTCTGATGTGTTCTTTAGTATCTGGTCTTTTACTTCAGTTGTCAAAAATTCCTGTGTGAAAAGGCTATATTGCTAATCTACATGAAATGGAATTGTGCATGAATAGTCCTTAGTGCATTTTAAGGATTGCACTGTTGAAGTTTTGATGGCCCAATATATCCTTCCAATTGAAATTCACCTCACCAAATGCAGGTTTATGGTGACAATGTGTGCATGTGAGTACTGTATATCCCTGGACTAGATAGATAGATAATGTAGATAGACAGATGATAGATAGATAGATAGATAGATAGATAGATAGATAGATAGATAGATAGATAGATAGATAGATAGATAGATAGATAGATAGATAGATAGATAGATATAGCAATAGCACTTATATACCGCTTCACAGTGCTTTACAGACTTCTCTAAGCAGTTTACAGAGTCAGCATGTTGCTCCCAACAACCTGGGTCCTCATTTTACTGACCTTGGAAGGATGGAAGGCTGAATTAACCTTGAGCCTGGTGAGATTCGAATGCCAAATTCCAGTCAGCTGGCAGTCAGCAGAAGTAGCCTGCAGTACTGCATTTTAACCCATATGCTACCATGGCCCTTAGTTAGAGAGAGAGAGAGAGAGAGAGAGAGAAAGAATAAACTGGGAATATCTGATTTGTATGACCAAGAATGAATTGGGCAAACTGATGTCAATTAACACATTTCACATAAGAAAGGTTGATAAACTGTTAAAGACAATTTATGGAACACTCAAAGAAAATTGTCAGTGTTGGCAGTTCACAAGGATAAGTGGGTCACCTGAGATATAGATTATCTTTGGTATCAAAAAGTTTGTAGAGGATGTGTTCCCTGCAGAGGTAAAAACTTCAAGCATTGACATTTACTAGTAATTGTTGTTACACTGAAATAAAAAAAGATGAGCAATTCCTTATGATATGTACAGAATAACCCTTGAGTAACAAGGATATGCATATGGAAACGTTTATGAGAATAGCTATGAATAATTATTCAGCCACACACAGATACATTAAATTGAGTTAAAGTTTACTTTAAGAAATAGCACAGTCCAATAAACAGTCCAGGTCATATATGTTTAACAATCCAAAGAATATCCAATTATAAAGTCTTCTTACCGGTTGCCCTTGTCATTTACTTCTTCTTATGTTTAACAATCCAAAGAATATCCAATTATAAAGTCTTCTTACCGGTTGCCCTTGTCATTTACAGTAAACAAAGATATCAAAGTATAAGCACAGCATAAATACAACAGAGATAGCAACAGAATGTCAGAGATACAGAATGTCAGAGAGAGAGAGCAAGCCATGATCTCTAGCTCCCTCCTATGGTAACCTGCAATACAATCAACCAATAGGAACATAGCACAAATCAACACAGTGATTCTGTCATAAAGCTACAAACATACATTGTTGGTTTATATATTGCCAACCCAACTAATTGATGTACAGATCCCTAACACAATTCCCTCATAGTATTATAATAACCAATGAAACATAAGGTGATAATTAAGAAGCATTTGTCTATAGAATGTCATTGCAAAGCTACATCTGCAAATCAATCAATAAACTGTTGAGAGAAAACCCCTTCAAGGGCCAGGGTGACGATTCGTACTTGGGATCCCTGGGTTGGGAAATTCTTCCCGTATTCTTGCATGTAGGTGAGGACTTGCGCCAGGAAAAATCCCAGTTTCTGGGGGTCCCCATCAAATTTTACTCCCAGGGGTGGGACCTTCCTCTGCAGTTGTATGTCTCTTGGTTGGTCAGGGTTAATCCCCTGTTCTGGGGCGTTTAGGGGTTGGGTACCTGGTATGGCTGCTGGTTCTTCAGCTTGTCCCGCTGCCCGATCATTCTCAGCTGAATCCAGGGTGGCAACTCAGGTTCTCTCATTTTCTGGTTCCCTCACTCTCCTGCGTTGGCATCCTGGTGCATCCCTCACCTTGGGGTTCTCCAGGGCTTCCCTCACAAGGTGATTTATGTACCATCTCAGTCGGTCATCAGCCAATGGCTCCTCGTCCCATTCTTCCTGATCCAATAGGCCCTCCAGCTCCAATTTCCTCCCAGGTTTACGATTACCCCGGGTGAGGGTTACTCCCCTGGTTCTTCCATCCCAGCTGTCTCTCTTTCCTACACCTATAGACCACCAGGGCTTGGTGGAGGTTTCATAGGCAGCTTCGCTATCTTCGATGGGGTGCACCAAGTCAGTATTTGGCTGGGTAACTGTCGACGTTTCTCTCCAGCATTCAGCTTCCCCTTGGTCCTTGTTGTACTCAGACATTTTCCTTTTTTGCAGGATCCCCTCGGTAGAGTGAAGGTTTTTTTTAAAAAAAATTCCTCTCCGGGCTGACCTCTATTGCAGACGCTGCTTTATGTCAGGCTACAGAATTTTTCCCATTCAATCAATTAGAATGAACTTCTGAAAATGTATCAAAACGTATCAAAAAGGAATCCTTTATTGAGATGAGACAATTCATGTAGGGGTCAAAAGCAGCGTCTAAGGTCTCTCAGGCATGCAGAGATAGATAAGGGAGTTTAACCCCCCCCCCCTTATCCTGATGTGTATTTAAGTAAAACAAAGAGCCAAAATGTTAATTCCCCCACCCTCTTTTTAGAATGATCCTTTCCAGAGTTTCCCATGACATACTTAATTCCCCCCCACCCCCTTTTTAGAACGATATTTTCAGAGTTTCCCAGGACACTGTGGAATTTTTATGGTCTCTTCATCTCCTGGCTGTCTCTCTCAGAGGTGATAGGTTCCGGCCATCTGGGTTTCATCTCTCTATTGTTATCATGTGTAGGTTATACAAATTCGATATAAGATTAAATATATTCAGGTTACATCAAGAAAGATTTCTTTATCAGTCTCCCCCCCTTTCCTTCTTCCATTGAAGAAATGACAGATACACAGATCTGGCACTCATGGTCACAGGTTTGGAGAATGCAGATCTTGTTCTACAAATGGATTTCCTTGAATCTGTCACCACTATGAACATTGTCAGGCTAACGGAACTTTTTCCCATTCAAACAATAAGAATGAACTTCTGAGAACCGAACGTATCAAAAGGAATCCTTTATTGAGATGAGACAGTTCAGATAGGAATTCAAAGCAGCGTCTGAGGTCCCTCAGGCATACAGTGATAGATAAGGGAGTTTAGAATCCCCCCCCCCATCCCAATGTTTATTTAGGGAAACAAAAGCCAATATGTTAATTCCCCTCCCAACCCCTCTGGGAGGGGATCCTTCCCTTTTAGGAAGGTTTTTTCTCACGTAGCTTTCCCAAGACGTACCTAACTTCCTCCCCCACCCCCTTTTTTGAACGGACTGTTTTTGGAGATTTCCCAGAGCACTTCACTGTGGAGTTTTATGGACCCCTCATCTCCTGGCTGTGCCACTCCGAGGTGTTAGGTTCTGGCCATCTGGCTTCTCTCCCCCCACATTGTATCATGTATGAGTGGGCATATTCGATATAAGGTTAAATATATTCAGGTTACATCAAGAAAGGATTTCTTTATCAGTTCCCCCCCCCCCTTTTCTTCTTCCTCTGAAGAAATGACAGATACACGGATCTGACATCCTGCCCTTCTTTAAAAAACAGATAGGTCTACCTGGGAAAAAAAACAAAATCATGCGTTACATGTGCAAATCAGGATGGTTTATCAGGGTATTTTAGATGGAACTTTCGTAGTAATGTGGGTGCTTTCACATGTCTTTTGGCTACCCACTCATTTTCTGAGGAAGGAAGGTGTTTCCAAGCTACTAAATATTGTGTGGATCCACGGTAAGTGCGTGAATCAAGGATGTCTTTAATTTCAAAATGTTGTTCCCCATGTATCATGATGGGGGTTGGGGGTGTGGGAAAGGGGGGGTCTGAGGTTTGAAATGATCTCCGGTTTGAGCAAGCTACAGTGAAATACTGGATGAATCTGCCTAAGAGTTTTTGGAAGACGAAGCTCTACGGTCACAGGGTTGATAATTCTGGAGATGGGGAATGGCCCAATGAATTTTGGTCCTAATTTCTTAGAAGGTTGTAATGATTTTAAGAATTTTGTGGACAAATATAAACGGTCTCCAATCTTGAAAGGTTTAGGTTCACAGCGTTTTTTGTCTGCTTGAGTTTTGTAAACTGCTCTAGCTTCCTGTAGAGATAATCTTACCACTGGCCACATGGCTTGTAAATTATCCATCCATTCCTTAAGGGAGGGGATTTCAGGTTCTTTGGTGGGTAGTTCCGGCATGGGGTTGAATTCTTGGCCCGTGGCTACGTGGAATGGGGTGAACCCTGTGCTACTATGAACTGAGTTATTGTATGCTACCTCTGCAAAAGGAAGAAGGTCAGTCCAATTGTCCTGCTGGTGATTAATAAAACATCTTAAATATTGATCTAATACACAATTCACTCTCTCTATTGCTCCATCCATATGGGGATGGCTTGAAGACGATAATCCCTGGGTGGAGCCTAATAGGTTTAAAAACGCCCGCCAAAATTTGGATGTGAACTGAACACCCCTATCTGAGATAATTCGTTGGGGGGCCCCATGAAGGCGATAAATGTGTATTAGGAACATCTTTGCCAATGACTTGGCAGTTGGGATCTTTTGGCATGGAATAAAGTGAACCTGTTTGGAAAAAAGATCAGTTACAACCCAAATGACAGTATTCCCAGCACTTTCGGGAAGTTCCACTATAAAGTCCATAGAGATCTCTTTCCAGGGAGCAGAAGGGTCCGCTACTGTTTGTAAAAGTCCAGGATATTTTCCTTGTCTTCTCTTTGCAGCAGCACAGATGGGGCAGCTCACAACATAGTTTTCAATGTCCTTTTTGAGGGACGGCCACCAAAATTGTCTTTTGATGAGGTGCAGGGTTTTTACAAAATCAAAGTGTCCTGCTATTTTGGAGTCGTGGCAGCGTTTCGTGAGTTCCATTCTCTGGCTTGCAGGGACATAAAGCTTGTTTTCTACCCAAGCCAGTCCATCTTTGAGTAAGCACGTGTTTCTTTTAGCCTGGAACTAATCATCTTTAAGTAGTGCCTCCTTAAATATTGACGTCGTTGTGTCTTCAGTCAGGGATGATTTTTTTTTCTCTTATGCCCGGGTGATTACCTTGGCTGCTAGTTGGGTCGGTTGGATCATCGGTTTTATAACTTCAATCTTTTTGCTGTTGTATTGGGGTTTCCTGGACAGTGCATCTGCTAAGAAATTCTTTCTCCCAGGAAAATATTTGAGAGTGAAATTAAAATGTTCAAAATATCGAGCCCACCTTGCTTGTTTTTCGGAGAGTTTCCGTGGATTTCTCAGAGCTTCCAGATTTTTGTGATCAGTCCATATTTCAAAGGGGATTTGGTTTCCTTCCAGGAAATGTCTCCATGTGAGCATTGCCCACCGCACAGCATATGCCTCTTTCTCCCATACGGCCCATCTTTGCTCGGTTTCCGTCAGTTTCTTAGATGTATAAGCACATGGTTGTAATTGTCCACTTTCATTCTTTTGGAGGAGGACTGCCCCAACTGCAACATCACTGGCGTCTGCTTGGATGACAAAAGGTTGTTCGGGATCTGGGTGCTTAAGGACCGGTTCTGCTGCGAACAGACGTTTGAGTTTCTCGAATGCTGCTTGGCATTCCATTGTCCAGATGAGGGGTTGCCTAGGTTTGGGTTTCTCCCCCCCCCCCCCCTTCGTTTTTAGCAAGTTTGTGATAGGGAGGGCGATGTTTGCAAAAGCTGGAATGAATTGGCGATAAAAATTTGCAAACCCCAGAAAACTTTGCAATTGTTTGCGTGTGTGGGGTGGATCCCAGTCCAATACAGTTTTCACTTTCTGTGGGTCCATCTCTATTCCCTCATGGGATATTCTGTACCCCAAATAGTCAATTTTCTCTTGGTGGAACTCACATTTGGAGAGTTTTGCATATAGTTTAGCGTCTAAGAGTTTTGTGAGGACTGCACGGAGTAGCTTGATGTGTTCTTCCATCGTTTCCGTGTAGATTAAAATATCATCAAGATAAACTAAAACCCCTTTAAATAAAAATTCATGAAGGGTTTCATTGATCAATTGCATAAACACTGCAGGCGCTCCTTGCAGTCCAAAAGGGAGCACTTTAAATTGGTAGCATCCCAATGGTGTGTTAAAAGCTGTCTTCCACTCATCCCCTTCCTTTATTCTGATGCGGTAATATGCCTCCCGTAGGTCTAACTTTGAAAAAAAATTTCCTTTTGAGAGGTGGGCTAACATGTCCTTCATGAGGGGGAGTGGATACATATTCTCTATGCAAATCGCGTTCATTTTTTGATAATTAACGCAAAGACGGCTGCAGCCATCTTTCTTTTCACGGAATAGCACTGGGGCAGCTATTTTTGGTCGGGCGGATTCGATGAAACCCCGTTTTAAGTTTTTATCGATAAATGCTCTGAGTTCTTTCAGTTCTCTGGGAGACATGCAGTACATTTGTGGTTTTGGGAGTTTGGCCCCTGGTAGGATTTCGATAGCGCAGTCTGTGGCTCGATGAGGTGGGAGTTCATCACAAGCTTCCTCACTAAATGCTTGGGCCAGATCCTGGTACTCATTGGGGATGTTAATGGGTTTCACAGACTGTCCGGTCATGACTGATTCTCTGTTCTCTTTCCCATTCTTTATCCTTTCCTCTGAGCTTTTTGCAAATATTACATCTCTCTGGAATTGTATGGTTCCTGTCCTCCAATTTATTTTTGGATTCCATTTCTGTAGCCATGTGAGACCCAGAACTAGTGGCTCTTCCATCCCTGGGGCTACAATGAATGTGAGCAACTCCCTGTGGTTTCCTAGCCTTATTTTCAATGGTTCTGTGGTAAATCCGGCTGGCTCCCCCCCCCCCCCCCCGCTATGGTTCCATCTAATTGGCAGAAAGCGATGGAATTTTCCATTTCTTTCAGTTGGATTCCCAATTTATCTGCAAGGGAGGGTTTGATTAGGCATCGGGTGCATCCCGAGTCCAGCAACGCTGTAACTTCCTCCCCCTTCCCTTGGCTGGGGATAAACAATCTCAGGGGTAGGGTGATTGGTTCAATTGGATTGCTTACCAGCGGGTCATCTTCTGGGTCACTTTTGGACTGGCTCATGTCCCCTCGGAGCGTTTGGGATTCTTCCTCAGGTTTGGGGGGGGTTCGGAATCCCACATCTACTCGGCCTCTCAGGCCAGTCTCCTTCCCTCGAGGGCTGGATGTTGTGGGTTTCCTCCCTGATGGGTGGTCTAGCTTTCTGGCAGGAGTCTTCGAGTGGCATTCTGCTGCGCGGTGTCCCTCCTTTCCACACTTAAAACAACCAGGCGTTCTTGGAGTCATGGTGGATTGGGGTTTGAAAACTTCCCGTTTCCCCAGGGGTGGGGATCTTTTCCAAAACTGACCGGCACGGTACCGGTTTCGAGTCATGTCTATCTCTGCCTCCTCTGCCATCATGTACCATTCATGCAAGAGGTTTGGGGCCCCACGGGCCAGGCAGGCAGCGTATAGATCATCATTTAGTCCATCTTTGAACCAGCAGACTAAGATATCCTCTGGCCAATCTACCCGGCCGGCCAGGTCACGAAATTCCTTGGTGTATTCTGCTACCGGGCGACGACCTTGTTTTACGACTCTGATGCGGTCCCAGGCTTTTCTATCGGCAAGCGGGTCCTCGAAACGGTGGCGTAAGGCCGTCATAAAGCGATTAATTCTGGGGCATTGACGTTGTGGAGCGTTACCATCCATCTGGCTGCCGCCCCTTCAAGAGCTAGGGTGACAATTCGCACCCGGGACCCTTGGGTTGGGAGATCCCGTCCATATTCTTGTATGTAGGTGAGCACTTGTGCCAGGAAAAATCCCAATTTCTGGGGGTCTCCATCGAATTTTACCCCCAAGGGCAGGACCTTCCTCTGTAATTGTGTGTTTCTGGGTTGGCCAGGGTTAATTCCCTGATCCGGCATTTAAGGGTCGGGCACCTGGTGTGGCTGCTGGTTCTTCAGCTTGTCCCTCTTCCCGCTCAATCTCCACTGAATCCGGGGTGGCGGCTCGGGTTCTCTCACCTTCTGGTTCCCTCGCACTCCTGCGTTGTCGTCTTTGTGCATCCCCCATGTCGAGGTTCTCCAGGGCTTCCCTCACTAGGCGATTGATGTACCGTCTCATTCGGTCATCGGCCGGTGGCTCCTCATCCCATTCTTCCTGATTCGATAGAGCCTCTAGCTCCAATTTCCACACGGGTTTACGATTTCCTCGGGTGAGGGTTACTCCCCTGGTTCTTCCATTCCAGGTGTCTCTCTTTCCTACACCTATAGACCACCGGGGCTTGATGGAGGGTTCGCAGGCAGCCTCGCTGTCTTCGATGGGGCGCATCGAGTCAGTATCTGGCTAGGTAATTGTTGACGTTTCTCCCCAGCATTCGGCTCCCCCTTGCTCCTTGCTGTATTCAGACATTTTTTTCTTCTCTTGCAGGATCCCCTCGGTAGAGTGAATTGTTTAAAAAAAAATTCCTGTCCGGGTTGACCTCTATTGCAGACGCTGCTTTATGTCAGGCTAACGGAACTTTTTCCCATTCAAACAATAAGAATGAACTTCTGAGAACCGAACGTATCAAAAGGAATCCTTTATTGAGATGAGACAGTTCAGATAGGAATTCAAAGCAGCGTCTGAGGTCCCTCAGGCATACAGTGATAGATAAGGGAGTTTAGAATTCCCCCCCCCCCATCCCAATGTTTATTTAGGGAAACAAAAGCCAATATGTTAATTCCCCTCCCAACCCCTCTGGGAGGGGATCCTTCCTTTTTAGGAAGGTTTTTTCTCACATAGCTTTCCCAAGACGTACCTAACTTCCTCCCCCACCCCCTTTTTTGAACGGACTGTTTTTGGAGATTTCCCAGAGCACTGCACTGTGGAGTTTTATGGACCCCTCATCTCCTGGCTGTGCCACTCCGAGGTGTTAGGTTCTGGCCATCTGGCTTCTCTCCCCCCCATTGTATCATGTATGAGTGGGCATATTCGATATAAGGTTAAATATATTCAGGTTACATCAAGAAAGGATTTCTTTATCAGTTCCCCCCCCCCTTTTCTTCTTCCTCTGAAGAAATGACAGATACACGGATCTGACACATACAATGCTACATGCAACATCCAAAATTTTGAAGGAACAGTTAAATAGAATCTGGAAACAAAAAAGGGGACTTATGTTGCAATATAATGCTGCTAGACTTCACACCTCATAAGCCATCAGAAGAGGTAATTCCAAAGTTGGATTTCCCAGTCTGATTATTCACCACAGAGTCTAGACTTAGTACCATATAAGTTTCACTCCCCCCCAAAAAAATTGAAAAACCTTTTTTGACATAAAGAGATAGAAGGAATGGCTGGGATTTGATTGAAAAGTTCTCATTTCAAATATTATTTTCCTGTTTCATTTATTAAAATATCCTTTCCTGAATTAAAATTATGGAGAAGGAGCTGTTGTTTTTTGATCACTCAATTAATAGATTGATAGACATTTAAGCCATGAAATTCTTTAAAAAATTTGCTTCAGAATGTGCAGAAATGAAATAAATAAAGGCACAGACAATGCAGCTTACAAAACTGCTATCTAAGTCTAAGAAAAAAGCTGTAGCTGCTTTAATTGATATGAAGAGAAGTGCTTTTTATCAACCTGTGTCTTGTTAATCATCTCTTTGAAAGAATGTGAACTTCTCTAACTTCAAGGGAAAACTTTACAGTCTCATCTAAAAATGTGAATTTTCTTCTCTCAAGCCTTTACAGGAATGTTACTAGTCTTTTCCTGCCTTGTTATATGGTATACACCTGTGATATACCCCTGCCCCAGATCTGGTATTTGCCATAATTCCTTTCAACCAAAATCTGGAGAACAAAGGAAGCAAGCAAGTTGTTCCATGTCAAACTTCAAGCATGTATCAACAAATCACTTTAGACTTGACACTTGGATTGTTTCACAAGCATCTGAATTGCTTTCTTATTTGATCAAATTGATGACAGAATTAAAATACATAACATGTCTTTTTCAAAACTTCAAGAATATTTTTAAAGTAGACATAAATTTGATACTTCAAATATGGACTAAAGAATCTTATGAATCTGTGAAACTTCAAATATGGACTAAAGAATCTTATGAATCTGTGAAAAAAACTGATCAATGGATTTGTGTCCTTAAAAATGCTAAAATAAATCTGCGATAAAAATTGATTCACCCAAAAGTTGCACTTAGGATATATTGAACTCATGAAAGAATGTATTTGAAAAGATGGATATCAAATTTGCTGTGGGATGGTATAAAAACTGTGTGGGTTCAATTCAGGGGTGGGATTCTATTGGTTCAGCCAGGTTTGGATGAACTGGTAATTATGGCAATTATTTGGCCCCGCCCACCCCTGCCCTATTCTGTCCTTTATTTCCTGGATTTTCAGCTCATCTGTTTGGCACAGTGGATTGCTGTGCCTTAGCTGATTTACTCACCAGGACTGCAGCAGAAGGTAAGTTTTAGACCTGAAAAAGCAGCGTTTTTCAAATGCTGCACACGCATGTTTGGTGTGTATGCATTAAAGTAAGTGTGCGCTCATCAAACCAGTTGTTACACTTGTTGAATTGCACCCCTGATTCAATTGACCATTTTATATGGTTATGTAATTATCTGGCATCCTTGGGGGGCTAGTAATGCATATAAATAGATTTATGGGACACTCCTTAAAAGTTAAAGTGTTAATTAAATGTTGAACTATATAACAAAGCTTTAGAATTTGACTGTTTATCAGGAATTATGGTTATGTTGAGCATAGTATAGTAGTGAATATATTATTGAAATAGTTAATAATAGTTAATAATAAAGTATGGCAGATATTTTTTCTTCATTCATATTTTTCTTAGTATCTCCCATGATTTCCAATGCATTGGCCTGTCCCTTAATATAACCAACACATAGAAATGTTTCCTCAAAATATATGTTCTACATGAGGGGCCCTTGGTACTCTCTTGTTTGTTTTCTTACAGATGTTTTGTTACCCAACTAGGTAACATAATCAGTGCTAGGACTATTATCTGGTTTGGGTAATAAAAAATCTGCAAGAAAGCAAGCAAGCTCAGAGAGCACCAAGGACCCCTCATGTCAACCCTGAGCTACAAATATTCTCCTTTATTAATATGTTTACATATACTCAGCTCATAAAAATCAATGAGTGCATTGAGCACATATGTTGATGCCTCGGGCACTTGTTTTGAAGAGAGATTTAAAGATAGTTTAAAAGTGGTGTTGTTAGGCTGTGCACATTAAACCCATATCTACCTCTGGTAAACAGATCTGCGAGGTTTTGGATTGCTTCAAACATCTTGACAGCCACAGCCAAGTAAGGAATAAAACTAATATGTCATCACTAAAAGTGATGCCTCTCAAATTACTCCCAGCTAGGGTCAGGAAGAAATGCATTTTGTTCATATTTCAGCAGGAATCAACCTAATTTGCAGTTCACCAACTAATATGGAAAGCAGTTATCATTGGGTTTTCACACTTTTTAAAATTATGCAATGCATGTTCTCATAGAAACAAAATATGTGCAAAAATGCATACATTTGGGGAAATTCATACCAAAGGGCATATATTACTGAAATTACTCCCATTTATACTGCTCAGTCATTGTATAAATAAATAAGGAAAATATGTGAAAAATAAGTATATATTTTCACATATTCATTGAAAAGGAATCGCATATGTTGTTTGAAAGAATTTTGCTGGGAACAAATACAAGACTATACAAAGTAACATTAATGTATTTTTCATCTTTTTTCCAACTTTCTTAAAACTAGTGATTTTGATGTTTTTAATTTCTTGTTCTACCCACATCATTTTGTCTTCTCCATCCAAGCCTGGCAACTTTCATGGACACAAGTCAGGTATTAGTGGAAAGAACTATTTGAGAAAACTTGGCCTCGGTCAGAAATTATTATTGTTTGGTTGGGTCAAAAAGTTATTTTCATAAAAAATGTGAAACCAAGACAACCAGATATATCACCGTCGTTACACTAGGAGGACAGCAGTTTCCTTGTCTCTTTGTATTACTTATTTGATCAATTATTTACAAAAAGAATTATTTGGCTAGGAAAAAAGGAATGTCCCTTTTTTTCTACAGTTCAAACATGTCCAATTCTGAGAGATAACCTGGATAAATCCCTGATGTTTACTTACCAAGCTTGCTCTTGCCTGCTTCCTAGGGTTGAGAGAGAATGTTTGCCCCAAGGTCACCCAGCTAGCTCCATGCCCAAAATTGCTTACTTACTTACTTAAAATATATGTGGCACCTATCTCCCTAATTGGTTGACAAACATTCATATGTTTGCCAGCTGATTTAAAACCAAAATAGCACTAAAGTGAGATATGTATTTCTGGTAAACAATGAATGAATGAATGAATGAATGAATGAATGACATATGAGTTGGGAAATAATAGATTTGCAGACTTAAGCAGAAAATGGCTGGCTTTTCTTACTCTCAAAAGTAGAATATCAAGCTATGGAAAACTCTGCAGAGAATCATTTTCAGGACAGCTTACAATTTTACAACATGTGCACAGGGTACATGTAAACCAACCACTTGCATGTGGGGGGAAAGAAAAGCATCTGTCTCTGTCTCACATTGTGTGGGGCTCCCTCCTGAGACAGATGAATCAGCCACTTGGAAATGAGCAATTCCTTTCATCAGACTTCTAAGCTTATGTGAAGCCTGCGAGAGGATAATTATTAGTGGGGAAAGGATGTGGAATCAGAATATTATGCACTTTCCCTTGTGGGCAGAAAAACAAAATCTCTTTGTTCTTCCAGAGAAGCCAAATATAGCTCTTGTCAGTGAATCATATTTGTGAACATGATGATATTAAAATATAGAAGAATGGTCTTCCTTGTCATTCTTATCTCTTTCCTTGCAAAGAAATTTGCAATCTCCAAGGGGGAGGGGGGAATGTTAAAATGTTGCATCTTCAAGTAATGTATTGTCACATATAAAGTGACTTTTCCCAATCTGATGCCTTCCAGATATGCAGGACCACAACTCTGATTGCCCAATCAGACTGGCTGAGGATAATAGGAACTGTAATTCAACACAGCTGAAAAGTACAAGGTATAGAGAAGCATGTATTAAATACAATTGCTCAATTAATTAAAAATCTTTTTTTCTGAACTATAGCTATAAAATGAAAAAGCAAGTATAGAGATCTAAGTCCAGAGTACCCTGAATTTTATTGGCTCTTATCTGCCGCCTATTTGCTTTGACCATTAGTAGTTCAGATTCTTATAGAAACCATAAGCTTGCAATAAACCTATGTATCAGAGGTGGTATTCAGCAGGTTCTGACCAGTTCTGGAGAACTGGTAGCAGACATTTTGAATAGTTCTGAAAACCGGCAAATACCACTTCTGATTGGCCCTGCCCCCATCTATTCTCTGGCTCCCATTGAGTCCCAGCTGATTAGCTGGGTCTTCTTTTGTTGCCCTGCACAGGAGAATGGAGCTGGAAACCAGGTTAGTGGGATGGGGAGGGAATGAGATTTTGCTGTATCTTTCCCCTGCCACGCCCACCAAGCCACACCACACCCACCAAGCCATGCCCACAGAACTGGTAGTAAAAAAATTTGAATTCCACCACTGCTATGTATCCCTTTGAATTTCCTGGACTTCAAGATTTTCCTGCACTGGACAGATACATTTAAAATATTGTTATATGGGGTTTGAAAGGCAAATACTTATTAGAAAATTTAGCTCTATCTCCATGGTTTGGGAGGAGACTCAAAGATTAATATCAAAGTATGGATCATATAAAAGAAACTAAGAATTATTGTTTTTTTCCCATACTAGGAATAGAAGTTTACATGAATATGTTGCACCACAGGGTTAAGGAGCTGCATGTCTATCTAGATGCTTATGTTTGATGCTGTGAATATTTTCAAAGCTCTTGATCTTCTAGGGAGCTTGACCTTAAAACTAGATTTGGACTGAACAGCTCTTGAAATGAAGGACATTCCTCCATAAAATAAAACACATGCCATCCTTTTGAGAAAATGACAAGAAGATCATGAAAACCATGATGAATTCAACTTTTTCTTCTCCTCTTTCTGCATAGAGAATTATATATAATCAACTCAGTTAGTTAAGATGCTAGTCTGTCAACCGGAAGGTTAGCAGTTTGAGACCCAAACATTGTTGCAATGGGGTAAGTTCCCAGTTACTTTACAGCTCCTGCCCACCTAACGGTTTGAAAGCATGCAAATGTGAGTAAATAAATAGATACCATTTCAATGGGGAAGGTAACAGTATTTCATAGTCATGCTAGCCACATGACCATGGAAATGTCTTTGGCCAGCACTTGCTCCCTTGGCTAGGCAATTAAGATGAGTATTCCCCTCTAAAGTCAAATCTGACCAGATAGGGAAAATATTTACCTTTTTCTTTAAGTCAGGCATATAATTAATTTTAGATAGGTTTGTAATGAGAACTTTATCCAGAGAAAGAAGGACAGCAATTTATCCAGATTCAGAAGACATAACAAAAGTTACAGCTGACTATAAAACTATAGCAAAGGGCAAGACAATACTTGTTCCTACAAGAAATCAATAAAAAAGAGAAGAGTGAAAGATGAACAGGAAAAAACAATAATTATTAACCATCTCTGTATGAAAAAGCATAAACATGTTGATGCCTCTGAAAGGTCGAAAGATATGTCAATGTGTAATTCATGCATACCATTTAGTACCAGACCATTCATTAAAACACATTCTATTTCAGCTTTTGTTCTCCTTGCAAATGGTACTATTAGATGTAATTTCAAACATACTCAATCCTTGGTGTTAACTGAATTCTTAAAAAAAAAAAATTAAAATAATATTGGTATATTTTAAAAGGGATGGCAACAGGAATTAAAAGAGAGAATTAAAAGGATGATAAGATTCTGAAATAGATTGTCAAGTTACCCTTTTGATGCAATCTTCAAACTTGATCCAAGTCATCATTCAAATTATGTCCCTTTGAGTCATTCCAGAAAGTTTCAAAAGTGATGTGGCGATTCAATGATTTTCTGCTTTGCATTGTTATCCCTTCCCTTCCATATAGGGACAGAGCTGAAGGGGTGAAATGATAGTGACATGTCAGTCAATAATTTTTCTCACTTCACAAACTTTACCTTTCAGAACCTACCTTTCTTCTGCTAGAATTTATTCAGAAAGAATGAAAACAGCAGATTTATTCTGCTGATTTTATTTCATGTGATCTGCATTATATAGTACTCTTAGCTTCCTCTAACATACTCTTTTACTTTTAAGAGCCGTGGTAGTGCAGTGGTTATGATGCAGTATTGCACACTAGTAGAATTCTAATTGCAGGCTAATTCTGCTGACCTCCAGCCGTTCAATTCTTACTGGCTTAAGGTTGATTCAGCCTTCCATCCTTCCGAGATTGGTTAAATGAAGACCCAGATTGATGGGGGCAATATGCTGACTTTGTAAATTGCTTAGAGAGGGCTGTAAAGCACTGTCAAGTAGCATATAAGTCTAAGTGCTAGACCTACTTTCATCCTTCTTTAACTTAATATGTGTTTCTATATTATAGACCTTGTTATTATTTATTTTTCAGTATTGGCAGTCTACCCCAATTCTGCAGGACTCTGGCCTGATATAAACTCTCTTCAATTCCTTAGCACTTTCAGTCTCCCTTTTTATTACTTTTAATTTCACTGTCATTCTCTTCACTTAAATAAAATCCTACATTCTTTCTGTTTCCAATTATATCTTGTTCTGTCTTACACTCTACATTATTACATTACAGTGTCAACAGGCATTGTCATCATACAGATGCCACTAGGTTGTCACTGCATCGCAACAATGTACAAAAGTCACAGCATTTGTGACATCACAAATGTATTCTGATTTGCCCTCCCAATGCATACCCCCTTGCCAATGACCGTGCCTACAATTAAATGGAATCTCAAATTACCATGAACAGAATATTGCCCTCAAATATCCAATTTTTTAATTTGCTTTGCACGTTCAGGATTCAACATCACATTTCAACTGGATCTTGGCTAACTCACACTCATCTATTTAAATATTCCACCAGTGGATAGAACATAGATGTCTTAGATTTCTATTTTTGTTTTTAATCTGAACATAATTTAGAATTTCTATAGGACTGTTTTGCATGTCATTTTTACCACACAGCAATAAATAATGCAAATGCTATTACTCATACTTTCTTTCTTTTAAGTTATTTCTGACAGTGTTATTTTTCCATGAGCAGGTCATGTCAAAAATAAAATTCATATATAGCAAGTTTGTCTAATTAGTACATGAGTAATAAAGAGTTGAAAATGATGAGAAGAATTATAACTTCATGTGCATATGGTTCTAAGAAACAATCCCTGGCATCTCCAATCAGGAAAAAAAATCATGTCATACATTCTGAATAATAGCTCTGCCTGAGATTGATAGAGATCACCCTTCTCAATCTTGCCCTCTTCAGAGTTTCAAGTGGAACTTCAGTTCCCAGAAACTCAGCAACCTGGCCATAGATAAGAAAGATTGGATTTGGAAACTGCTGTAGCCTGAGCACATCTGAAGGCTGGAGAAGGATGACTAGTTAGATGAACATAGAGCTTGAATATTTATGAAGAAGTATCCTTTCATTAGGTGTTGCCAATGCTTGCATAAAGCAGGTTCTAATGATAAGCTATGGGGTTATGATTCTGATCCATTTTGCAATTACTTGTACTCAAAAGTTATACATAAAGACTTTGTTACTAGATATGTTTTCTTCTTGTGTACAGTGCCTCCTCCACCTCACCACCTCAAAGGAAAAGGCTCCCCAAGAGATCATTGGCAATCCTATGAGTATTTTCAGGTCATGTCCTTTCTGCAATTAATCCAAAGTTGACAACCAGTTGTGAGACTGCTTGAATATGTTGCTCAAGGCTAGCAAGCTAACAGTTTAAATGACTGCTACAGATCCAGGAATCATGACAACTTCTCCTGCCTAGCCATTGTAGGAGCTCCATATGAATTCTTTTTCTTTTTTATTGATCATCAATACTCGATTCATTAGATGTTTTGGAGTTAACAGATTGGTGTATTTGGAATACTTCATACAAAATCTTCAGATCTCTGAATGCATTTAAAAAGTTAAGGAAAAAAATATCATCAATCAGCAATTCAAATGTGAAAATTGTGCCTGGGATTTAATCTCCCCAATAACTGATGGATTCTCCCTCTTTTTTGAAAAAGTACAGTAGCATAAATGTGTCTACATACATTCAGTGTCAACTGCTCTGAGCACATCTTGTTGAATGAAAACTATTATGTGGGTAAATGATAAGCAGCACTATTTGCTATCAGTTTTCAATTTGTTCTTCTGGATGTGGAATTGCCAGTTCTATTTCAGAATTATTTTTTACTATGCCCACAATTTGTGGCATTTTTGTTACATCATATTTTTATTAACTGTTCATCAATCTGCTTTATAGAAGGTTGCGTTGTACCATAGTCTTTCAAAAACTAAGCTATCTCGTAAACTAAAGCTGAAGAACAGGATATAAAACTCCAAAATAAAATTATAAATAAAATAAGCTTTGAGAAGATAAATTGCGTGTCTTCCCTTTTAGTGAAAAAAGAATGGCAATGTTATCTTTTTAAAAAAATGATCCTAAAATGACTATATGTAATAAACCCTAATCAACTAAAGCTCCCATCACTCTTTCTTTCTCTTTCTCTCTGTGTGTATGCATGTGTGTATTTCTGTGTATATAAATGTATTCCATTTTACATAGTTATATTTAGAAATTATAAAATATGGAGTTTGTTGTTCTGAGCTACAAAAAATGTTGGTCTTAAATGCAGTATAGTACAGAAGAATTATATAAACGTCTCCATATGTTAACTATATAATCATTATATTGATTCCTCAATGAGGAAATGTTCAAGCCCAGACAGGATTTTTGGGTCTCAGTTCCATTGCAAATGAGTGGATCTAGGAGCATGGCTGATATGTATATTTTTAAATCTGCAAATATCACCCCCCAAAATCTATATATTGAGTAACGTTTTTAAGTTTGAAAAAGTTATCAGTTATCATGATTATTGTTTTTAAATCAAATTTACAATCCTAAAATTAAGATCTTATCATTACATGGAATCTTCAGGGTCATCAATTTAAGGCCTATTTCTTTCATATCCTTAAGAGAAGTAGACAAGAAGTTTTGGGTCCTCCATTAGTTTACAGCTTCAGGACAACTCTTATTTTGCACTGCTTTTATTTTGCACTGCTTTTGCTCAACCCTGTTGATTTCTCCAGATAAAAGTACATAATATAAAACAATAAATTATATGCCAAGAAGATCTTGAAGTAGCTGTAGGTGTAGGGTTCAAGCTTGTTTTAAGAATGAATTAAATTAAAAATGAAAAGAATAGCTAAAATATTGTAGATAAAACAGATAAAATAAAAACTTAGAAAATAGAATAACTTCTCTTTAAAAATAGCTAATATCTAAAATAGCTAGATAACTAATAGCTAAAATAAAATAACTTCTATATAAAATAGAATAACTTCTCTCTACAAATAGTTAAAATAACTAAACTTCCACCAAATAACTTCTAAAATACAATAACTAAAATAGCTTCTATTAAAAATAAGATGGAAAAAAAGAACTATTGCATATTGGTCCCAAATTATGTAAAAAAATTATCGCCAAATCTGCTAATCAGATGAGATAAATCCATAGCATATCAGCTCCAGAACAGTAGCCATATCAACAGCAGTCAATTAGAGAAAGCTATCTTCATCTGGATTTATTCATTGCGCTCCAGGTATCATAGATATATGTAAGGAGTCTCCAAAGATTGTCTGAGATTTAGAGATGCTGAGAGCCAACAACATACAATGGTCCTGATTTGGGAGACTGATTTGTTCAAGAAACATTAAGCACATCAACGATGCAGCATTAATGGAATTTTCATACTAAATACCATAGATAATTAATAAACTGTTATTAAGTACTATGATGAAAAATGATCAAACATGTGCCATGATATGATAATCAAACTCTATTTTTCACATATGTATACCAATTCTATAACATAATTTAAAAATCCATACAACACCTCATATTATAATATATTACCTAGGAATCTATGTTCTTGTGTATGGCCATGCTCTTTCTTTTAAGTGAAATACATCTTTCCTATACTTGAAAATACATCCAGATTAGCAACAATTAATGTAAAAATATCTCATTGTGAGTTCTGAAAATTATTTTGCATGCTGGAAGATTAATGAATAGTGTATTAATTGCCTTATGAATAGTCTCTTCATGGGATCATGAAGAGTGGGAGTGAGTTCATTTTTATGATTGATTGATATGAATTTTTAACATTATTTGTATTTTACCTTGTAATAATATGTATTACCATCCAATTATCATAAAAATGAAAGCATATTGATGGTAAGATGGTCTACTTATCATTAGGGGATAAAAGGCCATTGTAGAAGAGAAAGAATTATATTATGCCTGAAACTGTTTATTTCCTAGGTTTTCTGTGGGACGGAGGAATCTTTTTAAATTCAAATTATACCTATGCTAGGATTTGGATTTCAATTTTTTTCATGTATGGTGTCTTAGCAATGACATCACTGATTTTCAAAATCAGAAAAATCAGAAAAATTGTATAGATTTCTCTCCCCCACCCCCCAAAAAAGTATCTGTTTGGAAGATCCACCCATTAACAAGCTTTTGTTAAAGATAACATTCCAAGATGCTTTGGAAAATAGGAGCACCTACTTGGCTTTGGCTTGTCTTAAGAGTTAAGCAGGATCAGTTCTGATTAGAACTTGGATGAGAAACTCCTTGGAAGTCCAGGACTCAAGGTTAGATTGAAAAGTTGAAATGACATCTCAGAAAATAGCCAATGGCAAATCACTTTCATAAAACGACAGTACTTAGACACATTCAACAGGAATCAAGCTTGACTTGAAGCAACTGTATGTCAGTATTATGCAAGCAAATATACAATCATAATTTTCCTCGCTTCCTCCCCACCACAATTCCACTATACAGGTGCATCCCAAGTACACTATGAAAATATTCCCAACTTTCTCAAATAGATTTAGGCGAGAAATAGCAAGATGGCAAGGAAGGCTCTGGTCTACTAGCAGAGCAGCAGATCTTGAATTCTGTGGGGCTTCTCCCAATTAACTGAAACAGTTAATAGGCATTCAAGAATATTAGAGGTTCCAATTAATAGATTTATTGTAGTAGTACTTGGGTCTGAAGGAGGAACAGGAGAGGATGTGGAAAGTAAAGGTCAAAGTGTCCCAGTGGTGGTAAGAACACTCAGGGTTCTGACAAGCTAAGAGAGCAGCTCCAACAGATCCCAAGACAACATCAGAGCTTTCTGTCCAGAGGAGTGCAGTGCTAGGAGCAGCTAAGACCCTGCGCAGGATCCTCAACTCCCAAGCTTCTGAGAGAAGACCCAAGATTGAGGAAAACACTTCTTCTTCTTGTGCCATACCCATCATTGGCGATCATGTTGGTAATCCTATTTTATCAACTGCCTGGACGTCATTTGCCTTCAATCTTTCCCTAGAGGATTAAGTGAAGTATGCTGTGTTTTTCCAGGTGTCGCATCTTATGTTCAAAATATTCTAACTTTCACTTTTTTATGGTTTTGATTATTTCCCTTGGCTTTCCCTGAGGAAGACACAGACCACTCAATAAGGTGAGAAGAAAATTTTATATCTATATTTCGATATATTCAATATAGCAAAAGTATACAAAACAAAATAAAAAGATAAAAGATAAAAAGGTAAAAAAAAGATTAGATTTAAAAAAAAAATATTCTGGCACAATTTAGCTCTCCTCAATTCCTATTCACTCTAATGTATGCTCAGAAAAGTCTGCATGTGGCGGAAATTGTGCCATTGTACAGGAAATTGCTCAACTGTTTCGCATTAAACTGTTTCTGTAGCTTATAAATTTACACAACATCCTCCTTGTGGTCTTTTAAGATTAGCAAAGTCTGCTTTATATTAGGAGGTATATTAAATTTTTCAGCTCAACTGCATTAAATAAAATATACTGGTGAAAGGCAGGAGGGAATGAAGCTTATATACCCAACATATGTCTGAAGTACTAGGGGAAAAGTACATTATTAAAACAGCCTCACCAAACTGCAGAAATAGGTAAGGAGATGCTGAAATAGACTTAATAGCTAAAACTATATTATATAGCACACAGTACTAATGAATTCTCTGCACATGGGTGGAAACTTACCCTTAGATGTCTTTTTAGGCCAACATTGAAGATGTCTATAGACTGAGAGATGAGGGAAGTGAATGTCTCCATCATCTGATTCAACATGGAATGGTTACACTCTAGAGAGCTATCTGTGCTGTCTGATTTTATTGATAACTATGGAGGATACATAAACCCAGCAGCATGGTGTTCCATAGCAATTCTGTAGAGAAACTCAATGGGTCATAATGAGGAAGAAGAGATAAATTCAACTGCATTATACTTTAATATTACCTAAGTGAGTTTGCAATTCTCAATGACTTAAATGAAGTAGCATTCCAATATCTATCAGACTTATTTTTTTACTCCTCCCTAAATTTTCTGATGCAATTCTCAGATCAAAACACACACTTACAAAACCCATCTATTAGAGAAATTTCAAATAAAAAGTGTGCACGTTAGGGAAATGACTTTTGAAAATGGTTACATTTGGGTTAAATGCTTATGGGTGTATATGAATACGTAATGAGGATACACAAGCAAATGTGTGCCAGTGTTCTTTTGCTTGTTTCTTGCTTTCCTTTTTTTTATGGTGTTTGCAAATGAAACAGACAGAAATACATATAATTCCTGGTCACAGCCTTATCACTTTTACAACAATGAAAGGAACATTTTAATCTTGTATTTCTGTAATCCAAAATTGGGACAATATGATATCTTTTCTGCTTTAAATCCACCTTTTTATTCCAAAATTGTTCTATAGTCTGAGTGTGGAAAGTTTATACATACAAAAATGAGGAACTGGATCTTCTTTCTTTTTAAGCCATAAGATAATAAACAGACATTGAAATTTCTATTTTTGACTTGAGAGGAACCATTGATGTATGAAAGTGTTTTTTAATTAATTAGAATAGTAGCTCATCTATCCCAAAATTATCTATGTTTTGAGAGACCACAGCCCTTCAAAGGTTTTGGAAGTTCTCATCCAGAAGAGAAAGGCAACCTAGGAGCTTTTCCATATAAAGCAGAGGTTGCTTTAGGCAAATGTTTCTGGCAAAAAAGATAAGCAAAGACCCATCTGAGAGATGTCAGTACTGCTAATGTAAGTATTTTAACATGACTTGAGAATCTGACAGATAGGAAACACATTGGCAGAGCAATGTTCTGACAGACATTCAGTATCAGGAACACTTGTCTATATTCACAAATTCCTTTCTGATTCTGTGTTATTTGGAAAGGAATAAAAGGAGGTCTGGCTATATTTTCCAGATATTCCATCCAAAAACTGGGAGGGCAGATTGCACATGATCCAAGATTGTTTGGAGTATCACTGAAGATATTTGGTCATGTCTCTTCAGACCTTTAATGAATGAACAAAAGTCAAACAGATGGAGCCAAGCAAAAGTAAGATCATTTCATGAATGTATATAGATACACATACACATACACACACATTTAAATCCAAACACAACTGCAACATTGAAGGTAGAGGTAGAAAAAAACCTGCTATCCCTATTAAATATTAGCCTTGTATCCTAAAGTCTAACACCAAAGATTTGTCCTTGGGCAATAATGATTTTGTAATGATTTTCAGGTTAAGGATTTTGAAATCTTACTATTTTCTATTCATGAATGGATTGAGCAAAAATTATTTAAATGGGGGAAAATGCAGACATGTAAGCTACAGTATCTTTTATATACCAAGACCTGCAAATATGTATTTTTCCTGTAATAGGCTTATGTATTAAAAGTCAATGTGTTACTTTTTATTTTTAAAAAATAATGGAGCTGTAACTGTGTTTCACAATGAGTAACTGTATTAATTATGAGACAAATAAGTCAGATAAAGTTTCCCTGCTCAGTTTCCTTTGAATTTCAATGAATACAATTTTACTTTAAAATTAAGGAACTTTTCATACATCTGGCAATGAATAAATGAACTAATTAGAGATAATAAATATATTTTATTGAAATCCAAATGATTACACTTGTCATTGCCCCATGGTGGTGGGTTGTATATTGAGTTATTCCTCTCTTTGTAAATTAATTTTACAGTTTTCTTATTACTAACTTAAATATCCAGTTTTTGCAAACATTGTGAGTTGAGTCCCATACATAAAGTTCCCCTTCACATATTATTGAATCTGTCTATAAAATGAAAAGGATTCTCTATGCAATCATGTCCAATTCTAAGGGGCGGTGCTCATCTCCGTTTCTTGACCAAAGAAGCCAATATTCTCCAAAGATATTTTCTCTGGTCATGTGGCCAGCATGCTATACACCTAAGATGCATGGAATGCTGTTACCTTCCCACCAAAGTGTACCTATTTTGCATGCTTTCCAACTGCTAGGAAGGCAGGAGCTGAGGCAAGAATGGGAGCTCACCCTGTTGTTTGGCCCTTGGGTCTTGAACCCAGTCTGTCAGTTTTCCAGCTGACAAGCTCAGTGTCTTTAATCACTGAGTCATCACACCCTCTTTTGAATCTGTCCATATATTGTGCTAAGCGGTGTATTTGATAAAGTGTAAGGTATCTTTCATTTTTTCAAGATAACATGGAATTATAAAATGAATGTGAATTTATTTACATTTCATGCTATAAAAATGAAATGAGAATGAGAATGAATGGGACCATTCTGCAAATCAGTAAAATGTTAATTTCCATCTGACACATAATGTCCCTTTGGCCAATTATGCCAAATAAAACCATCATACATATTTTGCTCTTTGGGGATTTACTTTCCCAATTGTCCCAAAAAGTTGAATGAAGCTGTCTCTTTTGGACTATCCTACCATTTGGCAAAATGACACAGATATTTCTATGCATTAAAAGCATGCTACTTATATGATCGTCATCAGAAATGAACAGAGATGGATTTTTTCTCAGAATTGCCAAAGTAACTTCAATTCCTTCAGAACTGGAAGGGTATTGACTTCCATGAAATAAATAGCAAACTGAAGACAGTGAGTAGACCAGACAAGAAGAGGATTTGAGATCACCCACAAGTGCTCCTAATAGTTGCTTCCCAGAGACAATGTTTTCCCAGGGTGGTTACTCAGAAATTCCAGAATAGCCATTTAACACAAACAATGATCAGTGCTTTTACAATGTCACTGGTTTGCATACCATCTTTTCTAATCACTCTTGAAATTTCTTGGTAACTGCTTTCCAGCTATTACAAACCTTTCGATCTACAGTTTTTATGGCACAATGTTTTAGAATAAACATCAAAAGGGTAAATAGAACCTTGTTTTTTGGAAAGTTACATGTATCTTGATGGATTGGAAATTAGTCTTTGGAGTTAATTATATGATTTCTATGGGAAAACGCTTTTGTTTTGAATTTTATTTTAACAAATGATAGGTTGAGACTTTAAAGGTTGGACGCTAGAGGAAACCAGATGGAATTAAAGATTAGAATTAAAGGAGAACACTTAAATTTGACCTACTAATATAGAACAAATTTGTAATATTTTAACATTGGACACATTGAAGGATGTTTTTGAACAATGGACCCAACAGATACATTTAAGAGTGTCTGCTTCTATAGATAGATTAGGTTTTTAAAAAGAGGAACAAGTTTTACTTGACAAGATTGAGACTAATCAGAAAGTGGTTTTTTTAATGGCAGCCTACGAAAATGAAATAAAAGAAGATGCTACATTGAACATATAAAAGAAACTGGCTGTTGTCTTAATAATTAAAAGGAATATACAAACAATAAACCAATAGGGGAAGTGCATAAGCGCACCAACGTCCTACCATCCCTGTCCTATTGTTTCTTTTAGTTTTCTTATATGTATCCATGTATCCATAATTATGTTTTACTTATACCTATTATCTTGTAAGCAATTGACAAACCAAATAAAATAAGAGACTGACCTGAATAATTTTTTTATGTTGGGTTTACAAAAGAAACTTATTACAGCTTTGAATAAATTTTGTGAAAAGAGACAAAAGAAAAAACGAAAAGAATTTAAAGTTCTAGGACATTATTTGAAGAGACAAAAGATCAAGATTGATAAAAGTAAAAGGAAGGAATATAAAGATGTTTCATATTATCAAGATTAAAATAGTTGTGTTTTTATCTTTTTTTAACTCTTAATGGACATTTGCTGATCAGGATTGAAACAACAAGGCTTTAAAGATTTGTTTATAGATAAGAGATGGGACATAAGTAGAAATCATTTCTTGTATTTTAAGAGAAGGTGATATTACTAAAATTGTTTATACTTGTAATAAAGGGGAAAATTATTTATATTTTTTATTTTTCTTTGCTATTATTTCTTTTCTATTATTTTTATTTCCTACACCTTTTCTGCTTTTAGTTTGTTTTTGTTTTTATCTTTGCAATTATATTTTTAATACAATTACTATTGAAAAACAAATTTTAAAAATGATTGGAAGGGTAGCATTTGCAATTCCTCTGCAGGATAATCCCAGATCAATCTAGTAATATTCAGATATCCAAGTATTGTTCTTTAGCTCTTCCACAATATGAAGGCTAGATTTATTTCTCAGAAGTCCCTACATTTCTTTCCAATCTGTTGCCTTGCTATCTTATAGTAAAGCTATAGCTTCCTTCAAGTTGAGATTGACATCTGGAGACATTATGTATTAACAGGCCAACCTCCCATTCAGGTACCAGCAGGCCAACCAAAAGGTCACTAAGCTCAGAGTATCAAGAACTCCATAGACCAATCTTGCTTAATTTTTTAATCCAAATAGTTGGCCAAGTATTACATCTAGTAAAACTGCTTTCATAATTCTATATAGATATTTATTTTCCTGGCTGATTGCTTTTTTTTTTTCATGATCTTGCCTATAAAGAGATATTTATTCTGGACAGATGCAGTCATGTATCTTCAGTGTTGGCCCTTAGTCATATTATGCAAATGCCAGGATCTATTTACAGTTTTCCTACTGACCCTTCCCTCATTGCCATGATAAAAATGAGATTCAGCGCCCTGTGACTATGGCGTATCGCTAGATTTCATTGTTTCATCAGTGGCTTTCTTATTCATGACAGATAATGAAGCCATTAATAGCATGCTACTGCCATTCCACTTTATATCCATCCTGCTGGGCTGAGCTGAATGCCATTGGCTATGAAAGCTCTTCCTTCCAGCTGTGGCTTCTCTTCATGGTTCTATGCTGTCCTTCATATCCTAAAAGAAGGAACATAACAGGCATGTTCTAGAAAACTTTATATTTCTAAATATCTACTATACACATTTATGTACCTCTTCTCTACACTCCAGTGCTGCTCTGTAGCTAAAAAGTAACACAAAATAACATTTTGATGGAATTTGGCTCTGGTTCTCCTGCTCTATCTGAACATTTCTTTCTTTTGACTTCTTCACAAATAAAGGTCCCCTCAATTACTACACTGTGCCTAAGTAATTATTTCCAAAAGAGAAGGATCATTGTATAGTGTGGCAAGTAAGATGTGAAGCTTATGCTATTCATGCAGGAATAAAGGCTAGATAGCTGCTAGATAGCTGCTTGATAGCTGCTATTCATGCCAGGTTCAAGGCTAGAAAGCTGCTTGATGTGAAAGACTGTCTGATGCTCAGAAGACTTCTTCCATTCAGAGTGGAAAATTCTTCACTAGGAGGGTAAAGAAGTTTCACTTCTACAAAGTGGCACATTTTATTCCTAATTGGAAATCAAAAGTTCAGAAGAAGATACTTTCTAGAAGAGATGTTAGATATACAGAATAGAAAATAGACAGTTGGAAGGGACCTTGGAGGTCTTCTAATTCAATTCCCTACCCAAACAGAAGACTTTATACCATTCTCTAAAAATGGCTGTCCAATCTCTATTTAAAAAACCCCAGTGCAACTTCTGCTACCCTCAACTTCTGGAGGCAAGCTGTCCCACTGATTAATAGTTTTCACTGTTAGGAAATTTCTCCTTAGTTCTTATGTTAGATTTCTCTTTGATAATCTCCGTCTGTTACTTCTTGTCTTGCTCTCAGGTGCTTTGGAGAATACTTTGTTTCCTTCTTCTTTGTGTAGATTTAGCTAGATTTAGAATTTTCACTCATTATAATATTCAATATAAATGAAAAGAATCACAAAATTGGAAATCTGGTTTTTACATTAACCCTATTTTTATTCAAGAAGGAAATATCTTTATTCATTAACCAATATGTTAATAAAACTGTTCTCCAATTTTATGGTATATAATTTCTGCCTACGATTATGCACTTCTGTTGAAAAAGGAAAACTGGCAACATGATCTGCACAATCCAAAGAAACTACAAACGTAAGAAGCATCCATTAAAATGAACTGCCCAGTGTTTGCTTATATTTATTTCCAGGAAATATTGTGATTTTGGGGGGATTTATTTGTGAATTTGGAGTTGCCTTGCACATGACTGCACTGAAATATTATGAATAGATACTAATTTTGAATTAAAACCTGAATCTAAGAAAACTGCATATATCAGATTAAACAGAGAATGTCAGAACACTGATATATAAACATGCTAATGGCATTCAAAACTGTATCCCTCTCTATAAGCTAATTCTTACCTCTCCCTATTATGGAACAAATATGTCCTTGTTATATTGCCTTTTCATCATTCCTAGTCTACCGAAGTCATATTTAATTTATACAGTAGTGTTTTCCCACTTTTTCTGACACTCACTGTGCCATTGACATGATTGGCTATGCTTCATCAATGGTGTGATTATAAATCAAGGGCTGGAATTGCCCAGCTCCTATTTGCTACTTTTATCTGGGCACACAGCTCTCTTCCCCCCAATTGTTGGGATCTGCCCTTCAGGATCCTTTGGCATATGTTGCAGGAGAAACTAAACACCTGGCTCTGCTGAAACTTCCACCTGCCAAAGGGATGTTTCCAAAATGTTTATCTGGTCTTTTGTGGGCTCCTTACAAACATGGATTTAATGCTGCACAGAAGGTTGATTTAATGTGAGAAGGAGAGCCATATTCAGCCAGCTGTGTGTTGTTCATTCTACCATTATGGGGTGCATTACAGTTTTCTGCTATTTCTGCCAGTAAGAGTCTTCATATGACCAATTCTTTTTATGACTTAGAATGGCAGGGAGTAGAGTTCTATTTCACCAACCCCATTCTGACTCTATGGCTGTTCGTGTACTTCCAGATGCTTCTGGTTATGAGGAAGGACTTGGACTTGCTGCCAGCACTGGAAAAGGTGTACCTCTCACTATTATTAATTCCTTTATATTTCATCCAATACCATTCCTCATGGCTGTGACTTATAAATTGTACTCGTTGCAGACACTAGTTTAGTGCCTAGTTTAGTGGAACATTAGAGCCATGTTCAGAAATAACATGACAAGCTGCAAACATGGGGCATTTGACAGGAAATTAAACACACTGTTGCAATCACCCACTACATTGTACAATTCCATTCCACCTCATGTTAGGAAGAATGATTGGTGGTTCCTTTCCAACCAGTAGATGACACTTGGCAGGAGGAAAAATGAAGCTTGAGGTACCACCAATCATGTCCTTAACTCGTCCCACATTAAATCAATAAAGACACCACTTGTCACCAATGTCATTTTCAGTGTAAAAACAAAGCTTGGCAGTCAGGAGAGCAAATGTTACATTCATATTTTTTTCTGCTAGCTTAAGAATTGGTGAGTGCTACTATGTGTGATATTTGGCTATTCTCTCTTTATTTCTCTTTCTCTTACAGTAGTCAGAGCTGGGAAAATCACCCTGCTCAAAAGATATGCAGCAGAAATATCTGTTCTTTGTGTTTCATATAGTTTTGTTAACTACTCAAATTATATCCCACTTGGAATAAATTGATGCTGTGGGTGCATGCTGCTTTTCCAAAACATTTTCCACAGAAAATCTACCTTGTAGGCAAATTGTATTTCTTGCAGATCTTCCAATGCACCATTACTGCTATTTTGTCAGGCTATTGTGTGTAGTCAGTGTGTACAATTTTCTCAGCTACAAATTAAGTTGTCCATTGTTTCTTCAGCTCTTTTGCAGAGATGGCATTTGCTGTCTGTTTCTCTCTTTTCAATTTTGGCTTTATATGCATTTTTTGTTAAGGCATGGTCTTGTGCAGCCAGAATTAGCCCCTCCATCTCTTTCTTCAATTTTCCCACTTTTAGCAATTGTATGGTCTTGGTATTATCTACTTTGCCTGCTAGTATTTTTCCACCTTGGTCTCTCCCATTATTATTTTATCTATGATGTTTTCTTTACAAAGCTAAGGAGGGGAAGATAGAAATTCAACTTTTAGGCCTATAGAGTGATACAGATGAGATTTGTGTGCCTAAAGAAAACAACACAGATGTTCCATTCTTTTTAGACACTCTTGAAGCACTGCAACCTACATAGAAAAAGGGTGTGACTTGTGTTGTGATACTCCAACCCAGTTACAGCACTTGAAGTCCCATAGTCTCTTCTCCCCCGCAACCCAAGTTGCTGCTGCAAGACATTTGAGACCAATCTCCTTTGTCTTCTTTTCCTGTGCTGGGTTAAGGATTTCTAGGTTGGCAAAATTTGAAATCTCTGTAGTTATTTATTTATCTATCTATTTATTTATTAAATTCAGATGACCATCCATCTCCAATGAATGACTTAACAAGTCAAACTGAAGAACTTTAGCACATCTTTAGTGGTCTATAGTATGGCCATTTCTCACAGTCCTGCATAGTTGGTTAATCCTGGATGTACTTCAGTCAGCACTACCAAGATGGCTTCACTTCTCTCAGTTTCCTTGCACACTATGAATTTCATAGGAAAAACATGAGCAGGACTCCAAGAGAAATGAGATGAAGCAGTGTAAACATTTCACTTTTTTTAGAAAAATATCTATTTGTGCAATTTATGTAGCTGCTGACTTCAGATATGTAACTTTGAGTGAATCACAACACTTAAAAACAGGAATAATATAAAAATACATATGAATAAAAAGTAACAGAATTAACAACATTAAAACCACTACTGAAACTTAATTCAACATAAACATAATGATATAGTAGTTATGAATATATCCCATAATAATACATCCCATTCAGCGTAACCATTGCCAAAGCTCACCACCACCACAACACAGCCCCTCAAACATGGTATCCAAGAGCAATGAGAGATAAAATATAATTTAAGTACACAAAAGACACATAAGATTTGGAAGAGAACTCAGACAGGCACTTCCCTGATTTCTCTGGAACATAAGAAGAGATAGGAGATATAGTGCAGACTTGCAAATATTGCTATCTGTTATTACAAATAGCCAATGTCAATGAAAATAGTATTAGCCTTAATGATATCATAAATTAGACTTTATAATAGTTGAATCCTGCTCAAAAAATGAGATAAATTGGCAATAACAGTTTTGATAATGATTTGACAATAATATGATATTAAATGGATAGTAGCTATATATGATATGAATTGTAATTCAAAATAGGATGGAATGACTGTTGATATTGTGCACAATAGATATGTACCAACCAACACGTTGTATAATGGAAAGAAGATTTTATTCAATGTTGTATGTTTAGTGTTTATTTATGTTTGTTGTTTAAAATAAAAAATATTTAAATAAAGAAAAAGAAAATAGTGTTAGCCTTCTTGTAGAGTTGAATTCCTCATCTGGTCTATTTAGTGGAGCTGACAGGATTACTGAACTGTTTAGCGCTGGCTCACTGTGAAGAATTATGAATAAGAGGATGCTTAGATAAAAAATATAATGGATCTTATTAGTCAAGATAAGATAAACTATTTCCCACAATTAGCAATTTTTTGGCTCCATTAAAATAAGGAGTGGACAATTCTAGACTTCTGTGTATGTATGCATATACATTACTTATGTGTGTGAATTTACCTCAACTTCTCTGCCTCTCCATATTATTCCATCTTCTAACATTCTATCTGTTGCAGTCTTCTGTCAGTTTTTTTACTCTTACCAATCAAAATTTGACACATATCCAGAGAGGGAGAGAGAGATGGAGGCTACTGAAAATTTAATGCAAGCACTGATAATAAGTAGTAACCAGGGATGCATGAAATATGTCTCCTTAATGCCATGAAGGAAGTGCATTCTGCTGTAACACTTCAATTAACAGCACTAGGTTGAGAAACGTGGCATCCACACCTACACTGTGTGTGCTCAGAAGCTGCTTTTTTGTTCATCATGTGATATTAATTAATCAATTAATAGTTAATAGTGAGCAGTTCAAAGAGTAGATCAGTGAAAACTTGGTCCGAGGGAAATGTCCCGGTGCAGTTCTGTATGACTTTAGCAGGCTTGTTCAAAAGAGATACTTCATCAAGAGAATTGGTATTTTAAAATTCCACAGGACAGAAACATATATATTTAAAATAAGCAAAATTTGTATTTGAAAAAAGATGCGTGGCTAACATATGTTAGCAGTAAACATCTATTGTTATTAGAGACTATGAATGTAAATGGGGATATTTAGACAAACCTGGATGAATTTAGACAGATTGAACCCTGACCCTCTAATGTTGGCAGTAAACCTTACCTTGTAGCTTTTGCAACAATGCCCGCTTCCCTAGAGATGGTAAAAAGGATTAATTCATTTATTATATGGAAAAGATGAGGATTATCATAGTTTACAGCAAATGTGTCAATAGTTCTGAATCAGCAAGAGATCATCCAGATAAAAATGGTATTTCTTTCCCTTGTTCTATAATAGCGTCTTGTGCAATGGGTGGGAGGATAATTTGCCACATGTCAACTCTCCAGGAGTAAGAAGTGATTGAACAGACAACTGCAAAAGGAGGAAATCAGTACCTTCCTGGTGTTGCTGGACTTCAATTTCATGCTAGATGAAAATAATGAGAATTGAAATTCAGCAACATCTAGCATACTACAAGATTTCTATCCACGGACTCTAGTTGCACCAAAAAGGAAAGGAAAGAAAAGGAGAGGAGAGGAGAGGGAAGGAAGGGAAGGAAACGAAAGGGAAGGGAAAGGAAGGGAAAGGAAAGGAAAGGGAAGGGAAGGGAAGGAAGGAAAGGAAAGGAAAGGAAAGGAAAGGAAAGGAAAGGAAAGGAAAGGAAAGGAAAGGAAAGGAAAGGAAAGGAAAGGAAAGGAAAGGAAAGGAAAGGAAAGGAAAGGAAAGGAAAAATAAAAAAGAGGCTTTATGTAATTTAATTCAATTGGCACTGCATATGCAATAATCAAAGCCTGCCTGACCATTTTCTCTATTTTAAAAAGGGAGATCAAAGTTAAGAAAATGAAAATCATACAAGTTAATATCAGTTTACAGAAGTGCAATTAATATCCAAGGTTGTTTATCTACATTTTAACACTATTAAATATAAAGTGGATAATAAACCATGCACAACATGACATGAATTGATTTTTAAAAAATCCTCTGTGTTTTTAATTTTACATTATGGACATCGATTGGCACTCCTAATAGGGCAATTAATAAGAAAGGAAAGAAACAATAAACTAATTCTCTTTTTATATATCTGTAACAAAAATGAATATTTGTTATTTAATGTTATTAATTTGCATGCAGCATTGACTCCATGTAAATATCTGAATTAATGTTTCATGATGGAAATTGTTTGGAAAGTGGAAAATACTTGGTTGTTATATAGCTATTATATAACCCATTGCTATAAGTAACTGGTTCCCAGCTAAATAAGTTTTTTCTCATTTCATCTTTTCCTATTTTTTCACCTTCCAGAGTTATGATATCAGCCTAACTCCCATTTGTTGCTTTTTAATGATAACTGTACCATGTACCATCCCTGATACTAATATCTCCAAAGGAGACCAAGCAGATTCATGATCTCCTAAACCCTGGTAGTAGTTCTCACCTTATTGGATAACAGACTTGTTCTGCTCTGTTAACTTTTGAGCAAATAAGACAATTGCCAAACTAAACAACATCTTAATTATTACTGACATGGAAAAGGAGATTGCAGGTAACAAGGAAGCATTTGCTTAATAAAATATCAGATGGTTAAAGGGAATAAAACAATATTAATATTATTAATAATAATTCATTAAACTTGCCTGTCCCTTGACACTGAATGACTCTCTCCCCATGATTGTACTGGCCATCGAGATGTTCGGGGAGGTTCTAATCTGTGTCCCATCATCACACAGACTAGAGTCAATTGCAAAACCATATATGGGAACTCTGGGAATTTCACCTATCTTTATCAATCTGAGAAACTGTGAAAACTATCTTATTGTCAGGGTCTGAGTACAGAGGTGAGACTGAAATTCAATTAAATCCAATCTTTATTTGATTACACCTAATAGATAGAAACTTGACAAAAAAGGCTAAAACCTTCTAAACTACTAGACATATCCTGACATATTCTAGAGTGCAGTTACCTGGAACCTCTTTCCTATTTCAGTATTGCACAACATTTGAATCTGGATCTTTTTCTGGGAAGCATTTGGCAAAATCCTCCCTTTTTCTGCTGCAGGTACACATTCTATCACACTTATTTTGAAAAAAGAGTTCAGGGAAGAATAAATACATTTATCTCTTGGGTAAATAATATTTTGTTTGATTTTGTGCTACTTAACTTTATATAGTGTTAGCAAGATTGAAAGTGGATACCTAGCTGTTTAATGCCCTTGGTTTTCATCATCATCATCAGATATTATCAGCATATTAAAGAACTGAAATCAAATCATTGCCCAATTTTCATAGTTAGATTTTGATATCTTGCAGAGTTTAGGTTATGAAAAACGTAACTCAATCCTCCATAGCCTGGAAGAAACAGTTGAAAGTGGCCAACAATCGGTAGGCCCATTTTACTACAAATGCAATTTTACATTTTGTGAGAAGCAGATATAGTAATCATAGACCTTCTGCCATTACCATACTTAAAAGCAAAATGATTAGCCTTCTACTCCATACCCTCCAGATTTGCTTTTATAAAGATATAAGAAGCAGTCTGATACATTTTTTAAAGATTTTGTCTCCAGATTCCTTGGGTTGTTTCCAGCTCTTTTTTATGATTGGAATGAGGACTTGCTTCTTAAAGAGCTCATACGAGGCTATGTCAGTTCAGGTTCTGGACTAAATTGATCTTCACAGAAAGATCTTTGATTTCTGTGACCTCCTTGGATAACTTTTGTTCAACCTGGGAAAAGGCATATTGATCTAGACTCAGATAACATGATCTTGCAGACATTATTTAATCATTATAAGGCATGAGCAAACTAATGTAGAGCTCAATATCTTCAGTATATCTTACTGAAGGTCTTTCACCCTGACAACATTTAATGCCTTGCCTTTTAAGCTAACAGAGGATAGATTCAATACTACTGAATCAGTATATATTCTGGTAGGGACCTTCCAAGCTGAAAATAATATATTTTGTTGTTCTATCCTATTTTACATAGCATGGCATGCAGATTTAATAATCCCTTTATTATCAAATGGTTGGTCTACAGTAATGAGGGAAAGCATTGTCTTCCATTGGCCAACACAATTCACAGTATCTCTCAGATGTTAGCCATTTTTATGCAAATGCTTGTCCAGTCTGTTAATACCTTTACATTTATCTTTCTTATACTAACGATAATGGGAAAGGTTTTTTGTTTTAATTTCTTTTCTTTACTGCCTAAATTCCATGTTTTTGCATTTTATTATTGAGGTATATTGGCAAGTGCAAGCATAGACCCCGTTTTCATATGTCTCTTGGGATAATCCCAGTTTTATAATAGGGACTAAATCTGTTTTTATAGGTAAAGTGTAAGGAAAAGGAGGAGGAGAAGATAACAACAACAACAACAACAACAACAACAACAACAATAATAATAATAATAATAATAATAATAATAATAATATACTGCTGGGGTCATAAACTGGACACAGGCAGAGCTGGACAGCTTGGATAGGAAAACAAAAAAACTGATGACTATACACTATGCACTGCACCCGCGTAGTGACGTCGACAGGCTATATTTGCCCAGAAAAACAGGCGGCTGAGGACTTTTGCAAGTGAAGCAGACAGTTGAAGAAGAGAAGCATGCTCTGGCAGATTATGTGAAAGACAGTGTTGAACCAGCTTTGATGGAGGTCAACAAGAGGAAGCTGCTCAAAGTGCAGCAAACCAAGAATCAATATAGAAAAACAGCGATACAAACTCGGGCTGACAGCTGGTGTAACAAAGCACTGCATGGACAGTTCCTTGAAAAGATCCAAGGAAAAGTAGATAAGGAGAAGACCTGGTTATGGCTGACCAACGGAACACTGAAGAAAGAAACAGAAGGCCTGATTCTTGCAGCCCAAGAACAAGCCATCAGAACGAATGTAATCAAAGCCAAAATAGAAAAGTCTGCTGATGATCCCAAATGCAGACTCTGCAAAGAAGCGGATGAAACCATTGATCACATATTGAGCTGTTGCAAGACAATAACTCATACTGATTACAAACAATGTCACAACACAATCGCTCAGATGGTCCACTGGAACTTGTGTCACAACTACCATCTGCCTGTAGCAAAGAACTGGTGGGATCATAAGCCTGAAAAAGTGGTCGAAAATGAGAATGCAAAACTACTGTGGGACTTCCGAATACAGACTGACAAAGTTTTGGAACACAATACCCCGGATATCATGATTGTGGAGAAGAAAAAAGTGTGGATCGTCGACATTGCCATACCTGGTGATAGCAGAATCAACGAGAAACAACTTGAAAAAGTCATCAGATATCAGGACTTGAGAATCGAAGTGCAGAGACTCTGGCATAAACCATTGCAGGTGGCTCCAGTGATACTTGGCATACTGGGTGCTGTGCCTAAAGACCTCGGCAAGCACTTAAAAACAATTGGTGCTGACAAGATCACCATTGGTCAGCTGCAGAAGGCCACCTTACTGGGATCTGCTCACATAATTCACCAATACATCACATAGTCCTAAACACTTGGGAAGTGTTCGACTAGTGATTTGTGATACGAAACCCAGCATGGTTATCTCGTTTGCTGTGTACACTGTCATTTTTGTGTATAATAATAATAACAACAACAACAATAATAATAATCATAATCATAATCCAACGCTACCTTAACAGTTCCTAGATCATTGGTTAGGACTCGAGCTATTGAGCTACCAACCAGCCCCAAAGGCTGTGAATCTCACCAAAGATGAACAAGAAGAAGAAGAAGAAGAAGAAGAAGAAGAAGAAGAAGAAGAAGAAGAAGAAGAAGAAGAAGAAGAAGAAGAAGAAGAAGAAGAAGAAGAAGAAGAAGAAGAAGAAGAAGAAGAAGAAGAAGAAGAAGAAGAAGAAGAAGAAGAAGAAGAAGAAGAAGAAGAAGAAGAAGCTAATTTTAAAAACATTTCCAGTATTTAAACGAGAAATGTTCTGCATCATGTGCAACTCAAACATTTTTTCTTTGCTGTAGTTGTTTCTGAATGAAGGTTACATAGAAAATAACTATGTGACTCCAAAAGCAAAAACATTCCCTTTTTTAACAGGAAGTTGACAGAATTGATATAGGTTATTTATGCAGCCTCTGAAAAAAATTAGCTTGGATATCTTTTCCTGGGAAATCAGTGGAAGGTAGCTTTACTTAATGAGATATCAATTTACTATGATGTTAAAATTAGATTCTTTTTTTTTAAAAAAATTATGTTTATTGGAAACATTGGACATTTAAATGACGTTGGCTGCAATCACTTTGTCAGTGGTAACGTAATTTGGGAGTTATAATATTAACTCGTATAGATTTAACTATTTATTTTCTCCATCAGTGATTTTTTACTAGAAAAGAAAAGTAAATAAAATATTGTAAAGTGACTTAGTATCAGGAAGACCAGATGACAAGAAATTTCTAAAACAACAATACTTTAAAAAGCAAAGTGGTGTATATAGTACTGCATGAAATGGAAGCAAATGCTTTTTTTAAGCAATTCCATTAAATGTTTTTCAAACACCTGCTTCCACAATTGATCTGCCAGAGCTGCAAGAATAACCATAGTTAAGTTATGTCCCATCTTGCCATTAATCACTCAGAAACATCTCTTGTTCAAACCACAGCATGTTGAGCTGAGGAGCCCAATCTTGTTGAAAGACAACAGTGAATTTGTTTTTTATGTTTGTGTGTGGGTGTGCTGTGCTGTGCTCAAAGACATGTGCCAGAAATAGATAAGCAAAATATTCTGCCAATATTTGGACTGATTAAAAGAGAAGAAACTGGAATTGTATGAATGTGGCATTTGCAATTTGCATATCTACTTTCCAACCTAATGTCTTTGGGATTGAAGCTTCCACAATTATCCAGCAGTTACCATATAAACCAGACTACTCTTGCTGCAGAAATCTTCTATTGTCTAGGACAGGAGTATCAAACTCATGTCATCACGGCTGCATCACGTGATATATCGGAACTTTTTCCCCTTCTCTATACCGAGCATGGGCTTGGCCAGCACACGACATATCCACCCCAGGAGTTTGACAGCTGTGATCTAGGACAACCTGTTTAAGATTTAATTTAATCCAAATTAAAGAATATAATATGCTATCATAACAACATAAATGGTGATGATCGTTCAAGAAATAAAAATAAATTGTGGTAGCTTCAGATTGCAAAGTCCATTTAAGTCTTATTGAAAGCAAGGAATACATATACATTCAGACATGATTAAGAGTTTTCACATTGATTTCAATGGGACCAAAATGAAATTTGATCAGCTTTTCCAAATCTTGGCAACCTAAACAGATATGGACAGCATTGATAGAAGAATGGGAGGCACCTTTAGCTTCAGCATATCAAAACATGAGGGTTTACCGGTTAGGAGAGAATAATAAAACTCACAGAGTTGCAAAACTATTATTATAAAAACCCCAATCTTGAATTATTTTCTACCAACTGAAGGGGAAAAAAGATTTGCAATAAAGTGAACCAAGTGTTTTGTATCAACTAAAGGAAAAGGAAAAAGAAAATCAAATGGAAAGAAAAGGAGATGTTTCTTTTCTCAAGAACGGGTAAAAGATTCTTTCCCAGTTTGCTTCTATTACAACATCTAACAAAACCTTTATCACACAAAGTGATCCACTCTTTTTCTTCTCTACTGAGTATTAAATGAATGACTTAACCACATCTTGGACTCTTCAATATACCTTTAAAGGTCACTTTACATAAAACATTACTCAGCCTGGATCAGGTTGACACTGTCTGCAAAATAAATGAAAACTTTAATTAGTTTAATCTGGCATATTTCATATTTGTGCTCACACATTCTCTCTGCATTGAGGTAGGGTTCAATTTTAACTTAAAAACTAAATAAATGTAAACAAATGATAGCTAAATTGTCCTTAAAAGTCTGAGCTTAAACTCCTTCTCTTTAGTTTCTCCTTGGTAGAAAAATGTACAATTTGGGAAAATCTATTGACTGGAAAATAAAATAATAGTGGCAATTAAAAGGCCATTTGTAGTGAGAACTTTTCCAGCAAATAAGAAGTCACTGAGTTCAACAAAACCTCCTAAGAATGCAGTGTTGGATTTTACAGATATAATCAAATGTAAAACAAGGAAATCAAGACACATCTTTATTATACTCATAAAGGTAAAACAATATATTGTTTTGTTAGCATATAGACAAAATTATGAAATTAATATATTAATAAAGCAGGAATTAAGAGTTATAAATTATCTGTGTCATTAATAGCACATATTTGAAAATGTTTAATGTAATCATAGATGAATGAACAGGATATTGAAAACACTTACACAATTTTCTTTATGTCAACTACAGAGAAGATATCCTTACTCTTTTTTTGTGTCAGCAAATTATCTGTCCCTATCAAGAGGCACAATGACTTAAAAGACATTAGAGAAGGTCTTTGCTCTGGCTAGTTCGAATCCTAGCATTGGGTGACAGGGTGAACTCAGCTTCTGCCAACCTTGCATATCAAAATCATGTTACATGCAACTACATAAGTAGATACTTTTTCAGTGGAGGGCTCCATGCAGAAGTATGAACCCAATTGGTCCCAGATAACAGGGCTACATGCAGAAGTATGAACTCAATTGGTCCCAGATCTGACTGAGTGTGATGCTCAATCACAAGGCAACATCAGTGGATTGGGGGTGGGGGACAACACTGGATGATACTGCAGAATGCTGTTAGCCATTTGGAGTGTGGAGCTAGTTCAATCCCTGTGATGCACTTCTGGATAGTACTCGAGCATGAACCAAATAGACTAGGTAGCCAAACAACTACTCTAATTGTTTGGCTAATGAATCATTGCCATACTCTAAATAAGTAAATATTGTAAATCTGTCTCAACATCTCATGAAAGTGGGTTATTTCTTCCCACTTTCTTCGCATCACAGAGGTGAACTAGCTCCAAATGTGAAGAACATTGTCTTGGTCTCTTCTAGCATTCATGCAGCCCATATTTAACACGCTTAACCTATCAGAACTTTTAAAAAATCAAAATGGATTTTTATGGTGTATATATTAAAAGAAGATTCTGTTTTAACAAGTTTTAAAGCATTCAAGTTTGAAATGAGTTTTTAATCTGTGGATTATTATGAATATAATATATATTGTTTTATGGGAAATGATAAAATTCTGGTAAGAAGAATTTTATCTACACACAGATAGAGAATAAAATTGGTCAATTTAATGAAATAAATAATTGTGAGAAAAAATATGGCCTCAATTCAATAGCTGCCTTACAACAATTAGTACAGGACAAGCAACAGAATGGAAAAGAACCTTATTAGGATTTTGTTATACATGCAATATTTCTGAGGTGAGACAATTAATATTGACTAGACAACCTGGGTCCCATTCGGCAGAAATATTGCCTTACCTAGAATGTGATAAGAAACAGAATGATTGTGGTTAGATTACTATTGTTTCTGTTTTAAATTATGGAAGAAATTATTTTATTAAAGCATATGTTAATCAACTGCATTCTGCAGAATATATTGTTTCAGGATCTTCAGTTTGCAATATTTCAATGTTGCATTGTTTTATCTTCCTGCCTGTAAATTATTTTAAATAAATAGATGAGATAATCATTTAAAATAAATACATGAAAAATCTAAAACAATTGGATGGGAAACTTAGATTTGCATATTTTAGTATTGTCATCCAAGAAAAACTCAGAAACCAAAGAACATAAGCTATGGGGGTTTTTTTGGGGGGGCAGGGGTTAATCAAGGAGTCTGAAATGTAAATGAAATAAAACTGCAGCAGCTTTAGATCAAAGGCAAAGGAAAGATGGGAATTTTCTTTCCTATGTTTCTAAGTCAGAATTAAGTTGGATAAACAGAGCAAGAGTTTTCTGGTTTTACTCATTTTTACTATAGAATCCAGAATAATTGTAGCGAATGGGTTAAGCTGATAGAAGTATTTGATGCATTGTTGTGGCAGCTTTCACACCTAGTATAAATGTGCCTGATAAGCCATGAGCTGAAGAAGAAATGCCATCAAAGTGTCTTTGAACTTTTTGATAGACCCAGGAGATGCAGTCCTTAAATAGTTATTTAGCTATTTTCTGATTGGTAATTCAGGAGAAAAATCAGGTTAATACTTTCACTAAAAGGGGAATGAATTAGAGATGAGTGACTTAAGATTAATTTCAAAAGCAATCAGCTGGGAATTGAACTTCAGAGAGTTCTGATTTTTGCAGAGAGGAAAAAGAGATTGGGAGATGTAAATTTCCATTGTGTCCGAAAACAGATAACAAGGCATCCCTATTGTTAAAAGCAAGGTTATATGTATTGAGTTTACAAAATCACTTTTCTTCACCAGACAATGGAGAAAATAATACACATTTCCCAAACCAATAATATTACTTCTGTTACACCCACAATGGTGGGGTGCTATTGTAAGGGAACAGAGCTAGGAAAAAAAACCATTTGAAATTAATGGAGGCGATTGATCCTGAAAAGACTGGTCCTTTCATCAACAGATATAAGATGCAACAAATAACTGGTTACTTCAATGGACTTTATAATAAATGCATCTTTTTGGATCATTCAGTAAAAGTTGACTGAAGCTGTAGAACAGGGGTGTCAAACTCATGTTGTCATGGCGGAATCATATGATGTATCAGGACTTTTTCCCCCTTCACTAAACTGGATGGGGTATGGCAAGTGCCTGACACATCCGGTCCATGGGCCAGGAGTTTGGCAGCCCTGCCATAGAAGATGGCCCCACTTTAAATGATTTGCTTGCTACTTCATGCATTCATTAAAGAACACTAATAAATATAGATGAAAGGATTGTAATAAACTAGTAATATTTAGTGAGTGGGGGCTGAACTGCTATTGACTCCTGGTAATTGCATGGACAAGACCCTGCAATTTTCTTGAGAAGATTTGAGAAGTGATTTATAGAGAAAACAACAGGCCCAAGATTGCCCAACTGGTTATGTGTCTAAGGCCAATTTGAACTCAGAGTGTTCTAGTTTCTAGCCTGATGTCTAAATCATTACAATACACCAAATTGTTTCTCAATATGTTATTTAATCTGATATAAAACCAAGAAAAGCAGCAAGGAAAAAAAAACCCAGGACAGAATCAAGCAATAAAATAATAAACATATTATATAGTCTGCAAAGAATTGAGCTTCACCAGATTTTGCACACATTTCTAAATAATTGACTTACTTTTTAATGCTATTTATATCCCACTTTTTCTCTAAGAGATATTAGGTATCTCTCATTCTACCCTCATAGCAAACTTAGGAGATTGAAGGAGAAAATAAGCTTCTTAACAGGCAGGAAACAGACGGTGAAGCTAAGCAGAATCACATCTGATACCTGTACAATTAGCACACATACCCTGCCAAGGCTGTGTGCTTTCTCCACTTCTCTTCTCCTTATATACCAATGACTACATCTCAAACGATCCATCTGTTAAAATACTGAAGTTTGACAATCATATAACAGTGATTGGTCTCATTCAATACAATGACAATCCATCTACAGACAGGAGGTTGAACAACTTGCCCCATGATGTAATCGGAACAATCTGGAACTGAACACACTCCAAACTGTAGAAATGGTGATAGACTTTAGGAGAAACCCTCCCATGCTACCACCTCTTACAATACTGGACAACACAGTATCAACAGTAGAGATCTTCAAATTTCTAGGTTCTATCATATCACAAGACCTAAAATGGACTCCTAACATCAAAAATGTCATCAAAAAAGCACAACAAAGAATGTTCTTTCAGAAAGCTCAAACTGCCCAAGGAGCTGCTGATACAGTTCTACAGAGGAATGACTGAGTCTGTCATCTGCACCTCTATAACTATCTAGTTTGGTTCTGCAACCCAACAAGACAGACACAGACTTCAGAAAGTAATTAGGACTGCAGAAAAAACAAATACTACCAACTTTCCTTCAATCGAGAATCTATATATTGCATGAGTCGAAAAGAGGGCTGTGAAAATGTTTACAGACCCCTTACATCCCGGACATAAACTGTTTCAACTCCTACCCTCAAAACGACACTATAGAGCATTGCACACCAGAACAACTAGACACAAGGACAGTTTTTTTCCCCAAATGCCATCACTCTGCTAAACAAATAATTCCCTCAACAATATCCAGCTATTTACAAAGTCTGCAGTACTATTTACTATTAATCTTCTTATCACTCCTTATCACCCATCTCCCCCCACTTGTGATTGTATGACTGTAACTTTGTCGCCTGTATCCTTACTATTTATATTGACTGTTTCCTAGTATGATTTGATTGCTTATTATACCCCATGACTATCATTAAATGTTGTACCTCATGATTCTTGATTCTTGACGAATGTATCTTTTCTTTTATGTACACTGAGAGCATTTGCACCAAGACAAATTCCTTGTGTGTCCAATCACACTTGGCCAATAAAGAATTCTATTCTATTCTAAATGATTTACCCCCAAATCATCTTGCAACCTCTAAAGCTGAAAGAACACTTGAACCATGGTTCTTAATCATTATACCGCTTTGATTCCTGATAAAATGCTCCTCTATGTGTAATATATTCAATTCTAATTGTATATTGCTAATTTTCATAAAATTTCTCTTGGGAATGGATGGTGGATCCACAAATACTAGATTTACTTCACAATTTTTTTACAAAGTGGATTACTCCCTAGAAGTTTGCCCTTTGTCTACTTTGTCTCCATTTGCAGTTAAACCTTTCTCCAAAAAATATGAGGTTACATTGTCTCATTTACTTCCATGTGGGAATAAACAAATTGCTTTAATTTGCATTTCCCAGAATATAATTGGATAAAATGTGCACATCAAATTATATTTTATAAGTGGATGCAGTCTGCTAAATATCAAACAAGTACATACTTCTACATTTAGGCCTCTTATTTATTTATTTTTTTAAGGGTTGCTTTGAAAAGTTACTTTACTTGAAAGAATTAGACAACCTTTGCAAGCATGGCCACATCCTTCTGAAAGGATGAATCTTGCCAAATTTAATACAGATTACATTCAAGGCAGATTATGTAATCATTTTCTAAATGATATGAGGAAAATGAATTAACTTTTTCCTTATACCTTGGGAATTAAGTATGAAACAGGTGTAGTTCAGTGGGTTTCCATCTGTGATCCATGAAAGTAGCCTGAATAATTGCTGTGTGAGTTTTAAGATAATTTAAAATAAAAAGCTTCTCAGGCAAAACAAAACTTATATTTCACTTTCATGAAAGTCTTGCCCAAAATCTCACAGATTTGTGACCTTTAGGTTTTGACTTTTAAAATTACTTCTTTTCTTATTTAAGATTCCGGTTATATTATCTGAGCAAGTCACATATGACACTGTGGTGGTAGATACTGCACTACTGACTCATGGCTTAATATGGTAATTATAAGAACAGGTGACATTTACATAGTTGGCTTCATAAAAGAAAAATACAGAGTTTGATCACCCTACCATTAGGCAAACTGGTAAATTTCAAGTGGTAAATTCCTGGAAATGTGTAAACAGCAGCAGCTAGAGGCCCAACTACACTGGACTGCATCCCCAGTTGGAATGGTGACTATGCTCCTGAGATAATAATGTTCAATCCAAGATAAAGTGTTCACAATTATCCCAAACAGCCCAGATTTTGTTTAAAAAAACTCAAAGCCTGCCCAGACCAACCCCTACACCTTGACTGCTTATTTGGCAAAGACAGGAATGCTCCCTCTATTCATTTGCTTGATGAAGCTGCTACAAAATATATTCATCCACTAGTAAAAATGATCATAACACTTGTCTTACATTCTCCAATACTTCAAGTAAAGTACAAATACTAAATAGCTAAGCACAATGGAAGGGAAGGGAGAAACAAGCAACTGAAAGTTCCTTCTTTTATGATTACTAGCTGGATACCCATGCTTCACTACGACACTATGTGGTCGGGCTTATTTTACTGAGGACATTGTTGTTGTGAGAATTAATAGCCCTCTAAATACAAATTTTCTGGCCTTTTTTGAGCTAATATCTCTCCTGCTGCCTTGAGTTCAGAAGCAGTTCCATAGGTGGAAGGCATAGACATTTTGGTGAGGTAGTGATGTTTAATACTATAAGGAGTCCCAGACCACTCCTGAGTGAAGGAATGGAACATCAGTTTGAACTGAGGTAACAGAATGTGAGGCAACTGGCAGTTGGCACAGGATTCCTTTCAGGTGGGGAAAGGGAGTGTAATGTCTAACTCCTTAGCATCAGAGTGTGTTAATGTATCAGAACGTGTTAATTACTATATAAGAAATACTAATGATCTGATGGTGATTTTGAAAATTCCTTTCTTTATTGAGCATCTAGAAGCCAAGAGGAACATACATGCCATATTTCAAGTTTGTAGGCTTTACTGTTCTGGAGATTTTATGATGAGTGAGTGTGCTTGTTTCAGTATTTCAACTTTTCAGTATCTGTACTCTGTATTCTTTGCTATCAGCTTTAAAATAAAAAAATGAATAAAAATTAGTTGTTGTTTTAAAATGTTGTTTGTTTTCTTTCCCTGAGTTTTCTCATTTTTGACAGATCCATTGTTGTTTTTGCTAAGTCCACGATATAGCATTTTATCATTTTTAAGAGTACATAAGAACAAGAGAGAGGAAAAACAAAATTGTAGGTATGTAAGTAAATAGGAAAAGTCTAGTTTTGATGAATCTATTGCTGTTTCTTGTTACAGTAAAATCTGATTTTACCAAACTAACTACGGGAAATGAGATAAGTGTGAGTGTATGCAATGATTTTCTTCATTTGCATGTCATCATTATCTGATTCATTGTATGTCCATGCATTATAGTCCAATAAATTGATGTTTCTCTATAATAAGTTACTGTAGGTACATTTGATTATTTAAACATTTCCTTACTGCTGAGCAGCTTTATTTATAAATGTCCTCCTTTCTAAAGTTCACTGTCCTTTCTTATGATGCTTTAATGGCCATCCTGGAATTGGGAGAGGAGCCATTTTATTGTTCATCTACTGCAGCAAAATATCTTAAATGCTGTTGCCCTGTTCCATGTTATCAACTGATAAATTGTTACCTTAACATTATTCACAAAAGCAATGGGATTGAGAAATGGGATAAATCAAACTCTGTAAACCAGCATTCTTGGTCTAAGAGAAAGAAACCAAAACCAAACCCTTTTTCCTTATTGACATCTATTTCCCTTCCAAAGTAAGATGCATGGAGGCAGGGGTGGGATATGACAGGCTTAACTACCGGTTCGGGATTTATGAGGTTCAGTGATTTATGATGCGGTTTCCTGAAGCTGCAAGCTGCTGTAAATCGTCGCCTGTAAATCATCATCAGTATGCTGCGTGCAGAGAAGCAGCCTTTGAAGCAGCCCTCTTTTCCTGCTTTTTTAACTGCAGCTGTGCCTCGTTCGGCAGCTGAAGTTGAAAAAATCAGGAAATAAAGATCAGGTAACAGCCTGGGTGGGCAGGTGAGCAAAAACATCAGCAGATGTCTGCTGCTCTTCAGAGCTACTAGTTCTACAGAGGTGGACAGAACCAATAGAAACCCACCCCTGCATGGAGGGTTTCAAGGAATGTTTATCCTCATCAACTATATGTACAAACTAGCTGATGTGGAAAAGGGCACTTCTTTTAAGTCCATTGTCTCAGTCTTCAAGAGTGACAGGAGAAAATAAATTGTGAATATGAGACTCTATAATTCTTTGTTCTGCTTCTTGAAAACATTCACCACACAGTTTTCAATGTTCTTTATAATCACTTACCACTTTTCCTTAAACCTGTCATCTTCAGACTATAATTTTATCCCAATTCATGATATGTTGAATTATACTCTTCCAAGTACTAAATTGCAGAGTGTAGAAGTGAAATAAAAATTCAAAACCAAGATGACACCAAAAGATTTATCTCTCAAGGTTGTGGAGATTTTTGGCTTTGTTTTGAATACCCAGGAGTCTAAGACAATAAATAGAAATATGCTGAAATAAAAATGTGAAATGTACCTGCTTCTCTTTTATGGCTACCTCATGCATCATATTTTAGGGGACCTCAGCAGCCCCACCTTCTAATTGAAAAGCACAATCCAGCACTGAGCTCATATGAGATTGTGATTTAACAGAATCATCCAAGCCATCTTGGATAGTTAGTTAACAGGGAATAGGAAGAGATGGGAGAAGAACTCTACTGATGGCAGTGAGGGGAGAGGTCAAGCATCTCCCAGCATATTCTGCTATTAACAATGTCACTAATCATGATCAAATTACAGGTAATTGAGTATTTGCTGGATTCTAAATTTCCTTTATTCCTCCTGTAGACCTCAGTATGAACTCCATCAACAAGATAATGGAGCCAGCAGATTTAATTTCTCCCCACTGTTTCAGTGGGAGATTTCTCCAATTAACAAACAAGAACAATTGGAAATTTGCTGACTTCTTGTAGAGAAACCTGCTGCCTATTTTCTATCTCATTGCTTTTTTTTTTCTTCTAAAATTGTGTGTAAATATGGTTCACTCTGTTTGCCACCCTGATTTCATCTTTAAGGAAACTGGCAACTATTTTAAAATCTGTAAATACATAACATTATTTTGAAAGCTAAACAAGCATGAATTTACTCATATAAATAGAGCTATGTGTAAAAGTGAAAATATGATGTTGAACTATTAAGTTTTAATCAAATGTTAGAATTGTAATGTTCTAACATACTAGTTAAGCCAATACTTTCTAGGAGATTGTCAAATAACCCTGTGAGGAATCTCTGCAAACCTCAAAGCTCACTCTAGAACAGGGCTTTGGGCCATCAAACTGAAGAGCCTCAGTCAGTAGGAGAATGATGTAAACAAATTAAACCTGCCATATCTGGGGTACAAAATATCCAATGATTCCTATTGCACCATAATCCAGTCGTTGCCATGGTTAAATTGACATTTCACTAGGATTATCTGCCAGTAATTGCTTCATTGAGTTATTCTAAATTTCTGTTTCTGTATTCATTGATAGTATCTCAATGCTTTGTCTTATCTCAGACTTTTTTCCCTTCATTTTTTTCAAACATTAAGGTTTTCTTCAGTGACTCTTGCCTTTGTGTTAAGTGTCCAAAATACATAATCTTCTAGCTTCATTATAAGTGCTCCCAGGGAGTTGTCTGGGTTTACTACATGGTCAATACATGGTAACAACAACAACAAAAAGATCTCTCTCTCTCTCTTTCTCTTTTGATCTCATGAGTGTCTGGATTATAACTCAGATATGATAGTCTTTGAATTAATGAAGATGAGCTTCTTGCTTTTGTTTTTTCTGCAATTTTGAGAGGTCATTAAGATTATTTTCTTTTGTATAACAACATTAATAAATATTAAAATTAAAAAGATATGAATACAAAGTAAAAAATGAAAGAATAAAAAGAAAATACATAAAAGCAGACAAATTGTATGTATTAATATCCACATTAATTTGTCTATTCAATCGTCCATAATCTAGTCATGCGACCACGTGGGAAATAAAAAAAATCACACACAATACGTTATCTTTTGTGTACAATTCTCCACTGCATTCTCAGTCTTCCATAATATAGTCACTTGGCCACCTCAAGCAATATACATGCACCAGAATAGGTTATGAAGAATTACACAGGTAAAATAAGTTACCTTTTATGTACAATTCTCTACTCCATTCTCATTTGATATGCTCTTTTTGAAGAAAGAAATACATTGCAAAATTCAGAAAAGCAGACCACTCATAAGATAATGGTCCTCTGATCTGCACTGATATTTAAGAAACATCAATTTGATTTTGCTTTACTTAAAAATGCAGAACATGTGAATGATCTCTTTCCTTGTTCCCCCCCATTCCTTTTTATAGGTTAAAGCCAGATTTTTGTTTTTGTTTTGTTTTAATGGAATACAGCAGGGGAGAACCTTTTTCAGGGGTGCTGCAAATGTTAAAAGGATTATAGCAACAAAGGGAACTTGGCTATAAAACACAGCAATTAGAATACTGAAAAATAGTGAGGTAGTGAGGTTGAAGGAACAAAGCAATAGGAAAAAACATGTTATAGAAACTTTGATGCTTTTGTTCAGCAACATGCAAGCTACACTTGGGAATATGCATTACATTTCATGTAAGGGCTTACCTTTCCTTCTTTTCATTCTGGGGGAGATATTTTGTAGGGGATACTTTGAGTATTCCTTTTGCCCCTCTTTTTCTTTGCTAGAATGTGCTATATTTTCCTATTAAAATGAAGTATTTCATATTACTCCCATTGTCTTGTTACATGTGGACTAGTTTGACTTAGCTGCCAAATCTGCTATATAATCACACATTCAAAATGAAACAAGAATATTAGATAATCAAGGAGACATTAATTTATTTGAAGGCCCTGGCTTCTCTAGTCCTCTTAATTTGAGTAATATGACATGAAATTAAAATTATTGTCACATGCCACTTATCTCTAGTTCCAAGTCCAATGATGTAAAATTATAGTAAATTAACACAGTTGTAAAACATGAACCAACAAAGTATATTCAGGATGAGTTTGGCTCTAGATTCCCATTAACATGCTGAGGAAAAACTTTATGTGCAATACTGTTTTAATTTTCTCTCAAACAGTCCGTCCACATTGATGATACACATTGGAATCCAAGTTCAGTTTTACCCATGAGACCACAAATGCTGTTGTTTTAAAAATCTGACTTATTTGATAGCAAATTTATACTTTTGTGGAATTGCTAATTCTAATCTTATCGATTGTACTATGTTGTGGTCCTGCCTATTCCCTAATCTTAATCTTGTATTTCTTAATTTAAGATGATTTGTTTTATGATGCAAGGACATACAAAAGCTTACTGGTGCGTTTAACTCTTCTATAGCTCCCATAAAGTCAGATCATCCTCCAGTCTGCTAAACATGAGAAAGGTAAATCATAAAATAGACTTACATCCTTGAGTCTTACATACCTGACTGTTCTTCTTTCCTTCCTTTTTCAAGTTCAGTGCAAAGATCTGAAGAAGAGAGATTCTTGCATTTTCTTGAGTGCAAAATGGATCACAACTGTACAGTTCATCATTCTGGCACCTGACACAAATTTCTTATTTGAATTACTCTGAATGTGTGGAGTCCAGGGAGAAGGATGGCAGAATATAACGGTGGTGGGGATAGAAATCAGTCCCATCTTCTTTCTCTGCTCAATGCTCAAACATATAATGGCACAAAAATATGGAAGTTGGTGGGATAAGGTAGTAAAACATGACAAGGATATGCTTATTAGTATAGCTAAAATGGAAAGTTCTTTGACCATTCAGTGTGAAATTCTACAAAAGTTTCTGTAAGTATATTCAACTTCAAATGATCATAGGCATCATCTGCTCAAACAAAGTATCATATCAGAATTCTTTTTCATAGAAGCTATGTAGGCATGCAGATCCTTTAGAAGGTCTTTATAGAGAATACTGTGATATTGTAAAGTGTGGATGAGGAATGAGAGGAAGAGTTGCTGCATAGGAAACAATCAGACAAAAGAACCCTAACCCCCAGTGGCTTTATAATCAGGGAAAGAATAGTGTAGAGTGGAGTGGGGGAGCGTGATGTGGCATAGCGTAGCGTAGCGTAGTGTAGCATGGCGTAGCGTAGCATAGCATAGCATAGAATAGAATAGAATAGAATAGAATAGAATAGAATAGGTTTTTAATTGGCCAAGTGTGATTTGGAATTTGTCTGTGGTGCAGAAGGAAGGATGAGTCCTAATTTATCACACAACTAAAAGTGGTTATAGGAAGTTGTACTTTCAGACTTGCAAGATTTTGTTAATGTTAGTTTTTATAATGAAGTAGAGTTAAATCATCTAATCTGTTTCCTTTCTGGTTTACCTAAAAGGGGTTGAAGATATGAAGCTCTATAAGAAAGGTGGTCATAAAGAGATATGTGGCTACTTTTTTTCACCTCTTTATATGTGGAATTGGATCAAAACTATAATTTATACATTTTTAAAGAAAATCTGAGCAAAACCTCTAATTGACAAATATGGAAGAATGTATCATTGAAAAGTTAATTCTGTGGGTTGAGCAGCTATTCAAACCCATATTAGCAAAAATTACAGTTTTCCTTCAAATACAAAACTGTTTGATCCCCTACATCTAAAAACATTTTTATTTAGATGGAACCTTGCATTGTATCTGTAAGGACTCTAACTTGCAATAAGGTTTATTTTCTTTGAAAAGAAACCAGATACCACAACAAAAAAGAAACTAGCAATTCCAGTTTGGGCTTCTTCGGCGACAGACTGAAATCGCGATTGTGCATGGTTTTGATCTGTGCTCGCTGCTGGAGCTCCCCGAGCTGCCTGGATTTGGGGCTGAAGCTACCCCATAGAGGTGGTGAAGAAGGGGGAACCATCAATGGGGTTGAGGAGAGCTGCATCTCTCCTCCTTGACTGGCCATTACTCCCTTTCCCAAAGGTGGCTGCAGCGGTGATCAGAAATGGCCACCTCAAAGAAGAACCTGACTGGACAAGATTGTGCAGGAGGAAGTTTAAAGGAGAAAGTTTGACTGACTGGGTTGAATGGAGAACATCTATTTAAGGTACCTGGAACCTGAATTTTAAAGAATAATACTATTCCTAAAAAAGATTTTAAGCTGCGAAAGAGAAAGGGAAGGGAAATAGAATTGACTTTTTCTCTTCTCACATTGACAGTTTTAATTGACTTGAAACATTAAGAAGAGATTCGAATAAGAAATTGATACTAATCCACTTTGACATTAATAGGCTATTTCTAGCTGAAAATAAAGTGTCAAAGGGATAAAGATTCTTGGATATTTTAAAATTTTCTTTAAAAAAAGAAAGAAAGAGGAAGGAAAAAGGAAAAAAGGGTGGAATCTGGAAAATGGAGGAGACCACCTGGAACTTAAAAAAAACTGGTAGTGGAATTTTAACAAGGCTTGCAAAAAGTACATTGTAGCTGAAACCTTGTTACAAGATAACAAAGCCCCTGGAAAGAGAAAGTGAGAAAAGAAGCAAGAAACAGTTTTAGATTATTAGATGATTCCTCGAACTTTGGATGGTAGATCCTAATGAAACAAAATAAAATCAATTGGGGGCTGTTTAAAAATTTTTTAAATGGCATCACTCCTTGAAGAGTTAAAAATGATATTTAAAGAACAAAAAGAAGAAGCACAAGAGGGAAGAGGATCTTTTGGCTTCATATTTCAATTTTTAGAAATGGAGATATTGAACTATGAAAAACAACAAGAAACGCTGGCAGAACAAGAAGGGCAGGACAACGAAGAAGCCATCTTTAATGACCAAGCAATTTTAAGCGGGGTAAAAAAGGGAAATGGGGGATAGGGAGTTAAAAACTTAAGCATTGAAACAACAACCAAAAAAAGAGTAATTTGAAAAGTAATCATAATATCAGGAAGAAGCAGAAGGGGGGATCACAGAAGGGAGAATCAGATAGAAAAGGGGAAAAAAGGGGGAGGGAGAAGAAGATAGGGAAGAGGGAAAGGAAAAGAAACTACAAAGGACAGAAACAAGATATAGAAGTACAGGAAAAGTGTAAAAGAATTAAAGGTATAAACCTATTTAAAAGACACAGAGACAATCGTTAAAATTTAACTTAAGAAGAGGATTCTGCAAGGGTGCATGGGATAGCACTGTTATATTAGAAATAGAAAAGGGTTAGAAAATATGTTAGATGATTAAAGTGATAGAAAAAATTTCTATTGATGTGAAGTGGAATGTTTGTTAAGAGAATAAGGCTGTCAATGATTTAAAAAGAAAGTTTTAAAAAAATGAAAAGAAACATGGAAGATTTTTATCAGTTGACAAGATGCACTTGAACAAGAATAATAACTTTATTGACGACTGTTAATAATTATTGTTTGGGTTTTTTTATTTAGACAGTAATAAGTAAAATATGAAATATAGATGATTAAAGTGAAAGACAACTGATATTACTAGATAATGTTTGTTAAAAGAAATAGAAATGTAAAAGATTGATATTAATATTAATGGCAGAGCTGTACTTGAATAGAATAATTATTCCATTTATTATTGTTATACATATATACACAGATATATATATCTGTACTTTTTTCTTTTAAGAATTTAGTGTGTATTTTTAAGGGAATGTACCAAGCAGAATTCGATTGAAAATAGGTATGTGTTTTAAAATAGAGGGTAGAAAATGAATGTTATTACTGTAAAGGTGTAACTTAAATTTTTAAACGAGATTTGAAAAAAGATACAAAGATGTTATACTCCAGTCTAGTAATTACAGGGGAAAATTTGTTTTATGAGAAAAGAAAATATGAAATTCTAAACAGGACAGACGAAAATATAAAAACATTGATTAGAAAGATTTTAAAAAGTTAGAAAAAGATATGTAACTGAATTAAGAAAGAAATGAGATAATTTAAAATAAGGCTATAGGAAGTAAAGAAAGGGAAAAGCTATTAAAAATGGCAAAAATAGTTATAAGATATGGATTAGAATGTATAAGATAATTGAGCTTATATCTGCATGGAGAAGTGATAACACGGGGGCACGCTGTTCTAAAAAAAAAGATATTTTATTTGTATTTTTATGTTTTGTGAAAACTTAAATAAAACTTTGATTAAAGAAAAGAAACTAGTTAAGTATTGAGGATCACATCAATAATGGGAACTGCCTGCAGTCTCTCTATATGAAAGCAATTCCACTTCATACAGTTGCAAAGCACACACTTGCCCTGAGTCAAGTAGCAATGTGACACTGGGGAACAGCCCTACCTAGTCAAACGTAGGAGGTCTCCAAGGAAGTCAATGGAATCCACCTTCCTTCCATTATTTTGATTGTACAAAGAAGTCAGAAAAATAAGAATGTAGAAGAATATTTATTTTCCCCCCTCAGATCCAGAAACATTAGCTAGATATTTTTGGTCATAGAAAATTACTATACCATGTAGTACACAATTATTAGGCAAGTGAGTATATCGACCATATCAACATTTGTATGCATATTTTTCACCTCCAAGCTGTATAAACTTAAATGCTTAGTGGACATAAGCAGATCAGATGATGTGTATTTGTGTAATGAGGGAGGGTGTGACCTAAAGATATCAAGGTGTGCATAATTATTAGGCAGCTTCTTCAGGCAAAATGGGCCAAAAAAGAGATTTAACTGAACAGTAAACAAACATTGTAAAAAGTCTTTCAGAGGGATGCAGCATTCTTGAAATTGCTAAGATGTTGGGACATGATCATAGAACTATTAAATATTTTGTTACAAATAGGTTGCAAGAAACGTATTGAGGAAAAAAAAAAGATTTGAGAAGAATCAAACATGAAGCTACCAGGAACCCATTATCCTCCAGTGCTGTCATATTCCAGAACTGCAACCTTCCTGGAGTACCCAGAGGTACAAGGTGTTTAGTGCTCAGAAACGTGGCCAAGGTAAAGATGGCTGAAACCCGACCACCACCGAACAAGACACATATGGTAAGTTAAAATTGCAAGACTGGGCCAAGAAATATCTGAAGAGAGATTTTTCAAAGGTTTTATGGACTGATGAGATGAGAGTGACTCTGGATGGACCCGTGGCTAGATCAGGCACAGAGCTACACTTCGACTCAGATGCCAGCAAGGTGGAAGTGGGGTACTGGTATGGTCTGGTATTAGATGAGCTAGTTGTATCTTTTCAGGTTGAAGATGAACTCAAAATCAACTTCCAAACCAACTGCCAGTTTTTAGAAGACACTTTCTTCAAGCAGTGGTATAGGAAAAAATCTGCATCTTTCAAGAAGACCATGATTTTTATGCAGGACAATGCTCCATTGAAGTACTCCATTGCGTGGCTAGCCAGTAAAGAAGCCTTAAAGCGGAAAAAATAATGACATGCCATCCTTCCTCGCCTGACCCTCTTGACCCTAAATCCTGTTGAGAACTTGTGGGCTGTTTTTAAACGGGAGATTTACAGTGAAGGAAAACAGTACACCTCTCTGAACAGTCTCTGGCAGGCTGTGGTTGTTGCTACACAAAAAGTTAATCATCAACAGATCAAGAAACTGTCAAATTCCATGAATGAAAGACTTATGACTGTTATTGAAAAGAAGGGTAGCTCTATTGGTCACTGATTTTTTTTTTTAACTGTCAAAAATGTTTATTTGTAAATTTTGAGTAGTTTGTTTATTATTCTCCCTTTAACAGATGAAAATAAATGAGTGAAATGGGGAAATTTTCATTTTTCATTTAGTTGCATAATAATTCTGCACACTAATAGTTGCCCAATAATTGTGCACATATAGAAATTCTCCCAAGAAAGCCAAAACTTCACTTTTACTTTCTTAAATATTCAGGCTTGTGATTTATTAACATTTTGGATTGACCGAGAACACCGTAGTTGTTCAATAATAAAATTAATCCTCCAAAATACAGCTTGCCTAATAACTGTGCACACAGTGTATTGCCCAAAGTCAATGTTTGTTTGGTGGCAGCAGCCTAGCAAAATAATTCTTGCATATTTCATTTTGCATGTCTTGGTGTCCTTGTTTCTTGCTTAAAATCTTTTTCTCAAACTAATGCATACTTACTCAAGAAACAATTCTTAATTTTGGTGGCAATAACAAGTAAGGAGCAGAAAGATTGCACTTTTATGATTACACTAGAGGTCAGAAAAACCTGTCCCTTAATCTAATGTTCTATGGTATTCAGCAGATTTTCCCAAAATTACCATTAGTGTCATTTCACACAGAATTCTCAATATTGGAAATCTTAAACACTATTTAAAAAAAAAAAATTGTGAGGACACAATATATCCTGGAGAACAGCTAGAATGGGTGTTTGGAATCTTGCACTGGAGAATGATCTAGTGGAGCTAGATCAATTATCAACTCTTCCCAATGGGTAGAAGCATTTTCACTTATGTTAGTTAGCTTTTCTGTTTAGGTGCTAATGCAACCCATCTCAACACATAGAACAAGGGTAGTTAAATTGTAATGATCCAAATATAGATAAACAACAACTTCCAGCTTCTTTCTATATTGCATCTGTAAAGATCACAGGCTGAACAATCCTGCTACAGGAAAAAAAACTCTTCTGAATTTTGCCAAACTAGTAGGATACCAGAATCTGTACAATCCATAATTCTAGGATATAGTGCTATGCTTTTTTTCTGATGGATGGCCCAACAGAGATTCCATCAGGAGGTTTTGCCATCATCTAAGTTATATATAAAGGCAAAGGACAATATCTAGAGAGGTTTTTTTAGACAACTTGCAGCAAATACTGTGGACCGGTAGGTCTCCACCTCTAACACCTCTCATGTTATCAAGAATAAGAAAAAGGCCAATGCTGAAATTGACTGAATACAATTTTTAATTTATTTTATCCCTCAATTTACCTGAACCCATCCCAAACTTAAATAGCTTTCTCAACTACTTAACTAATAGGCCATCATATTACCTGCTGCCAATGAGCAGTACTAGAGGAAGAAAACAAATAAGACCTTTCAAAGCAAGTTAAGTGAAACACCAAAATAAAATTAATACTTCACTGTAAATTATTGTTCTTCCCTGACAATTGTTGAAATGAAAGATGAGACCAACTCTAAATTCTCTCAGTATGATTTTGCCTAAAAAGATGCTCCCTACTTCAATAACCAGTATAGTCATTAGAGGCTGTATTATATTATTTTTCTTTTTGGTTCTAATTATGGAGACCTTGGGGAATGAGTATGTATTAATTTTCCTAAAGAGACATACCTGTCAAATAGGTATAAACCTCTGCAGATGTGATCTCTTTCTCCTCACTTTGAGAGTTGGATCTGGACAAACAAACAACAACAACAACCAAAACAAAAAACAAAATTTAACTCTTTGGGTGTATTGGAAGATATTTATGAACAGTGGACCTTGAAGTTAATTTTTGAAATGTTTGCCATTATAGACAGGCTGTGTTTAAAAGATATTATGGAGGAGAAACAAATTTTTACCAGACAAAACTGGTAAAACTCTTATGTTTTAGACTGAACTGAAGGTGGGCTTAAAAATGACGGGTTAAATAAGAATATGAAAAAATATGTTACATGGTATATATAAGCAAAACCACCTGATATCTTAATAATCATAAGAGACATACAAATAACAAACCAAAAAAGTGACCTGCATAACTTTCATGTTGGATTTACAAAAGAAACTTAAGTTTTGAAGGGTTTTTAAGAAGGGACAAAGGAAAAAAATGATAAGGAATCAAGTTCTAGGACAGTATTTGAAGGGATTAAAAATCAAGATTGTTAAAAGGAAGGACTATAAAGCTGGTTTCTTTGATCAAGTGTAAAATAAAGATGTTATCTCTGGAAACTTTTAATGGAGTTTTGCTGGTCGAGACTAAATGAGACTTTAAAGATTTGTTTATAAATAAAAGATGGGATATGGAAATGCATGTATTTTAAGGGAAGGTATAAGTTACTAAAATTGTTTATACTTGTAATAAATAACTTTATTTATATATTTATTTTCTTTTTCTTTAGTACATTTTTGTTTTTTTCTGTTTTCTTTTCTTGTATTTTTCTTTTTATTCTTTCATTTATTTAGTTTATATTAGTTCTCACATTTTTAAATAAGAATTTAATAAAACTGTTATAAAATATCATCACAGATTATAAAGTCCTGTATGTCAAGGTTATGCATTGCAGGTATGCATACTTCTGCAGACAATATTTGCTTTTCGAACTCCCTGCCATTATAAATATTAATGAAGCATGTTTAGAAGTCATTTTGATTAGCAATTTCATTAGCTTTGAATGGACAAAAATAAGTTAATGTCAACATTAAATTTAGGTTTACCTTGCAAGCTATCATAATTTTTTAAAAAGTTTCAAGAAGCCTTTAATTAAAAAGGCCAACAAATTGTAACTGTTTTTTAAAAAATACTTCTATATTTTTCATGTCACAAAATCGGGCTAATCAAGTTAGGAAGTATTGTTTGCTTCTGAAGCACATTAAATTTACTAGATTTAATGTTAATACGAAAAGTGTACAGGAGAGGTCATATCAACAGGGCATTGAATATTAGAATCCCACAGAGTGCATCATTAGCAGACACTTATTTATGAAATCAACGGCAAGTGTGGCATTCATTTATTATGGAATGGCAGTGGTGAGATTCAAAAAAATTTACTAGCAGTTCTGTGGGTGTGGCTTGGTGGGCATGGCAGGGAATGAATACTGCAAAATCTCCATTCCCTCCCCACTCCTGGGGGAAGGTTACTGAAAAATCTCATTCCCTACTTACCCTATTAATCTGCTTTCCAGCTCCATTCGCCTATGAAGGGCAACAAAAGAATCAGCTGGGACTTAGGGGGCAGAGAATAGATGGAGGCAAGGCCAGTCAGAGGTGGTATTTGCTGGTTCTCTGAACTACTCAAAATTTCCACTCCTGGTTCTCCAGAACTGGTCAAAATCTGCTGAATGCCACCTCATGGAATGGTGACATCTTTAAGAGTCTTTAGATTTGCTGAACATAACTCTACAAAGCTCCAAGCAACCCAGCCTGTTGTGAGGGATGCAGGAATATCAGTTAGTAGAGATGACTTACCTCTGAAACAGCATCTGAAGGATATGAAGAAAGCATCCCATAGATTGTGATCCTACACACATTAAGAAATAACCACAATGAATAAACATGCTTAAAATTATGCTCCTTATGGAAGGGTATTACAGCAAACCAAAGATAGGAAAATGAACTCAGAGGTAATTCAATTATTTGTAAGACAGCTTAGTTCAATCAAAGAATACAGCTAAGAACTGCACTTTGCTCCTCTTCTTCCCCTGGGCAGATCCAGACAGGAGGAAAAAAAAATAGACAGAGATGGCAACTTTCAATGTTCTTTAGTGTTCTTTCCTTTCTCCATTGAGATTTGGCCTACCAATTACTTCCCTGAGAGAAATATGCTTCTTTCACCAGGTGGACAAACCACAAGGGCAAATGGAAGGCCTTTAGGGGGAAATGCAGTGAGGACCAGAGTTGCTTGACTGACTCCCTGGGATTTGTGTGTGACTGTCCTGAATAGAACAAAATACTGTCCTAAATATTGAGGAGCTCTATTACTAAATATACCTATCAGTTGATAAGACCAATCACTGGAAGATATTTTTTTCTGTATTAACAAGGTAGGATTATATCTCACAATGAAGTACACCTTGATTTGCAGTGGGAACAGAGAGTGACCAAAGACAGATCTATTGCACAAATTAAAGAAACGCACTAAGCCTCCCCCTTAACTTAGCCTATTATACATCTTGCTTATAATTTCTGAGATTCTACACCAGCTAAAGGTAAAGTCCCAGAACTGTAAACTTTCCTTCAAACAACTTCGGTCTAATCCCCAGAGCCCTTCAAAAATCCTTGCCCAACTATAATGTTTCATGTGACTAAAGGAGGAAAATAGGATTGAATTCAAAAATAGGTGTTCTGCTGCAACCCAGGAATTCAGTGACCATTTCAGTTTTAAACATAGACTTTGTTCCATAAAAAAATGTGCACTCTTATCCAAGGTCCTGTGTTTAGTAAGAATAAAAGCCATTTTAAAATTTTGTCTGTAAAGCTACCTAAATATTTGTGTCCTCTGAATTTGTATATAAAAATGTTATATATGTAATACTTATGCAATAATTAGCAGCATACAGTATGTGGACTTCTGCCAGACGAGGGTAATTTTCCTTTCTTTACATTATCCATGACTAGCAATTATGAAATTCAGGTTGGTAGATTAGGATAACCTGAATTCATATGCTTATTCTGAATTATTATCCTAAAAGCAGAAGTATACAGTTTGGGAAGGAGACTGATCTTTGATTGGCAGATTGTGGGTCATGCTTTAAAATCAAGGGTGAGGTCCAGACAAACTATAAATTGGATTTGAATTAATTTTCCTTTAAATGTAAGTAAATGAAAAGCAAATGAATTACTTTAATTCAATATTAATGTCTTCCTTGTGTTTTGTGATTTTCCTTTCTTTCTTTCTTTTTTGGTTACATTAGCAATTACAATTTGGGGGACATTCTGACGAGATGATCCACAGTCTTTAGGTTATCCTCCCTGACTTAGGTTTTCTCATTTCCTCTTTTAAGAATAAAATGAAATGACCTCATGTCCATTACTCTTAGATTTATGGGAGAAGGATACAAATGATGTATCACATAAAAAGCTCAATGCGAGGCTTACATTTTGTGAGCAGAAAAGTGAATTAGAGCAGAGACAATGTGAATACACAAAGCACTGTTCTAGCAAGGTACATGAAAAAGCAGCCTTTTTTGCTATTCCACTTTTTTTCCTTTAACCCAGTGGATTTGACAACTCTTTAACATCTGTAATTTTGTGCATATTTAAAACAAAACCATGCCTCTTCTCCCATCAATTTAAACACACTGCACTACACCAAATACATGCTGAATTTCAATTAAAACAGCAGGCACTTTCCAATAGCTGCCTTTGATTTCATGCTTTTGTGGGTCTAATGCTTCTCCCTGCTGCAGCTTAATTAGAGAGGGCAGAATGTTCTAACAATGAAAGACAAAGGAAGAGGTTGACGTTAGCAATTGTTTCCTCGTGTTTGTCCATCCCTCCTTGCTTGCTCTACGGCTAAGGGGAAAATAGCTGCGTATAAGACAATTGGCCAGAACTGGTTGAAAAGGTGAGGGGAAGAAAGGCTGCACCTTTTCACTCCAACTACTTCTGGCTAGGAAGAAATGACAAAGGCAAGAACAGATGAAACAATGCTGAGAAGACTAGTAGAGGGAGGCTCTGGAACTCCAAGAATAGAGGGAGACAGTCACAGCTTTGGTCTCTGTCCCTTTAAGGATCTCAGAGACAGAACATAATTTTAATTTTAAGGATATCAGAGACAGAACATAAGATGTACAAGAACTTCTGCTTGACTTGAGAGAATTTTTAATAATTAGCTAGAATAGATAGATGGATGGATGGATGGATGGATGGATGGATGGATGGATGGATGGATGGATGAATGGATGGATGGATAGATAGATAGATAGATAGATAGATAGATAGATAGATAGATAGATAGATAGATAGATAGATAGATAGATAGATAGATAGATAGATAGATATAGGATAGATATAGATAAATAGATATAGATATATAATGATTTTCAGTTAATAATGTGATACATTCTCTCTCTCTCAAATGAAATGTACATTATGTATGTATGTACAAGTTTTATGTATGTACAAGTTTATATTTCATTGATGAATCTAGATCAGGGGTGTCAAACTCGCGGCCTGCAAATTGGATGCGTCATGCACTGGCCACCCACACCCCCAGTTTAGAAAATGGGGGGAAAGTCGTGATACGTCACATGACGACAATGTGACATCATAAGTTTGACACCTATGATCTAGATGAATATATAAATAAATAAATAATACTTCGATAATTGATGATAAAGGGAGGAAGAGAAAGAAAGAGAGAAAACAGTAGATTTTTCAAACTTCACATCTTTAAATATGTTAACTATACTTCTTAGAATTTATAGCCACTAAGGCCAGTAACTGAAGAAATATTTCATTGAGTAACGTTGTTCTCAATTTGCAGATAGTAATATTACAAATTGGATGAGAGAACGAGAAGTGAAACATTAGAAATATGCTAAAATATAGAGTGGGTTCCTCTCCACAAAGAAATCATACCTATGTATCATGTATTTAAACCATGCCAGTACTGGATGCTTTTTGTAAGATCTTTTTTCTTTGCATATATGTAAAACACAGAAAAAAATTAAATGGGGTGGGGGGGGACAAGACTCCTTCATTGAGAAAACTAACTATCCCTTGCTTATTAAGGAACATTATAGGTTTTCTGAAAGATTTTCAGAGTTTTTCAGTGTTTCTCTGAGAAACTTCACTGGTTCTGGAAAAATAGATTGAAAATCTAAATTAATGTGATGCAGCATTTCTTAGATTTGTCATTCTTCTCAACCCCTTTGGAGAAAATGGGAAATCTATTGAGATAGGACATACATCATCTCTCTCATCAAATTTGTTACCGCTCCAAAATCTATTTTCCAAGAAGCAATAAGTTTCTTAGAATAGCACTGAAATGTTATCTCAGTGCTGGACACATAGCACCAGGGAGAAGCTAGTAAGCTAGAAAAGAGACCAGCAAGACATAAACGAGATGAATTTAATGAATGTATGGAGGATGAATTCTTGATTTTTGTGAAGTCTTAGGCGGCCCTGGTTGCTGCTATCTGGACCTCTGATGAAATTACCTGCTGAAAATACAGTCTTTGCTACCACCAGGCGTAAAAACAAATTTGAAGGGAAGGTTTAAAATATCTTTGCTTGTACAACCTGGGATTGAAAATCAGTAGCTTCTAGGTCTGCACGTAATGACATTTGTCTGTCTGAGAAAGCAGTGCATTTCTCAAGGCAGAGTTTATAGCACTTAAAATGGGTCACATTATTTTTTCACCTGAGATGGGAAAAATGCCTACAACTATTTTTCCTCCCAGTGGCAAATATATAGCATTAAGAATAGAAGTAACAGCTAACTCTCTGCCCTTTCAAGAAGCCTACTAGCAGCATGGTAAGAGAATTATCCTATTCTGTTGAATAAGACTGGTGAACAGATTTGGAAGGAACATGACATCAGCTACTTTCTTGTTATTTTGTCACTTTTAAGGTTCTAGGTATTCATATCTTTTGTTTACATCTATTCCTTCTTGTTTTAATCTTAGTGGATAAGCTTGTATAATTTCTTGTTCTTTGTTATTGAGGAAACTGCAATTTAAGTATTATTTATTGCTGGTAAGTTATCTCAGCTCTGTTTACTGAATTAAAACATTTGCCTTCTAGATCCTTCACACTCCAGATTTCTTCATTGACTATCAGTCAGTGAAACAAATATTATCAGCCAGTGAGAGAAGAGATCAAAAGCAGGAAAAAGGAAGGCAAACCTATCCAAGGCTACTTGATTGCAAAGTTCTTTTTCAAACTCAGTCTTACAGGTAGACCTCGGCTTACGACTACAATTGAGCCCAAAATGTTGTTGTTGAGACATTTGTTAATGCCATTTTATGATCTTTTTTATCTCAGTTGTTAAGTGAAGCATTGCAGTTGATAAGTTAGTAACCTGGTTGTTATGTGAATCTTTGCTTGTCAGAAGGTCGCAAAAGGTCCTTGAGACACAGCAATGGTCATAAATATGAACCAGTTGCCAAGCATCTGAATTTTGATCATATGATCATGGGATTGCTGGAAAGGTTGTAACTGAGAAAAATTGTTGTAAGTGACATTTTTCAGTGCCATTGTAAGTTTGAATAGTCACTAAACAAATTGTTCTTAGTCAAGGACTACCTACATTCTAAAACATCTGGCACAGTTCTAATATTGTCTTTTAACTGTCTTTTATCCTGAACTTCAGGAATGAATTCCTATAAAATTATTTTCAGTCTCTCATCTAGAGTAGTTGTGAACACCTTCTAATCATTATTTAATGATATTGCTCTATAATTTCTTATTAAAATCAGATCTTGCCTCTCCTTCTGCATTAGTGCTATATTAGCCTCTTTCCAAGGCTCTGGCAGTTTTCCTCCCTGTAAATAGAATTCATCATATTACAAGTTATAAAAGTCCATCCTCAAAATATTTCCAATAAAAGCCTGATGTTCCAACAGATTCAGGTGCTTTTCCTGATTTAATCCTTTTTATAGCTTTAAAAGCTCCCCTTTTTGTTATAAATTCAAAATTTGTCCTTGTGTCTCTGCAATCCTTAGTAGATGGTTCATAGTAGTAGGTCTTAGTAGGTCTTTTTATACAAGTTGGGATAATACTGATGAAATGTTCTTTGCATAGCCGCATTATCCATTAATACATTATCACTTGAAGTTTCAGTTCCATGTGCTTTTCTTTTTCTTAATTTGTAAGGTAATCATTTCCCTGGTTTATTTATAAATTCAAAATTTCTTTGCTTTATATAATTGATTTTTATTTCCATTTCTTACTGTTAAAATTGATAGCTATTGCTGTAAAAGTTTAATTTGCTGAGAGATACTTATCTTCTCTGGGAATGTAATTATTCTTCTTTTCTTTTTATCTCATCCAAAATAGATCATGTTTTCTCTTGCCTCTTCTTTCTGAGTTCAACATAGTGCTATATAAAATAGCCTCTAATATAAGCTTTTCTTACATACTAAACTATTCTTAAATCAGTGTATTTATGTAAATTAATTAAAAAATCTTTTAATTTCTTTTTACAATGCTTCACTGTTCTTTCTTTCTGTAATATTCTGGTTAGACTCTGTCTAAAAGAACTAGATATCTTTTCATAACCTAAAGTCACAGGATTATTATCATATAAAGTTTTTGGTAAAATCTCTACCTCAGAAACCTTAGTATCCAAGTTATTTGAAATCCAAATAATATCTACTCTTGAAAATGATCTATGGTTGTTTTTCTGAAAAGAAAGTGTACTTTGTAGAATGACCACATTCTCCATATATGTAGTAACCCTAAACTGTCCATTTTTTTAAAAAAAGCTCTCTTTATTAATTTGCTTTGGGTGATATTAATCCTTTTCTCTGATGTTCCATCCAATTGTGAGAAAAAGACTCCATTCCAATCCCCCAATAAATACTTTAGTTTTCATATTGACAGGCTATTAATCTCTCCATAAGCTGCTTATAAAAACTCACTTTATCCTCAATTGGAGCATAGATTGTCAAGAACATCTGTCAATATAAAGTCTGGTTTTAGGAAGGGTTAATATATAAAACAACTCCATTTCTTTTCTTTGTCTTTTTATTCTTGCTGAAATAAATTCTTCACTCAAATGTTTATACAAATCAATACCTGTAGCAGAATCATTCCTTCCAGGTTCCCTTTGCATCTATTGTGGCTGTGTATTCTTCTCTCAAATCGTCATTTGGTTCTTTTCCAATTCCTTAAACTTTTCTAAAAATGCTCTTGACTTTTGAACTGAAAAGTCTGCTGTTGAAATGCCTGCTGTTTAAAAGTAAAAAAAAATCACACCTTCTAAAATTTCCTCTTCCAAAATGGAATCGTTTTCTGCTTTAATCTTTTAGTAAAAAAAAAATTATATTCCTATTTTCACCTTGATTGACCATATATCAAATTTCAAAGAAGTGTATCGTATAGAACAACTTAATATATAAATACTAAATGTATTATATTTATAAATAAATCAAGATTGTGAGCATACCTAATAATTCTTCCTTCTCTTATTTTCCCCATAATAATAACCCTGTGAGATCAGTTGAGAGTGACTAGTCCTAAGTCACCTAGCTGACTTTCATGTCTAAGGGAGGACCCGGTGCAGTAGACAGGTGCATTAGTTACTACACTAAAATGTTATAAAATTTCCTATTAATAGATTTGTTTTTCTACCTTATTCCCAAAGTCATTTAGAACTTCTTTACAATTTCTTTTACTTTTGTTGTGGTATATTTCCAAGAGAGATGAGTGCTAGGGAAGTGATGGGAGACGGTGATGTGTTACATACACATTTCTCCAACATGCTGCAAACTACTGTGGAATTAAATATGGAGCTTCTTTGAGATTTCCTTGAAAGATGGAAAACCAGTGAGATTAAATACTGCTAAGAATATTATTGTACCATGAAATACCAGACTTCCACATGTTAAGGTAAAAAACAGAATTCCTGTAATATGCTTATTATGTCCCAATAAAATATTATGAGATTATTTTTAAAAAAACCAATAACAATATGCATTACACCTATGTTGTGGAATCGCATTGGCCAATTTTTTCCCTGCTTTGCAATTATCTCATTCATAGAAGGGACTTCGAAGCAGAATAAGCCAAAAGGGAGAAATGTCAGAATTCTATATGGATTTCAGGAGACAGGAATGTTCTTTCTTTTCAAATGAACAAATGAAGAGGGAAGAAAGATTCCACCTATATTTGTTCACACACACTGGCAAAGGATCTGTTCTGCTTTTGCTTGTCTTGTTGCAGGATTTTTCATCCTCATTAAAGTTCCTGCAGGATTCTTTTACTTAAATCTTTTCTCTTTCTAAAAGATTAAAAAGGGTCCTACATGCTAATCCTCCATGATGACTTAGTATTATTCTGGAGTGCTCATATATTCCAATGATGAAAAATGGAGAAGGTTTCTGTAGACTAGGATGGGCTGCTCAAAACAGAAGGAACCTCTAGATAACAGGTAATCAGAGTTGGAAGGGACCTTGTAGGTCATCTAGTCCAACCCCCTGCCCAAGCGGAGATCCTACACCATTTCTGACAGATGGCAGTCCAATCTCTTCTTGAAAGTCTCACGTGATGGTGCTCCCACAACTCCTGAAGACAACTTCTGTTCCATTGGTTGATTGTTCTCACTGTCAGAAAGTTTCTCCTTATTTCAAGGTTACATGTGACAGTGAAGGCATCAGTAGAAACATTGATGGGTAGAAAGTTAACTCAGAATATAGCTGAAATTGTACTTCTAAAATTGTGTATCTTTCTCTCCCTCTTTATCAGAATTATACCTGATATTGCAAAAAAGTACAAAATTTCAGGAAATGGTCTGTTGCAAAGACTAAAAATTTTAATCTGGATGGTTTGGGGTAAAGTAGATAGAAAAAGAAAACAACAGTGAAAATGCAAAGCCAATAATTATATGTCACATGTTTTGGAATGATCACCCAAAATTTTTGAAGTAAGATTTGGAATTGGAGGCAGGATTAGACATCTTCTAAATATTGTTTGGTTTATTTGTTTAAAGACAGATGCTGTCATAATGTTATTCTATGCAAAGCAGTTTATCATGCTTCTTTTTTTTTTAATTACATTTATATGCCGCCCTTCTCCGAAGACTCAGGGCGGCTTACAGTCTAAGGAGCACCATGCTAAGTACTCGGCAGTAGCCTTCATTCCATTGTATATGCCTGCTTATTACTAGGGCTTTTGGGCCCCCCAAGCAGCATTTTTACAAAGTCAGCTTATTGCCCCCAACAATCTTGGGTTCTCAATTTACCTACCCTGAGAGGATGGAAGGCTGAGTCAACCTTGAGCCTGGTGGGATTCGAACCTGCACTAATTGCAGGCAGCTTGCACTAAGTGCTAGATGATTAACAGCCTGCACCACCAAGGCTTTTCTTAAGGTTTAATGACTCAGACCAGGGTCAAATATTGAATTTGTGATTTCTGTAGGGTTGGATTTTTCTCTCCCTCCCTCCCTCCCTCCCTCTCTCTCCTCCCCCCTCTCCCTCTCCTCTCTCCCTCCCACCACCCCCTCTCAATAATAAATGGAATTTTTCAAGGTTATTAGTCTTTCCCATCTTTCTCAGCTGCTTGAGATTTATTTTACACTTTGCCTGTAGCCAAAGGACAATAGGATTAGATTTTTCTTTATTTCTGTCAAATCAACGTGTTTCCTTTCTTTGAGATTCTCTGTGTTTAAAATCAATGTGGCCAGGAAAAACTGTGAGGCATCATTTTCACAGCTGCCAAAAGACACCAAATTCAATTAATACATCTGTTGCATATCATGAAAAAGTAGCAATAATCCAGATGGAAAAAATAGCAGTCATGATAAACATTTGTTTTTCTTTTTAAAGAACACTTCAACAATGAGAATGATAAAGGAACTAAGGAATTCTCATTCAAGAATTCTCAGCTCAGGTGGACCTCTTTCATCCAGCTACATTCAGAGAACCAAGCAGTAAAGAATCTAAGAAGGAATCTTGAATTATCCATTTGTGGTGAGTTCTCTACTGCAGCTTCAACCAAAATCAAGTTTCTCCTGACCTATACATATGAGTTATTGGTTTTTTTTAATGTTTCCCTTTTCTTTCCAAAGTAGTAGCACGAACAATTTTCATTCTTACTTTCCTTTCTTGCTCTAGAAGGCCTCACTGGAAAAGAAGAGGGGGAAGTAACAGAATGGAATCCTTAATATCATTTTAATGCTGAATAGTCTTCAGTGTTGTCTGGCTGTGAACCATGCCCAAAATTCCAGTAATTAATGATCATTTCATGCTATGGTTAAGAACCAAGAAATGAACCAAATTTCATGTCCATTCATTGCTTTATTTTTTCAATGAACTTTGAGGAAAATAATAAGCCCTTCCCAAAAATATCTTGTATGGTTTTGACTCTGAGTCTACTGAATGCTACTGCTAGTATTGATTGATTCATTGATTCATTGACTGATTGGTTGCCACTACTACCATTACCAGTACTATCGTCATCACATTCAAAACCCTTCACATTTCAATAATTGCCATGCAATGCTGCAGAGTATACTGATATACTGTATCTCCACAATACAGATGAGAAATTGAAAGTGACATATTCAGCATCATTCCACCTCTAAGTACTAAAAGAAGGCAAAGTTGGATTAGTTGATTCAACAAAAGGCCTCGGGCATAATGATCCTATTAGCTTTAGCAAGAAAACGAAGGAAAAAGACTTTCCTCTTTTTTGCAATATAAATAGAGGAAGGCTGATCTATATCTTTCAATTTAGCGCACAGGACTGGCAATGTGAAAGGATTCACAGTCTGCTGTTATCTCTATCATGCATTATGTGAAACCAGGACAAGGCCCACCAATTTCTTTGACAGAAACAAAATGAAATGCAGTTGTGGCAGGTGGGGACTCTATTTCAGGGAACATGGCTGAGTTATTTTGAAAGAAACCAACAGCACCTTGATTCCTGCTCCCACATTTGTATTAAAATTGTATTCATTTTAAGGTACATCTGTATTGATACTTATTCACGTTACATCAGCAAGGGATTTGCTTAAGTAGGCACAAGTCATAGATGACTGGAGTGCATAGACATCAGTAGAATTGGGCTCTGAATCTTCTTGAACAGCACATAAAAATGTATTACTACTAGAGGTGTGTTTGTATGTATGTATATGTGTGCAAATATACCAGTTACATTAGCATCATCTGATATACTGCTACTCCAAAATTTCCTCAGGGAGACAAAAAATGGAGAAACTAATAAGACAGATGGAACAAAAACATGTCCAGGTGCCACAAGAAATTGTCAGAACAATAAAGAACTTGTATCATTATAAGTGGTTTTGTTGTGTGTGTATCTGAATATTCAGCAACCAGCATGACAAAATGAGTTGCTAAAATAAAATGTGACATAGAAAAGGCTTCTCCTTCTCCTCCCCCAGAAGATGGATGACACAATTTAATTCTTCATTCAATTTAATGCAATCTAATTGAACTATTCATTCATCTAAAACAAATATTTTCAATTAAACCATTAAAAATAGAATGGACATACAAGGTCAATCACTCATATTCATATTCCACTTTTCATCTCAAGAAATTAAAACTGCCTAAATATATTATCCAGGTGATCTGATTATCATGGACTCTCTGGAAAAGTCTTCTTCTAACAATGAAGCACAACCACCAATTCAGGGCCCTTGGATTTCCAAGAGCTCTTCCATCAATATTCAGGGTTATGGCAGACAAACTGAATACAGAGGTGGAAAAACTGCTAAATCAAACTTCCTGGAGGACAAATAATGAGAATAAAATTACATTACAGAATCTCCATCACTTTGAATGTACTGTACATCATGACATCACCCATATACAAAAGAGGTGGAGCTTGCATTATAATGGCATATTGTTGCTTTTGAGAAAAGTGCTAGATCTTGTGGATATGTATGCTTCTTCTGAATTCTTCCTTAACACCACGTCATTAGAATATTTGGATATGTGCAATCCATCTATTTATTTTAATTTTCTTTTTTCATAATATCTGTTGAACAATTGGAAGTTATGACTCCTAAAAATGTGGTTATTACAGTGCTTCTGTGTTCATATGATCAAAATCTGGGAATTTGGCAGTCTGCCTGAATATACGAACATGAATTCATATGCCACTCAACCTCTATCTGCTTATTATTTCTCCCCATTTCTCTTCTTTTGGCCACTCTGTACTTTGCCTTCACCTATCTTCTTTTCCATGTCAGATGATTATCACTGTCTTCTTTCTGCTGCTAATGAGACATGCTTACCTGAGGCAACTACTGGCTCTCTGCAAAACCTTTGTGAGAGCCACCTATCTCCTCCTCCATCTCAGCCCTTTTGGTAGCTGTGCACTCTACTGCCACTATCTAATGCCACTGCCCCATGTTCACTTTCACCATCATTTTCCCTCCTATTGCTATTGAGGCCCACCAATCAGTGTGGAAGAAAGAAGATACTGAATATTAGTTGGGGTCAGCAGGCAGCAACAAGGATAGGCAGTGGTGAGAATGCAAGATAGCCGAAAGAGCAAAAATGGGTTGGAGAAAGGCAGTTGAACCAGAGATAAGTGCAGCAGGACAGGACAAGAGTAAGTTGGTGACCTAATGACCGCAACTGAGACTGCTGTCACTAAGTGGTGTGGTCAGGTGATATTTGGCATAACCACTTTGCTTAGTGATAGAAAACCTTAGTGATAGAAAATCACTATCTGTAGTTGCATTCTTAGCAGGCTTTCTTAAAAGCAGAGTGCATTGAAATAAAAAAAAATATTAAACCAAGTTACAGAGTGATGACCAAGACAGCAAGGTTAGCCTTTTAAAAAGTGACATAGCTTCACACAGACTCATATGAGCCAGTCTTTTCATTACATCAATAGAAGGTCAAGCTAATGACTGGGAGAAGACATATTTATTCAATTCAGCCTTCAGCATCTGGTTGACCTAAAATAGTGAGTGAGTGAGTGAGTGAGTAACAGAATAACAGAGTGGGAAGGAATCTTGGAGGTCTTCTAGTCCAACCCCTTGCTCAAGCAAGAGACCCTGTACAATTTAAGACAAATGCTTGTCCAATCTCTCCTTAGTTCTCCAGTGGTGGGGCACCCACAATTTTTGGAGGCAAGCCATTCCATTGGTTAAATATTCTGTCAGAAATATTTTCCCTTATTTCTAAGTTGGTTCTCTCCTTGATTAGTTTCTTGTACTGCCTTTCAGGTGCTCTGGGAAATAGGTTGATCCCCTCTTCCTTATGACAGCCTCTCAAATATTGGAACATTGCTATCATGTTACCCCCTAGTTGAGTGAAAGGTGTAATATACATATTGTAAATATATGTGTTGATTCCTCAGTATAGAAGGAACTAGGTCTAGGTTTAAATCAAGATGGGGAAAGACTGACAGAAGTCTGTTTCACTGGCTTCATAAATGACCTTACAGTCCCAAGTTCCCATGGACACAGGACTCATTGATCTTTTCCATAAAATAAATTAACCACTATGTCAGGTCAGCTAGCTAATACAGATCATTAAATAATTTTAATGCATCCTTGGGTGGATGAGAGACCAGGTGAAATTGAGGTGAAATAAATGATAAAAATACTGTTTCCATTAAACTCCAACAATCTGTTTACCATCCAAAACATTGTTTAATTGCAAGAGTGCCTAGAAATAAGGGTCACTTTGATTTAAGAATAGCTTTGACACCTGAATCATGTTACTTTATATAAAACATAGAAGTTTGTTTGCATTTATGTCTTCTGAATCTGTTCTGAATTACTGTTTCTTAGGATCTATTTTTAGCTGAATCTGATGAATACTTCTATCTATCTATCTATCTATCTATCTATCTATCTATCTATCTATCTATCTATCTATCTATCTATCTATCTACCTACCTACCTACCTACCTACCTACCTACCGTATCTATCAACTATCTGTCTCTCTGTCTTTCTATTTAAATGTCCATCCATCACCTCAATCTCTATGTTAATCATCCCTATCTCTGTCTACCTATCTCAATATATATTTCCTTAGCCAATTATTTAAGGAGAACTCATCAGTGCACAGAGAGTTAATATGACTTAAAAGAGTCATTTGAATGGCACCTTTAGAATGATATGTTGATTTTTCTATTGTTTTTAATAGCTTGTCTTAGTTTGTAAACTGCTCAAAGCATAGAATGGAGCAACCTAGAAATCTTAAACAATATATAATTATAATTTATTCCAAAGAAGAAAGAAATAGATAGATGGAGACCTTTTTACTTGAATTACCATGCCCCCAATAGGGATCCTAATTTCAATTTCTCATGTAGTCAAAATAAGTTGTTCTTTGTTTCTGTAGTTAGAGTTCTTATATCATTGCCTCAATTTCATTTCAATCTACTGACTGTGATTTGGAGATTAATTTTCAGACAATACAAAAAATTTCATCCATAAGGAATAATATGGGACTTCTGTCATAGTATTCTTAACATCTGAAAGAAGAGTCCATTACTAAAGATTCATCCATCCATTTCTGTTGTAATCTAAATCTAATATTGTACAGTTTGAATAGTCCATTGTTTTTTTCTCTAATAACAGTCCTTGCTATTTAGAAATAATATTCACTGTTGTGATAATAATGCACTTACATAATATGGCTGTTTTCATTGTTAAATAATGACAATGTATTTCCTGCATAATTCTAAATGTTAGCCATAGTTCTATCTAAAACATAAATTTAACTCCATAGATAATAATCCACTTTTTAACTTGAATTATATTGCTGGTAGTTGCCATAATATTATAAAATCAGTATCTGAAGAATGCATTGGCTGTCTGTTAACTATTGGCCATATCAATCTGAAGAAATTGGTTATGATATCTATGATTTTTCATAAGATGCTGAGTCTGATGATTCTAAATCAATCACTGATATTGCTTTTTGCCTCTAAGCTACATATTCCATGATCGAAGAAGCAAAGAGTTTTATTGTAAAGCATGCATGGATCTCCACCCTGTTGCTTGCCAACTATTAAAACTATTCAATATAAAACGAAGTACTGGAAAGTAGCCATTGCAAACAGGGTCCTTCAAGTGTTCTTCTTCATCTCTTTAATTTTGTTTAAAATCCTTGGATTCCTGTAAGAATAGAATAGAATAGAATAGAATAGAATAGAATAGAATAGAATAGAATAGAATAGAATAGAATAGAATAGAATAGAATAGAATAGAATAGAATTTACACCAAAACAAATTCCTTGTGTGTCCAATCACACTTGGCCAATAAAGTATTCTATTCTATACTTTATTGGCCAAGTGTGATTGGACACACAAGGAATTTGTTTTGGTGTAAATACTCTCAGTATACATAAAGAAAAGATATATTCATTAAGAATCAAGGATCATAACGTTAAACACTTAATGATAGTTATAGGGTACAATCAACAATCAACTCATACTAAGAAACAGTCAATATAAATTGTAGGGATACAAGCGACAAAGTTACAGTCCTACAATCAGAAGTGGGAGGGGATGGGTGATAAGGAGTGATAAGAAGATTAACAGTAATAGTAGTGCAGATTTTGTAATAGTTGAACAGTGTTGAGGGAATTATTTGTTTAGCAGAGTGATGGCTTTCGGGAAAAAACTGTTTTTGTGTTTAGTTGTTCCAGTGTGCAGTGCTCTATAGCATCATTTTGAGGGAAGGGGTTGAAACAGTTTATGTCTAGGATGTGAGGAATCTGTAAATATTTTCACAGCCCTCTTTTTGACTCGTGCAGTATACAGGTCCTCGATTGAAGGCAGGTGGGTAGTAATTGTTTTTTCTGCAGTCCTAATTATCCTCTGAAGTCTGTGTCTGTCCTGTTGGGTTGCAGAACCAAACCAGACAGTTATAGAGGTACAGATGATAGACTCAATAATTTCTCTGTAGAACTGTATCAGCAGCTCTTTGGGCAGTTTGACCTTTCTGAGCTGGTGCAGAAAAACATTCCTTGTTGTGCTTTTTTGATGACGTTTTTGATGTTAGGTGTCCATTTTAGGTCATGTGATATAGTAGAACCTAGAAATTTGAGGGTCTCTACTGTGGATACTGTGTTGTCTAGTATTGTAAGAGGTGGTAGTATGGGAGGGTTTCTTCTAAAGTCTACCATCATTTCTATGGTTTTGAGTGAGTTCAGTTCCAGATTGTTCCGGTTATACCACGAGGCAAGTTGTATAACCTCCTGTCTGTAAGCAGATTCATCGTTGTCTCGAATGAGACCAATCACTGTTGTGTCATCAGCAAACTTCAGTATTTTAACAGATGGATCATTTGAGATGCAGTCATTGGTATATAGGGAGAAGAGAAGTGGAGATAGCATACAGCCTTGGGGCGGGGGGAGCTGGGCTGATTGTACAGGTATCGGATGTGATTCCGCCTAGCTTCACCTGCTGCTTCCTGTCTGTTAGGAAGCTTATGATCCACTTACAAGTGTGTTCAAGTACCGTTGGTTGTTTAATTTACTTATAAGAGTGTCTGGAATGATGATATTGAATGCTGAACTGAAGTCTACAAAGAGGACCCTTGCATAGGTATTTGGAGATTCAAGGTGTTGTAGGATGTAATGCAGATGTAGGATGTAATGTAATCCAGCCATCCTCAAATATAATACTTTGTGCGACTCTTATGAGGTCTTCAGCATTGCTAACCCTTAACAAATGGGTTATAGAAGCTAGTATAAGTGGTACCTGTCTATTATATGTGGTACCTGGCTCAACAGTAGTGCTGAGAGAGGGATTTTTGAGTCTTAGTTGACAATCACTTAAATATGAGCCAGTAGTGTGCTGCAGCCAATGCAGTCCTACACTGCGTTAACAGAGGGACAGAAATAAGATCCTGTGAAGTGTTAGTACCACTTTATAAGGTCTTGGTAAGACCACACTTGGAGTATCGCATTCAGTTTTGGTTGCCACAGTATAAAAAAGATGTTGAGACTCTAGAAAGAGTATCAAGAAGAGCAACAAAGACTATTAAGGAACTGGAGGCTGAAACATGAAGAAAGGTTGCAGGAACTGAGTCTATCTAGTTTAATAAAACAGACTAGGGATGACATGATAGTAATATTCCAATATCTAAGGGGCTACCATAAAGTAGGAGGGGTCAATCTATTATCCAAAGCACCTGAAAGCAGAACAAGAAGCAATGGGTGGGAATTAATCAAGGAGAGAAACAAACTAAACAAACTAAAACTAAGAAGTAATTTCCTAACAGTGAGAACAATAAACCAGCTTGTCTTCAGAAGTTGTGGGTGCTCTATCACTGGAGTTTTCAAGAAGAGATTGGAGGCATAAGATTTCCTGCCTGAGAAGTCAGTTGGACTAGAATACCTTCAAGATCCCTTCCAACTCTTGTTAGTCTGTTATTCTGGAGATGAAGCTCATCACTTTCAGTTTTCTGCAGAACTCTGCCTACTTGTAAATTGTAGACATTGTGCTTTCAGGATATTCTTGTCTTGGATGGCAAACCTCAGACAAAGAACATTCCGTGCAAAGTGCAACGTTTGCATGTTTACTTGGGGGAAACATTTGCATGTTTACCTGGAGGAAACAAGACCTTAACACCCAGATAGGACGGAACAAAGGCAGGAACTGAAGCTTATGTTAATCTTAATTAAAAGTTAATCCTAACTGGAAATGAATGTATAAACTGCTTAAGCAGACAGTAACAAAGGTTGTCTAAATAGATGTATAGTGTATAAATTAACCACTGGTATGCTACCATGGATATAGAGAGATAGAACGAACTCTGGCAAGAGAGCAGACAGCTCTTCTTATTCTCAACCTGACAATAAAGAAAGCAGCTTGTCTCATCTCCATGTGGTCCTGAGTCTTGATTCCTACAGTAAATATATAAGAATACTTTTTGGGAAGAATAAAGAGGCCCCTACCTATTCTTCTTGGTGGCAAGATAGCTAATATTCAGCTGTCATTAACAATGAGGGAAAAAAATCAGCAATCTTGAGTAGGATTACTGAAAGGGAGGGGGATATAGCTCTGCTCCCACATCAGTTAATTAAAATTACTAGTTCTCTGCAGGAAGAATCTAACAATCAGCAAGCAGTATCCCTGGAGGTGAGAACAGTATATATGTAAATTGTGTTGCAATATGAAGAGTGGCACACATGTATACTTCAACTTCTAGACTGGAAATTAAAGGGAAGATGATTGTGGCTGAAAATATTGCTCTACTTGCTCTCAACTACCTGTTGCAAAGTATGTGTACATGTGCATGTTTTAGCTAACAAAAGCAGTGATTAACTGAATGAGGGAGCCTAATAAAGTAATTGATTGAAACCTAATGAAGGCTGACAGTAAACAATTTCCTCTTAAATGTTTTTCTTTCTTTATTGCAAGGGACATCTCTAGTCTGCTTAATCAAACGGAAGCAGTATCTGCTAGTGATTCACCTGCCTTTCAGGAATCTCTGCAGCAATTTTTATATATCAGCTGAACCACATTTTAATGATTTTCAAATATAAAGATTGTTTGGTGAGAAAGTATGGAAAGGAAATCTGCATTTAAATGAACAATGCAAAGATTTTGAGTCACTTGTGAGTGAGATGGGCAGTTTCTAAATTTGATATATCAATATATAAATTAAAAATAGAATTGATGTCAAAACTTTTTTTAAAAAAAGTTCAATACTTGAAATCTTTTGCCTAGATAAGCATCTTTGTTAGCTTTGCCTCCTTAACATTTAGCTATTTTTCACTTTCATTTTTATGAAAAAATGTGTAAATTTTCATAGTTGTCCTTTCAAAAAACCAATCCAATATACTATTCTACTGATAGAGTTCAAGGTTGACCCAACCTTCCATCCTTCCAAAGGATGGAGTCTTAAATAACAGCTCAACAAAACAATGCCACAATAGCCCACATAGTACTAAATACACAGCTACTCATTGCAGAAAAAAGAAAAAGAAAAAAAAGACCCACAGGCACTTTTAATCCAAAATGGAACACATTGTTTTCCCTAAAAAGCTTATAGCCTGCCAGTCAAACTATTATACCTTTGTAGTCAACTCTAGTTTTAAAGAAATTGAGCAAATGAAAATGCTCAATCCAATTGCAATAATAGTAAGGGCACAGTACTACAAATATAATGCAATTACATCCAGTACTTCAGTTACAAGCATTGATTTTCTTATCCTTTTGTTCAAAAATTGTATTTATGTATTTGTTCAAATTCCCTTCTAGGTAATGAAAACAATTCCATGACTATTGATTAGCTTCCCCAAAAGCTCTGTTTCCTTCCTGAATGATTCCACTTCATCTTGTCGAAAACAACCTGTTCCAAAAGATTTTATTGTTTGGAAATCACCCAATGGGCTGCGGCAACCAAATACAGTGGCCTGCCTAATATCCAGGCCTTTGAAAGAAAAAAATCCAGAAAAAAAGAAGGCTCGTTTTTCTATCATTTCCTCCCACACATGCTGCCAATGTACGGCTAGTGGCAAGTTCAATCTAGTCACCCACTGAATTAAACACATGGCTCTTTTGGGAGCCTTTTCAAACTCAACCACGACTTTGAGCATTTTGTAAATAAACAGAGGCATTTAGTATAATTAGATGTCGCTGAAAATTGGGGAAAAGAGGAACTCATTTAGAAAACCATTTGCTATGGCACATAAAACATGCTGCACAAGTATGGTTCGGAGTGCTTTTGCTGCAGAACTACACATGCCCCAGTGTTCCTGAACAATAACAATTATTCAACAGCAGCTTTCTTTGTTCCTTCTCTAGTTCTGCTCCAAGGACATTCTGGTCAGTTATATTGCAGTTTCTTTTTGTTTTTTCTCCCATTTAATCATGTCTGATTCTGCCTGGACAAGTCCCTGCAATTTCCTTGGCAAGATTTTTCAGAAATGGCTTGCCATTACCTCCTTCATAGGGCTGGGAGAATGTGACTGGCCCAACTGGCTTTGTGCTTATGGTCTCCTGTTTCTAGCCTGGTAACTTATTAAGCATTACATCAAACAGGCTCTTGTTGCTTGAACATCCTTTTATCTCTTGCTTTGTTTTAACATACATAGGATCCAAATTTTGTCTCTTCTAACATGCTGCTTTTAAGACTGAAAGCTACATATGGTGTTTGAGCAAAGTAATTCCACAAAGAGCCAAAAGAAAAAGGACATGAATTAAATTTTCTTCAATTCAATTTAAATTAATTCCAATTGGGCTTTTTAAAATAAAAAAGCAGTTAATATGATTTATTTCCATGTACATAATAATATTGCCCTTTGGCCTAATTAAAAAACAATTCACTAGCAACTTTTGCAGAAGCTCTGGGATTGCACACAGTGTTTTCAGAGATAACATAGAGTTCTGGGGGCTCAGGGTATCCCTCCCTGAACTTAAACCAATCCCGCTTTTCATATGATCTACATATTTTACATATGTGAAAGGAACAACCTTTGCATAAATATCCTTAGGCATAATCCACAGTTCAGCCCTTTGGTCTCAATTAATGGCCAAAATGCTACCTTTAATATTTCACAAGCGGAAGGAACAGCAACAATATAAAAAATGAATGGTATATTCACATTGATTATATGCAGGCAAACCACACTTTTTTTTTTGTTATAAGAATATGCAGTCCTTAGAAACTGATAGTTTAAATTACCTGAATGGTAAGTAACAGGACCTCTTTGAAATATTGGATTAATTAAAGTTGACAAATAAGTAGAGGCTAGCTTTCAAATGAAATTCCTTTCAAAGATGAACTCAGCTCTTGGCTAAAAAAATCACCTCTGTTTGTAAACCTCTATTCATATTTTTCAAGTTCTAGCTGCTATTAGATCTTCTCTATGGAGGTCTAACTATAGGATTTCTTCTTCACTTGCTTCATGATGAGTTGACAGCAATGAAGAAAATAATAACTTGGCACAAGGGAATGTAGCTGCCCAATAATTTGGCAGGAAAAATTATAGATTTGACCTTTGAAGCTCCAGAGCAGTACATAACCTTGCCTACAGCATATTAGCAAAACAGAGAAACTCGAAAAACACTTCATTTTCTTCGGGCTTGACAACTGGCTTTTATTTTCCTCGGCTTTTGTTTATAATATAATTCTCACGGGGGTTCACTGTTACGATTCATTCACACTTTCCAAATCAGCAGAGTCCAACTCTGACCAAATATTTGCTGCTGTGGAAAATTTAAGACAACAACTTTCTCCCCCTAATTCTCCTTTAGAGAAATCCAGGAATAGAGCTTTGGATGCCTCTCATTTCAGTTGTAATTTCAAAAAGCCCTTGTGGAATCTTGACTAGCAAGAGCAACCTCTCCCTTCACCTGTAACCTATCAAGCTGAACACAGGAGGGAGGGAGAAAAAGAAAAGTGAAAGTGGTGATTGAATGGCAGGGGCTAATAGTATCCAGCATGAGCTATTTCCACTTCAGTTTGTACCCAGCAGACTCCTAGTCGGTCTTTATATCCACACCAGAGCAAGCATACAAAATGCTTAGTTCAGCTAGCAAGAATTTAGCTAGATGTTTATTTATTGTACATCAGCAAAGAATAAAGTCCTTCACTGGCAAAAACAGGATAAAAAATGGGAGGAGACAAAACACAGTCCTGAACAATAGGCTTGAGATTTACATTATCTTTAGACTATCTAAGTCTATTTCAAAGAGCACATAAATTATTAGAACCATAGGAAACAATACAGTGGCTAATTAGCTTAGACTACTCTCCCCAAAGGAGTGGACTTGGGCTATTTCTGAAACCATTTATGTATGTAATAGCAACAGAATCAAGATGGGAAGTAGGACCTAGTGAATCCTCTTCTCTTCTGCCCTGTGGAGAAAACAAATTGGTGAATGAGAATGATGGATTCCTCCCATCTGGTAGAAGATACCACCGTGCAAATGCATCACAATATCTAATTTGTGGAATAAAGTCTTGGCATGTGCAGAAGTATTTGCTACCAGCCTCCCCATAAGTGGTCATTGATAGGCATAAATGGGTAACAGAAAGAGTAATGAAAGGAGAGGGATTCTACATTGTCTTTGCTAATTTTAGTCTGCCATTATCTGTGGTTTGAAAGTTTGGAGCTCAAAAAAGCAAGACAGTAAGAAAATCAACTCATTTGAGCTCTGAGATACTCAAATGAAAAGACTCCTGTATATTCCTTGGTCAGCAAAGGTGACTACAAGTAAGTACTGGAGTACATAATACCAGACATTTCAAAAAACTTCATCTCACTGATTTTGGCCATGTCATGGGAGGTCTGGAATTTACTGGAGAAAACAATTGTGTTTGGAAGAATTAGCAGTAAAAGGAAACTAGGCAGTCAAAGAACATGAGCATAGAGCAACTCAAAAAAGCAGTGTGAGATTGAAAGATATGGAGAGATCTGGCCCATAGAATCATCAAGAGTAAACACAACTGAATGGATAAGATCATTTTTTGTGGTTTTAGGTTTCTGGTAGCAGCCTGGACTGGAGTTGGTCTTAAGAACATGTTTTTCTGCTTTCAGCTCAGTAAATTCGAGTTAGAAGGAGATTAAAATAGCAACACAAGAATTCTGCAGAGTAGCCTACTGATAAATGAAGAATGTGTATATAGGGAAATTAAGATGAGAAGGTTCTGTTTCTCTTCTTGGCCACTTTATATATGTGATGGGGCAGCCACGTTATCTCTTGCAAAGGAGGGAAAGTTGACAATATAGAAAATGGTGACTCAGCTTCTTATCAGTTTGATAGCCAATTCTTATATCCTAAGTAATTCCTGCTGAGGATGCACAGCCTTGTAGCAAGAATTTCCTCTGCCCCTCCTATACAGAATATATGCCATCTGTGCAGAGCAATGCCAACAGCAAGTAACCTCAGCTGGTTCAAAGTGTTGCTATTTGAATTGATAAATCTGAGGACCAACACATCTGTTATGAAACATCTGCCATTTGTTTGTCCTCAGGCCTCATTCAAAATGCTGATCCCCCCCCCCCCAATCTTTAATACACCATCCCAGTCTAATATGGTACCCATATCTCTATAGACATCTCTATTGATGCCCAGCAGGCTTCCTTCCTCCCTCGATTTTATTATTATTTTGAGATTCTTTTAATTAAAAAAGAAAATTGAGCAATTGTTAACTGCAAGAAAAATACCAGCCTCTAGCATTATCTTTACTGAAAAGAATATCCATGGACTTACTGTAAAAAATGGCATGAGCAGCATTTTGTAAAGGGGACCCTTCACTGGTTGCTTGGGCTTGTGTGATATGTAAGATTTTCGATAGCCATTTTAGGTCCATAAGTTGGGTCAATAACATGTTAAACAATAGAATGCACTGTTGGCTAGGATGTCCTGCAATTCAGAATAAAACTATTCCTATCAAGAGAGGCTTTTTTGCTGATCAGAAAACCTCACACATTAAGACACAGTGTATCAACAATCAACAGTAATCTAAAATTATTGTGTACAGAATCCTACATGTTTCATCACATTCAGGGAGTAAGAACATGGCAATGTTATCCTTTCAGGGAGTAAGAACATGGCAACATAGCCCTCTAAAAATGGTTACTAGTCTATTCTGGCAACAGGATAACCTGCTAATGGAGATAAATTCTAAGGTGGGATTTCTGATTAACTCCGTGATGCAATTCACAGTATAAAGTTGTAGCTCACTTTATCTAAAGGATTTTGCAGCATAACAGTAAGTTATGGTTACGCTTGTGACTCTTAAACATATTCCTGGATTTTGTTTTCTTTTTTTTTTACAGCATCAAGAAGTTTGACCTTTATGAGGATGATATCTGTGAACAATCATATGACAATGAATATTTTACTTTTCTATGAATGTTCATAAGGAGTTTATAAAGAAATTAGCTTCTCTGAATGAAATTAAATTGGACAAATTTGATTCTGTCTATTGTAATGTTATTAAAATTATAACAGTAGTCGATCTATAGGTTAGACTCTATTAAAATTAATTCCTGGGTCCATTGTTCATAAATACCCTTCAGTATGTTCAATGTTAAAATATTTTGCTTCCTTCTGCAAGGTATGTCAAGTTTGAGTGTTCTACTCCTTTAATTATAATCTTTAATTCCTTTTGTTTCCTCTAGTGTCCAGTTTTTAAAATATTATCATTAAAAAAAGAACAGAATTATTTTGCCATGGGAAAGATTCTTTATAATTAATTCCATGTTCTGATTTCAAATTTATCTGGAACTTCATTGTATTTACAATTTTATAAAATCAAATTTTTAATTATCCTTTTCCTGTTTATTAAAAAAAAAAACTTTTTAAAGTCAATAAATTTGTAATAAAAATTTTCTTTCTCTAAAAGTTGAAGGAAACTCACCTGATGCTGTAAAATTTGTTGATCCAAAGGTTCCTAATAAAACACTGTTAACAAGCCATTTCCAAATGTGATTAGAAAAAGAAGTGCGCACACTTAGTGCCTGTTCAAAGACATTGATCTCAGTTTGAGCAAAATGGTTATTCCCTCATCTCCCGGAGCTCTAAATCAGGCATGAAACTAACTTGCAGTCTCATCATGAGGAGCAGCTGTTTGGAGTACTTGCGGGTGATCTCAAGTCCTCAAATTCTCAAGTCCTCAAAATCCTCTGAAGGAGAGTAATTACAAGAAGGCAGTTTTCTCACCAGCTCTTCATTCCACTGCTGTTGTCGGCTTTGCTGTAATTTCAGTTTGCCATTTCCTCCCTGGAAATCTGTTTTACTATTTTCAAAAAATAAAAACAAATTGTCACTATTAAGAAAATAAGAGCAGGAAAACCTAATTTCAGTGTGCATGAAGTAAAGGGAAAAAAAAACGTTGAAAATAAAATACATTTTTAATTATGTTTCAGAATTAAGATCTAATAAAATATCATCCTGAATGCTGATCCCTGAAAATCCTTTCCTTCCCATTAGGATTTGTAAAATTTTCTGCCTGGATAATTATTACAGCATGTATCATTTTGGAGAAACAAGTGCCCTTATACAGTTAAGCAGACATAAATTCATGCCAAGAGTTTTGACTAAAAATCTGTATAAAATACACTGTTCCGTGTCTGGATATATGTTCTCCTGGCACAAAATTACCCCCAAAGACCAAGGCAAACTCTGGGTGGATTCTGTTTTGTAAACCCATCATAAATCCATGCAAGATTGTTCCAAATCTATATCAATTGGTATGGAATAGGATTTAAAAAAAAAAACATTGCAGCCTTTGATTTTAAATGTACCAGTGAAAATACCAATCTAATGTGAGATTGGCAGCATAAAAATGAGCCATGGTGGCACAGTGGTTGGAATGCAGTACTGCAGGCTAATTCTGCTGCCTGCCGGCTGCCTGCAATTTGGCAGTTTGAATCTCATCAGGCTCAAGGTTGAATCAGCCTTCCATCCTTCCAAGATCAGTAAAATGAGACCCAGGTTTTTGGGGACAATATGCTGATTATGTAAAATTGTTTAGGGAGGGCTGAAAAGCACTGTGAAGTGGTTTATAAGTCTAAGTGCTATTGCTATATAAAGAAAAAAAGAAAGAATGCAATTAAGCTAAATCAATTAAAATGGTTTAGTTTCTCCTTACGCATTTAATTTTTCCCTTCTATTGCATATTTAGGTCATTTTGGGGATTGTAGAGATTGTTTGTAGCTAAAGTACTGCAGCTTTGCATTCAAAGCTAATGTTTTTAACCCTGCTTTGAATAAATCACCTGCACTGAATGATTTTCGATCAAATACAATTCTTTGCTAAAATGAGTATATCCAGATCAGAAAAATTATTTACTTTTGTTCTTAAAATTGAAACAGGGAATTAAAATCCTGAATTGTGTCTTTTGGAAAGTTTAATCTTGTCTTACAAATGCCACCAATCATTTTTTGGAGAGATTCTACAGCAGTCAACATAAACAAGGAATTTCACAGGCATGCAGTCAGTTGCAAAAGGCTAACAAATATAGTTTACATCTGATGTCCATTCCTCAGTATATGCCATAAATTAGTGCTAGCAGCAAGAGCCCACACAGTCAAAGACTTTCAAGAATCAGAACTATCTGGGAAGACCTTACCACCAAATTCAAATTGGGTAGTCTCATATCCTGCACTGACCTCTTGATCTAGTTCATTTCATGGAATACTCCAGGGGAAACACGGATAAATTAAAATGGGCAAGACTATTTGTAATTTTTTTAGGACAGTTTTCTGGACACTTCTGATTTTTACTGCTACTTGCCAAAATCATTGAGGAAGAGTCTTATGTCAGATTGAAGGAGGTAACATTTCGCCGGGTGGATGTTAAAATTGGCAGATGGGCCCTGATCAGCAGACTCAACTAACAGAGGGTGATCTTGACATGTGTCATGCTTTCTTTCTTGTTGTTGCAAGAGATTTTCCTCACACCAAAAGGTTTTGTAAAATATTTCTCAGATGCCCAAGACAACACTTTTGCTTTAGGGATGAATTTTGTTAACTGCACTACTGCTGTTGCTCAGCATTATTTACAATAACCTAATGAGGGATGTGGTGGCTCAGTGGCTAAGACGCTTAGCTTGTCGACCAGAAAGGTTGGCAGTTCAGCGGTTTGAATCCCTAGCGCCACATAACGGAGTGAGCTCCTGTTACTAGTCCCAGCTTCTGCCAACCTAGCAGTTCGAAAGCATGTAGAAATGCAAGTATAAAAATAGGGACCACTTTGGTGGGAAGATAACAGCGTTCTGTGTGCCTTCAGCATTTAGTCATGCCGGCCACATGACCATGGAGATGTCTTCGGACAGCGCTGGCTTTTCAGCTTAGAAACAGAGATGAGCACTGCCCCCTAGAGCCGGAAATAACTACCACATATGTGCAAGGGGAACCTTTACCTTTACCTTAAGGGTGGCTAGACTATTTTCAAAGTCAGCCCACTCTCTTTTTTCCCTGTCTACATTGTCATCTTATTTTCAATGCAGTATTTTTCTTGGAAGCAATTGAAGCTTTTACTAAATTGCTTTCCTTCACAAGTATATGCAGATATGTGTATGCACATCTGTGCTTTATTTAAAGGATGACTTATGGCTTCTCTAATAGAAAATGTCAGTGACAAGTACACTTGTTTGCCATTTCAGGTAATGCCATTAGCTGAAGTGGTGACAACAACAAGTATGCAATATCCTAAGGCAAATAGATCTGTACATTCTTTCCTGTGTCATCCTTGGTAATGGCATTTAGATCAGTAAGAATGACTCCTCAAGCAATCCCAATGATCACTATTTTTGACAAGCAGTAATAACAGTAGTTTAGTCCAACTATGAATTGAATGTCTCACACTGTGACTGCCAAGATTACTGGCTGTGGAAGACTTGCAGAAGTATGGTTGAATTGTCATTTCTTCTAGAGGGTGGCGCACATTCCTTGAATTATTTCCCTGATTGAATCAGTCCTTATCTATGGCGATTCATGCTGAGTACTATATTCTGGTAAAACAGATTATGCAATTACAAGTTCCACTAAAACATTTTACAATACATGTTTATGGGCAATAGAGCTCATAAAAATAGCTGCAAAATGTTTATTAAATACTTAGATACTGGGTTAACTCATCCAAGCCCTACTATATAAAAAAATGCAATACCAACCTTCTAAGCCTTCCAAACATGTAATGTGTTCAGCAACGAATTCAAGTCAAGTCTTCTTCAAATTGATCTTGATTCCTAATGATTTTGTGGGTTCATTTTCTAGTGAAGCCTTATAGGCCTGAGATTTCCAAATATTGGCCAGCCTCAACCCTACTTAATTTTTCCTGGTCAGCTAATGTTAGGAGCTGAACTTGTAAGGCTTATGGCTTTGAGTTATGACATTTTCCCCATGAAACCTGGTGTTTATTTCCAGTTTCCAGCAAAAAAAAAAAAGCTCCATAATAAACAACTGCCACAAAGAAGGCCATGGCCACATACAGTAGATGACCTGATTTACAACTATCATGTAGGAAAAGGACTAATAGAGTCAGCGGAAGGGACAAAAAGGGGGGTAACCTAGAATCCAGAGGTGGTATTCAGCAGGTTCTGACCAGTTCTGGAAACCAGTAGTGGAAATTTTGAGTAGTTCAGAGAACCAGCAAATACCCCCTCTGACTGGAGATTTCATAGTATCCTTCCCCTGCCATGCCCACCAAGCCCCCCAGAATCAGTAGTAAAAAAAATTGAATCCCACCACTGCTAGAATCAATATTACAAACAAACAAAGTCCGACCTCCCCCTCTCCCCTTAACTACCATTGACCTTTCTCTAATTCAACCAAGTATTGACCATTAATTGAGAAGATTTCTTTGCATAGGCTTTTAGTAATAAATCAGTTAAATCAAATGTCCATGTGTCATGACATGGTCTTTCACACCTGAGATGTTATGATCAGAATTTGACAGCCCTATTCTACATAAATACTTACTACATTTCCTACTTCCTGCCCACAAATATTTATAACTAGCTCAATACCCATGCTTCACTATGAAACTATGTGGTTGGGCTTAGTTTTATTATATATATATATATATATATATATATATATATATATATATATATATATATATATATATATATATATATATATATGTGGATGTTCGGTTCTTCGGGTTTTCTCCCGCGTAGAATTGGAAATATCTAGGCGACGTTTCGATGAAGTCTCATTCATCATCTTCAGGCTTGTGTCTTCGGCCTTGTGCTTCTCAGAGTGATGTGAGCTTGCAGCTGCTTCTTCCTTTTAACTACTAGTGGGGGTGTGACTTGATTGGGTGGGGGCTTGGCTGTGTTCTGATTGGGTGGGGGTGTGTTCTCATTGGGAAGCACAAGGCTGAAGACACAAGCCTGAAGATGATGAATGAGACTTCATTGAAACGTCGCCTAGATATTTCCAACTCTACGCGGGAGAAAACCTGAAGAACCAAACATCCACATACAAATACCCGTGAAAATCTCCGAAAACATATATATATATATATATATATATATATATATATATATATATATATATATATATGTAACACAAGTACATACTCATTCCCTGTCTCAGCTGATCTGGAGGAGAACCAGTGGCCTAATGGCAATTACAACTGCCTCACATGTAATACTTCCCTGGTTCGAATCCCAGTAAGGATATGGCTAGCTGATGAGAGCTAAGTAGCTCGAAATAGATCTATCCTAGTCTCCCTTGTTTAATTATTTATCAGCTCAAAAACCTAACACACATATAAACAAAAGACAATGAAACAAATAGCTTTCTGTCTGGATGGTCTCTGGTGATGAGCCGAAAGACAGAAAAGGACAGCACTATGCTTCCTCCCTTGATTGGGGCTTACTAGGGCGTTGTAACATAAGTATATATACTCATTCCCTGTATCGCTGATCTGGAGGAGAACCAGTGGCCTAATGCCAATTACAACTGCCTCACATGGTTCGAATCCCAGTAAGAGTATGGCTAGCTGACGAGAACTAAGTAGCTCGAAATAGATCTATCCTAGTCTCCCTTGTTTAATTATTTATCAGCTCAAAAACCTAACACACACCCACACACCCACACATATATATAATAAAATATAATAAAAACACAAATATTACGTGGGAAAATACCCAAAGAAACCTAAATATCACACATATATGTGTGTGTGTGTGTGTATTGTTTTCTGCTTGAGAAGCTACTTTATATGTAGCTAAAATATGTACAGAAGTGGATGTGAATACAAAGGTATAAAACACCACCAAATATCTCCCTGACCATGTTGAGATCTGTGGTTATCTACAACTTTTTGACAACTCACAATTTATGTTTATTTATTTATTTATTTATTTTATTAATTAAACTTTTATACCGCTCCCTCTCCCAAAAAGGGACTCGGGGCGGTGTACAGCCTACTAAAAACATACAATAAATATACAATAAATACAATTAAAAATACATTAAACAATTTGGTCCGGCTGTGTCTATCCGAAGGATTCAATTAAAAATTAAAAACCAATAAAACCCCAATTAAAATTGAATTAAAACCAAAACACAGTTACTGGGCCAGGCCAGCCTGCTTAAAAAATAGGGTTTTCACTGCACGCCGGAAGGTCAGAACATCCGTCATAGCCCGTATCTCCAGGGGGAGATCATTCCATAGGGAGGGAGCTCCCACAGAGAAAGCCCGAACTCTCGGGGCCGTCAGCCGACAACGGCCAGGCGGCGGTACCCCAAGTAGGCAACCCTGTGGGAGCGTAATTTATGTTTGTGTGTGAGAGAGACAAAGAGAGAGGGGATAGAGAAAGGTGGGGTTATTTAAGAAAAAATATTTCTATCAATAAGTATAACAGTGATCTGAAAAGTGAAGTGACTGAAAGCAAGCTTATTGCCAACATAATATTTCAGTGCTGAAGTATAATAATCAATGTTGTTTTAAGAAAAATAGTTTAAAATATTAATTGGGAACTATATAGGAAGGTGAATATTTGATTGAACGGCAATGAGCCAAACTATAATATATATATATATATATATTTTTTTTAAAAAAACCATGAAATAAAATCCTGACATTTTAAATTAGTGTTATTATTGTAAATGTTATCCGTTTAGTTATGAAGCTTCTGTATCTGACTCCTACCAACTCCATTAGTCACTAGTTTTCAAGAGTTGCTTCCAATTAGTACTCCAGTTTTTGAAGGAAGTATCCCTTCAACCAATTAACAAAAATTATAATATGGGTAGTTGTTAATAAGATGTATTGGTTCCCACCCCCTATAGATTTAATGTACTTACTTTATGCCTATCTTAATGAAAACAAAACACCCTATAATAGAAACAGTAATTTGCTTTTAAATTTCATTGAATGTGGGATTCCAGTATCTGCCAAAACAAGGGCTATATGTTAGAAGAGTTTTGCCAAGCTATAGTGTGGTGTTCATTATGCCATATGAACCAACTGATTGTGTCATTTTGTAACTGTGAGAATTATTTTGGAAGACGGAAGGAAGAAACTCAGCCTAGAAAATGGTCTGATAAATGAAATCTAATTCTGAAAAAGGGGTGGAGATGGAGAAAGCATCTCAGAAAAGACCCTCCCTGATATTCAGGAGAGCAAAAGTAAGGGAAGGAAGAGAGTTTCACACATGCGAGTTACAATAAAAGTAGTTACTAACGATGGAAGGTGCTTATTGTCTGGATTACCTCAAGGGGATGGCAATTAAAAATCCCTTTTATTCAATGCAGTTACAAACATGGTTTTGAGTTCTTAACAAAATAAAAAATGAAATAAATCTTTTAAAAAGAGATTTGGACACACTTTTCTAGTGTGCGTTCAATGTCCATTTGATTTTGAAAGGATATAATATGGTTATCAAACTGGAATGCAAAGTAACAGATTCCTACTAGATGGCAGCATAAAATTAGATTTGAGTGTACATCTTTGTTTCTATCTAGTGGTTGCCTGTAGGTTTTGCAGCCCAGATATGGTAGCTCAAATATATTGTACATATACTGTACTTACAGAATGGCTACTACACTGCCAGTCCAGGACATGGATACAGTAAAGGGTATGGCCAGCCTCAAAACATCCATTTACCATAAGGTTAATAACTTTCAAGACTAATTCTAGCATGACTTTTGCAGAATGCAAATCTCTTAAATATAAATGATACTAGAGCCTGGTGCTTTGCTTCACAGTGTGTCAGCTTTCAATTTATTTATTTTTCTAATGAAAAAAAATCTAAAAATTCAGGTAGAAAAGGGATAGTCAGGAGAATAAAACGTTGTTTGCAGAAATATTTGTTGCTGCGGGCATCACTTTATCTACCCCCGAAAGGTAAGGAAGCTGTGATGGAGTAACTTACTAGTTGAAAGAATTGAATGAACACAGCTTGGTGGTTTTGATGAAGAAATGAAATAAGAATGAACTGTGAAAGTTTTGGTAACTATGTATACTCATCTATGAAAGTCACATAAGTGTTCATTTTTCAAAGATTATGTGATAATTTGTGAATTTAGATATGATTATTAGAATTCAGTTATCTGTGCTGAGAAGTGGAACAAAGATTTCCACAATATTGGCAGATTTATTAGTATTCATACACAATCCTACCAGGTTTTGCACAAATTAATATAGCAGACACATTACAACCTCTGTTAATCTAATGCTATTCAAAAGTGAAAGATTAGATATTGGAAAAAGTTTGTAGAAAGGTATTTTTTGCTTCAAAGGTACTTTTTGTACAGTTTATCTTTTTTCTGCTTTTAATGAATTATAATTTTCCTTGATCTGTGATCAACTCATCAAACTGAAGAATGAATATAGCAAAAGGGTGCATCCTTAGAGATCTAAAATTTCTGAAAATTCTGAAATAATGTAAAGATTTGGATTTTTTTTCTTCTGATTCATTAAAAAGTCCACACTTTTGGGAGGAATATAAAGAAACACTATACATTTTAATACTCTCATATATTAAATCACCTTTTACTTTATAAATATATGATACCTAATTTCAGGGGTGGGATACGACAGGGTTAACTACCGGTTCAGGGTTTATGAGGTTTGGTGATTTATGATGTGGTTTCCTGAATGTTGCCTGTAAACTGTCATCAGCATGCTGTGTGCAGAGAAGCAGCCTTTGAAACAGTCCTCTTTTCCTGCATTTTAAACTGCAGCTGTGCCTCATTCAGCAGCTGAAGTTGAAAAAGCAGGAAATAAAGGTCAGGTAAGAGCCTGGGCGGGCAGGTGGGCAAAAACATGCTGCTCTTCAAAGCTACCGGTTCTACAGAGGTGGACAGAACCGGCAGAAACCCCCCCCTGACTAATTTGTTTAGAATATAAAAGTATTATATTCTTATATTCTTAATTTTATTTTACAATATTTATAGCCTGCTTTAATCCAAATGAACTCTGGGTGGAAAATGATAAAATTAATGCCAGAGCAAAACATTAAAAATCACAGATAAGTAGTAAAAATGAACAATTGAAATACAGTGTATCATCAGCATCACTCAGATAAGGGATTCTAAAGGTCAATTATCATTTGGAATAACACTTTGCCTAGAGTTTGCAATATCTGTAGAGTAGAAGCTATCTTACCTCCAGATAGGGTAGTGTTTCATTAAATGAGGGCAGCCATTGACAAGTTGTGTTAGCTGGTCCATATGTTATGAATGTACTTTAAAATGCTTTCTATTTTTATTACAAATGGAATTGAACTCCAAGAAGTGGAATATCTTGATTTCAGCATTTCACTAAAGCAAAAATTGGAGCTAAACTTCAGGACACACAACCAAACTTTAAATAATGGAATATCTTCATTTCAGCATTTCACTAAAACAAATAAAGTTCTATGCACTGTGAAGTTGATTTCCCACTGTAACAAATACATACAGATTATGAAGCTATTGAGTCCCTGGCAATGTCCGCATTTAATGTCCAAGATATTGGGCAAAGATGCAATTTTGAGATTTTTGGTATGAAAACCATCAGATTATGGAGTAACCCTATTCTTAAAATAGCTGATAAATCTATTTTTGATATAAATTGGATCTTTCACAATATTGTGACTTGGAAAATAAAAAGTCCTTGTTTTTATGTTTTCACTGAACATTTTAAAAGATAAAAAGCAAGCAAAAAAGGAGAAAGAAAAATAAGACAAAAACAAAGTAAATAAACAAGAGATGAATAAGGATCATTAGTAAGCACTTAAATAAATTAAGTACAAATTGTCAGAATAACATTAATTTAGTTTTAAGCATTTAAGTACTTTTTATCATTGTAAAACTATAATTGAAATCAACTTAATGCGCAGTAATAATCAGCACAGTATGAAATTTAAGATAAAGTAGAAAACTTAATTTTATCTAATCTATATGACATCTATCCTTTATTTCACAGTTCATTCATAACTTAAGTATTAAAACTTTTTGTTAAGAGAAACCCAGACCTTGTATGTAATACAAGATCATTAGTAGAATTATACTACAAAAATGGTTTCCACATTAACTTCAAATCTGTCAAATTTATTTTTCAAACAGAAGATTATTTTAATCATCAGTGTACTGACAATGACAATCTAATTTGCCATTCTTATACTGATGGGGAAGTCTACCTTTTCCAATGTGAAGTTTGAAGTATCCTAATAGTTGTTAGCTTGTATAAAATTGGCTACGTTTTGTAGCAATGTAGCAATATTCAATAGAAAGATGGTAGTAATGGCAAGGAATTAGATTGCAAATGAAGGCGAATATATGTGTCTCAGGATAATGTTGCAGGATCCAATCTGGGCCAGTCTCCGGGACCAGAGGTTTAGTCTTCTTGGCTTTTGGACTCGTGTAGGAGCCCATCTTCAGGGAACTTTCTCTCTAGCAGAGTGCGTGTTGTTTTGTGGTGTGGCCACATATTCTGCTAGGGAGCAGTTCCCTGAAGATGGGCTCCAGCACGAGTCCAAAACTTGGAAGACAAAACCTCTGGTCCTGCTGACCAGTCCATATTGGATCCTGTAAGAAATGATGTCCCTATTTTGCTTGGAAGCTAGTTACATCATTTCACTTTCTCAACATACAACTCGGGTTTGATTTCACAGAATAGATGTAGCTGACCAAAGGAAGATAGTTAAACTCTCAATTGCTCTGGATCACTCCAGACTACAATTATCTCAATTCTGCCATAATATTGACTGAGGTAGCTGCTCCCACATTGGTTGTTAAGCACATTGTGCAATCACTGAGCCCAATGAGATTTATTTCCAGGGAAGTATGTATAAGGCTGTAATGTATCATCTAGGTATGCCACCAAGAGCTTTAGTAGCACAATGGTTAGAATGCGGTATTACAGGCTAATTCTGCTGACATTGCCAGGAGTTCAATTCCTTTGATCCTGATCAGCTCAAGGTTGACTCAGCCTTTCACCCTTCCGAGGTTGGTAAAATGAGGATCCAGTTTGTTGGGGACAATATGCTGACTCTGTAAACTGCTTAGAGAGGGCTATAAAACACTATGAAGTGGTATATAAGTCTACATCCTGTTGCTATTATAGGATGGGATCTAAGTCTGTTAAAAAAATTGAAAATTTTGTGAAACATAGAAGACATTTCTGAAAACTGAGCAAACTTTATCCTTTCCAACTTTCCTCCTAACTTCATATATTTACAAATCTCAGTTCTATTAATGCAGGTCATGCAACGCACTGGACATAACTTGGAAAATGTATTTCACGGCATACAGAGCATACACCAGTACCTTTCTGCAACTGTTTAAAGTCGTTGCATCTTTTTCTGGGATGTTCTCTACAATCATCCCAGAATCCCAGGAGGAAAAACATGACTTCTTTAAGGAGTTGCAGAATAATTAACCTTTCCATGCACTCCCAAGTACCTTTTGTACAATTATATCCAAACCATTGCATGGCCTTATATTTAACTTGTTTGTGATGCATATAACTTTATCAAAGCATGCAGATGCCTTTCAACTTGAAATATCATTCAGTGAAATTCACTCCTAGCTTTACATCATACAACTACATAATTTCCAAAGCAAATTTCTATATCATATTTCTGTAAGATGAACTAGACATGCCATCACACCACTTTTTTTTAATTCCTTGGGGTACTACCTGAAATAGCACCAATACAGATATTAAACCACCTTTTTTTCTGATTGCAGTATAATTGTAGCAATCTCTTTCACAGACTGTTTATAATATCACTGTGTGGTAATTAAGATTGATTTTTCCCCTTTGATTTTGAAAAAAATGAGGGTTAATTCTGCTCAAGACACAACAAAAGCTAAGTTTATTTTTAATTAACTTTTTTCCTGATCATTAAATGGTAAATAATGGTGAAATGTAGGGTTTCTGTGTACATTAGGAAAACAGATTAAACAGCAAGATCGGCCATTATTTCAACATTTTAAATTAAATAAGTATGGATATGATCAGATTTTGCTTTTTCTTTGAAAGGCAGATGGTTTGGAAAGGATGTTTCATTTTCCCAAGGTAAAACTCTAAACAGATTTATGTACCATGTCGAATATCCTCATCATGCAGGAAACTCTGCTTCAAAAATAATGTAACTCTCCAGAGGTTGAACCAGCTGTAGCCTCTTTTGAGGTCACTGCTGGTCCATTTACTCAGCAAGGTAGAGACACTGTTACTTAAAAACAAATCCTCTTTTAAAAGTCATACATTTGTTGCAAAGTTGGAGAATTTGCAGAACCATAATATTTCCCAAAAGTCAAGGTTTCTAATATACAGACAAATGGCACAACTGATGAAAGTTACAAAGGGTTTGTGCAAAGTTGTCATTATCCATGTGAAGGTCACTTATCTATTCTTCTCTTCCTTCCTTTTTTCATATGGTCACAATAATTAAAAATAATACTAGAAAAAGTGTCTGTGTTGGAAAGATGTTATCTAACTATTTATAAACACATAACCCTCAACTGGGTTACTAAATAGTCACTAAGTGAACATGCAATCATGTTTATGGATCTTTCTTCAGCTTCCCTTTGCATTATAGACCTGCAAAGCTTATAAATGCAAGAGTTACTTTTTCATCATTGTCATATCTATGAATGGTCCTTAAATAAGGTTACTTTTTCATCATTGTTATAACCATGAATGGTTCCTAAACAAGGCAGTTGTTAAACAAGTGCTACCTTTAGCTAATCTGCACATTAATCTAAGAAGGTTGTTCCTGCAAATGCTCATCAGTAAGGCTGTGCTTTAAAAATAATTTGGAGAAAGTGCTTCAGACATGGCAGAGGTAAGAAAACATGAAAGCAGTCCAGCCTTTTTCAAGCATCCACCTAAAAATCTTTTTAAAAAAGATGCTGCTGTTTTAACAGTCTTACTAGTCAAGGTTTGACTTTTTAAAGCAATGACATTCAATGAAGCCTGGAAAAAGTGTTCTGCTGCTTTAATGAATAGAAGAGAGCTATGGTGATTGTATGAGATCTGAAACACTTCTGAGTCATTTTTAAAGCATAAGCATCCCTAATCTTCAGTAGCTATATTTAAATATTAAACATCTCTCCCTCCATATTCCCAGCTTTGGCTGGAAAAGGATGCTTTTTGCCACATCTTGCTTAGATTACTGTGATTTGCTCTACATGGGGTTGCCATTGAAGATGATCCAGAAACTTCAGCTAGTCTAAAATGCAACAGCTCACAAGTTTACTGGTCATTTTCAACCCTGCTGTATTGTACATTTGCAGTGGAAGTTGCATGGGTTTCAAGGATGTTTATGAGGACAATTCAAGATGTGCTTGCTATCTTTAAAGACTTCAGTGGCTTGTATGCTAGGTATCTATCTTTCTGCTCAGATCTGTTTGCTCTATGTGGATAGTCAGTGAAGGCCTACTCAAGATCTCCACCTATTGAGGGATTGAAGGCAGGTAATCAGTGTAAGGGATCTCCTCCTAGGGGGACAACTTACTCTTTAGTTGGAGATAGTTTTCTCTTAGGGTCATCCAGAATATTGGCTTTTTGAAATTCCAGAGCCACCTCTGTGTGATGTTTAATTTATTATATTTATATAATGTTGATATTTTCGTATTGCATCATGATTATTGTATGTGATTATATATATTATAAACTGCATGGAATCTACTGGATTGAGGAATATGATACTTGATATCATTCTAAATTAGAGTTTGTTGTGGCTTAGGAAAGTGGACAAATGCTCATTTGGAAAGTTTAATGGGTGTTATACAAACCTAGAAAATAGGGAAAAGCACCAACCTGGTAATATTTTCAGTCTGAATATAGCTAATACTAAATAAAGCCAACTAAAATCCCAGTCACCTTGTTTAAACATTGTTCTAACATTTATATTCAATGTAGCATCCATTTCCTCACTGAAATAAGCTCAAAAGGCACAAAGGATGTGAAATTTACCCAGAAGCTGAAAGGAATACTTTGGCCTAATCATATCAACAGCTGTCTTGTAACATTTCATTGTCGAATGATGAATCCATTTAAACAAGATAGGAAGGAAATTTAAACATTTACAAATGGCAAATTCAATGTGACTATCAGACAATCCATTAGTTAGCCATAATGCTCGCAGCTGGAGACTTGCTAAGAAATGGCATTTGATACTATCTTTGTTAGCCTTTATATAATGTAATATTTATCATAGTAAGAGAGGAGGGGAATATTTGTAGATAGATATTGAGTAACAAATCACCATGGTAACTACTTACTTTTCTTCACTGGTGCTGTTATATAAAGTGTTACTCCATTAATAATAAATGGGGTGCATCTAACACTTTTGACTGATGCTTGGCTTCTAGCCAATGGATTCCTTCTGCCTACAGTCCAAGGCTCTGCTATGCTTAGGAGTCAAAAGGCATTTATCTATTCTAGTGTTTATAAAAGTTCCAAGAAATTCATCTTTTCTCAGTGGAGACCACATAGTTTCAGGTGACAACATTGGGTGGGTTTTCATATTATTTTGACATACTTTATGAGCAGATTATAAGTATAAAACCCAGCGGGCATCAGCAATATGTTCCAGTCTATATGTTATATTGAGAAGTTAAAGGACATACATTTACATTTTTAGAATAATTTCTCAGCACCTTCCTTCCTTCCTTCCTTCCTTCCTTCCTTCCTTCCTTCCTTCCTTCCTTCCTTCCTTCCTTCCTTCCTTCCTTCCTTCCTTCCTTCCTTCCTTTTTGGTAAGTGGTGGGAAATAGTCAGATTACTAATGGCATCTATCAGCCAGAAAAACCTTGGCTGAGAATTTCAAAGTTTATTATATAGTGATTTTATCACAGTTTTCAGTATGATGGTTGGTAATGCATATATGCAAAAATCTGAATTTCAAAATTGGAGAACAGTCTTAAAGAAAGAAACGACCTGACACAAATGACCATGCTCAAATTCTCCTACTTTGGACATATTAGTTCCTTAGAGGAAGTTCTAAAGCTGGAAAAGGCAGGAGGAAAAAGGAGACAATAACCAGCAGCCAGGTAGATAGTTACAATGGAGCCGTGTGCATGATTAGAACACCCAAAAGACCAGTGAAGGAGAAAGTCTGTCTATTTGGTCACTAGAATTCCATATTCACTTGATTCTACATAATCAGTCATCCCATCCATCCATCAATTATATCCAATCTATTTGAAGGTATATTCAGATGTGCATCAAAGAAATGTATCACTGTCAAGTGGTTGTTACCTTCACCATCATCTGAATTATTTCACATCTGAATGGTCATCCAGTTTAGCACAGTGGTTCCTGATCCAGGAAGTCATTAACTCATGGAAAAGTGTACAATCAACTCTTCTTAATTGGATAGACGCTCCAACTTATGTCTGAATATCTCTGAAGAAGAAGAACTTGGGTAGGCAAGTATCAGTCTTTAAGAAGAAAACAATTTAAAAGAATTAGAATCCCAAAATTCAGATTTGCCAATTTTAGAAATAAAGATAAGATATTTTGCAAACTGAGGTGGAAGAGAAATAGCATTTTCTCCTTCCATCCAGGCTGTATAATACCGAAAGCCACAATGTGGGTCATCAATGATAGAACAATCACAATTGCATCTCCATACCCCAATGAGTTAATTCAATAATAAGCAAGAAGATACATGGATTTAGTTGCATGTAGCTATCTTACTGATGGTTTCTAAAACCTAATGGGTGATTGAGCCTCCTCATTCTACTGGATTGGTAGGGCTGGTACTGATGAGTCACATAATTTTTGTGTAACTTGTTTTGCTATAAAAGCAGTTGGTAAAAAGGCTAAATATGAATTAGATTTTAAGGACTGGCACCAGATATAGGAAGGAGGACAAATAACTGAAAAGATGTATAGCTGAGGTGAGCAGCAAGCGATGAACAAGCAGAAAAAATGGTCCAAGGTATCATTAACCTGGGGATCCAATTCCAATTCCAAAGCTGTGTTTAGTGCATGCCTGTAAGACGAGGCTATAACAATTTACACAGAATAATCAAGTTGAAGGGAACTTGGAGGTCTTCTAATCCAACCCTCTGATCAGGCTGGAAACTCTACCATGACTGTCCAATCTCTTCCTTAAAACTTCCAGTGTTGGAACATTCACAACTTCTGGAGGCAAGTTATTCCACTGATTGATTGTTCTAATTATCCGGAAATTTCTCCTTAGTTCTAAGTTGCTTCTCTCCTTGATTAGTTACCATTCATTGCTTCTTGTCCTGCCCTCAGGTGCTTTGGAGAGTAGGTTGAGTCCCTTTTCTTTATAACAACCTTTTAGATATTGGAACACTGCTATTATGTCACCCCTAGTCCTTCTTTTCATTAAACTAGACATATCCAATTTCAGCAATCATTCTTTATATGTTTAACCTCCAGTTCCCTAATCATCTTTATTGCTCTTCTCTGTACTCTTTCTAGAGTTTCAACATCTTTTTTACACTGTGGCTACCAAAGCTGGATGCAGTATTCCAAGTATGGTCTTACCAAGGCATTATGAGAGTGTGGTGGCACGACAGTTCCCTCAGCACCTGGATGAAGCTGTCTATTTAGATCCACTTCAATCAGGCTTCAGGCCCGGGTACAGCATGGAGACAGCGTTGGTCGCGTTGGTGGATGATCTCTGGAGGGTCCGCGACAGGGGCTGCTCCTCTGTCCTGGTCCTGTTAAATCTCTCAGCAGCTTTTGATACTATTGACCATAGTATCTTATTGCAACAGTTGGAGGGGTTGGGAGTGGGGGGCATCGTGTTACAGTGGTTCTCCTCCTTCCTCTCTGACCGTTCACAATTTGTGTTGGCAGGGGGGCAGAGGTCGCCCCCGAGACCCTTGATTTGCGGGGTGCCTCAGGGGTCTGTTCTCTCGCCACTGCTTCAACATTTATGTGAAGCTGTGGTTTTGGGGTGGAATTCCATCAGTATGCTGATGATACTCAGTTCTACATTTCTACCCCAGGCCACACCAACTAAGCCGTTGAAGTGATGACCCGGTGCTTGGAGGCTGTGCGGAGTTGGATGGGTTTGAACAGGATCTGACTCAACCCTACCAAGACCGAGTGACTGTGGTTTCCTGCGCCCAGATACAGCCAGCTTATTCCATCACTGGCTGTAGGGGGAGAAATTCTGACCCCCACGGGGAGGGCGTGCAATCTTGGTGTCCTCCTGGATGTACGGCTGTCACTGGAAGACCATATAACGGCCGTCACCAGGGGGGCTTTTTATCAGGTCTGGCGGATCGGCCCTTTCTAGATCTGGACGCACTTCGCACGGTTACTTCTGCCCTTGTCATTTCCCGTTTCGACTACTGCAATGCTCTCTACATGGGGCTCCCCTTGAGGAGCATCCGGAGGCTTCAGTTGGTGCAGAGCGCGGCCACACGGGTGATTTTGGGGGCTTCTCATAGCTCCCATGTTACACCGTTCTTGTGCGAGCTGCATTGGCTTCCGGTAGTCTTCCGGGTGCGATTCAAGATGTTGGTGGTCATCTATAAAGTGCTCCATGGCTTGGGACCTGGGTACTTACGAGACCACCTCCTGTTGGCCTGGGCGCTCTCACAGAGTGGGCCTCCTTGGGGTGCTGTCACCTGGACAATGTCGACTGGCGACCCCGAGGGTAAGGGCCTTCTCTGTGGGAGCACCCTCCCTTTGGAATGAGTTGCCCCCGGAGATATGGACTATCCCTGACCTGCGGACCTTCTCTTCCAACGAGTCGGTCTGGCCTAGCAGTATTGTGGGGTTTTAAATTTGGTATTTTTAATATTCCCTTGTTTTTATTATTTTATTTATCAGCCTCTTATTTAATCTATTTTTAATTTAAAATCTCTCTGTATGGTTTTTAATCTGGCTGTGCACTGCCCGAGTCCTAATGGGAGAGGGGGCGGTATATAAATTAAATAAATAAATAAATAAATTATAAAGTGGTATTAACACATGTTGATTTTGATTCTATCCTCTAATATTCAGCCCCCTAAGACTGGATTGGCTCCTTTGGCGGTACATTGTTGGCTCATATTTAAGTGATTGTCCACTAGGACTCAAGATCCCTCTCTCAGTTACTACTATTGAGCCAGGTACTACCTGTACTATACCTGTGCAATGTAGAACTTTATTTTTTTTATCATTGAATTTAATTTTGTTAGATAAGGCTCAAGGTCCAAGTCTATCAAGATCCTTCTGTGTTTTAAGCCTATCTTCTGGAGTATTCTGATCATTCTCTCCTTAGACTGGACTTCTGTACCACCAATCCACACCGCAGGGAGGTGGAGCCGAGGAGATGGTTCCTGAACGGTTCCAGATGGAGCTTGGGCCATTACCTGAAACTCTGGCTCATAACTCGGCCACAGACTTGGTAGCCCCTTGGGACAGGTTGGCTGCCGAGACTCTGGACCGAGTTGTGCCTTTGCGACCTCTGACCCGGCAGAGATCTTGCTCGTGGTTTACAGAGGAGCTGAGGCAGATGAAATGCCGGAAAAGATGTCTGGAGGGCGTCTGGAAGGCCAGTCATGCCGAGTCTGACCGAACACAGGTTAGGTCCTATATTAGGACCTACCTACTGGCGATAGAGGCGGCGAAGCATTCTCACTTCTCCGCCCTTATTGCATTGGCAGAAAATCAACCCGCCGCCCTGTTTAGAGTGACCCGCTCCTTGATTAGGCCGGGAGCGAGGGATGATCTCCTGCAGGGAAGAGCGGAGGAGTTTTCATGATTTCTGCACGATAAAATCAGATTTGGGCCGGATTGGACTCTAGTTGGGAGATCCCGGGGGAGGTGACCGCGGCGAGTCTTGAGACGGTTATCTGGGATGAGTTCGACCCTGTGACCGCCGAGGGTATGGACAGGTTGCTGGAGCGGCTGAATGACACCACATGTTTGTTGGACCCTTGCCCCTCCTGGTTGGTCTCTACCTCCAGAGAGGTGACGCAGAGTTGGCTCCAGGGAATTGTTAATGCTTCTTTGATGGAGGGCTCGCTGTCTACCGCCTTGAAAACGGCAGTGGTGCGACCCCTCCTCAAGAAGCCCTCCCTGGACCCAACACTTTTGAACAATTATCGTCCTGTCTCCAACCTTCCCTTTGTGGCGAAGGTTGTAGAGAGTGTGGTGGCAGGTCAGCTTCCCCAGTACCTGGATGAAGATACATACCTGGATCCCTTCCAATCGGGCTTCAGGCCTGGACATAGTACCGAAACGGCATTGGTCGCGTTGGTTGATGATCTCTGGAGGGCCCGTGACGGGTTATTCCTCTGTCCTGATCCTATTAGACCTATCAGCGGCTTTCGATACTATCAACCATAGTATCCTATTGCGGCGGTTGGGGGGGTTGGGGGCACCGTGTTGCGGTGGTTCGCCTCCTTCCTCTCTGACCGTCTGCAATTTGTGTTGGCAGGGGGGGAGAGATCCACCTCTAGGCCCCTCGATTGTGGGGTGCCTCAGGGGTCGGTCCTCTCTCCTCTCCTGTTCAACATTTATGTGAAGCTGCTGGGGGAGATCATCCGTGGCTTTGGGGTGAGATGTCATCTGTACGCTGATGATTCCCAGCTGTACACCTCCACCCCAAGCCACCCCAACGATGCCGTGGAGGTCATGTCCCGTTGTCTGGAGGCCGTGCGGAACTGGATGGGCGGGAACAGGCTCCGGTCAAGCCTTCCAAGACTGAGTGGCTGTGGTTTCCGGCGTCCCGATATAGCCAGATAGTTCCATCGCTGGCTATTGGGGGTGAGATTCTGCCCCCTGCAGAGAGGGCTCGCAATCTGGGTGTCCTCCTGGATGTACGGCTGTCTTTGGAAGACCATATTATGGCCGTCTCCAGCGGGGCGTTTCATCAGGTTCGCCTGATTCGACAGATGCGGCCCTTTCTGGATCGGGATGCCTTATGCACAGTCACTCATGCCCTGGTCACCTCCCGACTGGACTATTGTAACGCCCTCTACATGGGGCTCCCGAATGGGAGCATCCGGAGGCTTCAACTGGTACAGAATGCAGCCGCGCGGGTGGTTATGGGGGCGTCAAGATTCGCACATGTGACGCCCCTCCTGCGCGAGCTGCATTGGTTGCCAGTGGCCTCTCGGGTGCGCTTTAAAATTTTGGTGTTAACTTTTAAAGCGCTCCATGGCATCGGACCAGGATATTTACAAGACCGCATTCTGCCATTTTCCTCCCACCGTCCGGTGCGCTCCCACAGGGAGGGTCTCCTGCGGGTCCCGTCGGCATCTATGTGCCGGCTGGTGACCCCGAGGAATAGGGCCTTCTCTGTGGGGGCATCTGCCCTCTGGAATGGGTTGCTCCCGGAGTTACGGACAGCCACGGACCTGGGGACCTACAGGTGTGCTTTGAAAACCTGGCTTTTTGACCAGGCCGGCTTGGGCTGATTTTAGTTTTGGGGTGTTTTGTTTTTATTAAATTTTAGGGTTTTAGAATATGGTTTTAAATTTGTTTACAGCCAGGGTTGGGTTTAATTTAGTTTTATTGTTCCACATATTTATTGTTTTAACTGTACGGCTGTGCACCGCTCTGAGTCCTTCGGGAGAGGAGTGGTATATAAATAAATATTTATTATTATTATTATTATTGTGTCAGAGTTCCAAAAATTGTTCGGTTTAATCAGTAACTCTAAGACAGGCATATTCTGAAAGTGCTTTATTAAAACAAAAAACGTGGCACGTCTGTGAGATTTCGAAACTAAAGTTTCCTCCCAGACATCCCACAATACTCAATCAACACCCACCCATTTTCTCCCACATCATTAATCATGTGAACCAATCACCTTTCAACTACAATTCTTGCTGCGCCATAAAGAATGACCTTGATAGTCTTATCTATCTGTTATGTCTACTAAAAATTACTCAAATACCAACAACCCCCCCTTCCATCTTCCGTATCAGTATGGCAGCTTTTAATAGAGATTCCAAAGCTGATATATTGGCTATTCCTGCCAGTTTAGTGTCATCTGCACATATAATGAATTCCCCATCTATCCTCTCATCACCCTTAAACAAACAAATGTTCTAATAACTATAGTTTACATTCCATCCAATTCCATCAAATCAGATGGGCTGAAAGTTCTGCTATACATTTACAACTCAGGTAAATATTTTCAATCTACAGTGGGTTGGAAGAATGAAGAAGTTTCACAGGAACTTCTTGATTATTTCCCAAATCTGATTCTCAGTGCTGTTCTCGGTCTCTTCATTTCATGCTGTTTTTTAAAGGCTAATCTAGGATTAAAACTTTACCTGGATTGATATTTCACTTCATGCTTAGAAATATTTCCTACTGTCATGGTGAGGACAGCAAGGAACAAGAACAAAAATGAAGGTTTAAAGAACTGCAAATGACAGTTTGGAGAAACTGCTCTATTAGAATCATTTTCTGAAAGAGCATGTTTCTCTTTCCTCTTAAAGAGAAGCAGACCCTTTGCTTTTTTTTGTGTGGTCCCTGTCTTCTGACTGACTCTATAGGTAAAAGAGGCTTCTACCTTTCTCAGTGCATACACAGAAGCTGGGTCCAGTTACTAAAACTGCAGGGTCAATCTTTAATGTGATGCGAGAGATCTTGATAAGGCATTACCTCTAGGCCTCATTAAGGTGAAGTCCTACATTACCCTAAAATATAGAGTCAGCAAGAATGGTTCTTCCATCATATTTGTCATTAATCATAAAACAGTTGTATATTGAGCCCACCCATGACATTTTAGTGCCCAATAAAGCATAGTAAATAGTATTTTCATTCTTTTCAGATCAACTGCATCGTGATCCAGAATAATCAACTTATTTTGACCAGCTTGGTAGACAATCTTTAAAAAAAAAATGATTAGTCCCTTTTACTAATTTAAACAATACATTGATATCTTTCTTTTCAGTATCTTTGAATATACTCAGGTTAACATGGGACAAGGTGAAGCAAACTTAAAATGGGAAAAAATGGACAACTGATGGCAACTTGTAAAACAGATTCATATTGGGTTTTGATACTAAGAACAACTTGAATTGTATTTTCAGTTTTAATATGTATAATAGCAGCCGACAGTCTGACTACATTAAAAAAAAATAGAGGTGAACCATCTAACTTCCCACCATATCTTCCCTCCATATATATCCTTTGTGAAAACTGTGATTCCACGATTTTGTGGCTGAAAAACGTAATTCTTTCTCCAAAAGTCTGTCTTCCCTATTGAATTTACAACTATCCTTTGGGGCCATTTTGACTATTTATAATTTATGCTTTGACAGGGGGCAGCTTCTAGTCTTCCTTTTCTTGTTTGAAAACAAAGCAGGCCTGGTGAGCATTTAGATGGAAAAGCATTAGGAAATCTCAGGGCTGGAAGATTAGACTAGGAAATCAAAAGTAATCTCATCAAAGGAATGGCAAGCACTTTTGTTGAAACCATGCCAGCAAAGCTGTATGGATGCATTTGTGAAGTCAGTAGGAGTTGTGCTTGAATCAAAGGAGAATTTAGTTTTAAGAAGCTGGTTTGCACTCTGTACAGGTTCATTTCTTTCTGGTACCTAAGATCCTTTTAAATAAAGTTCCAAGCAATAATTTTACCATGCAAGGCATGCATTCTACTACTGATTGTGTCCCCTTGTTACCTCTCATTTCAGAATGATGGAAAGTGAGAATAAGTACATTTTTCTGATCCTTGTAATCAAATTTACTTCCATCCATTCATGTAGCACACACCTGCCTACTTCTGCCATTACTCTCAGGTTTAGAAAGAATGATTCCATGATTTGCAACCTAATTTGTTCCTCATTGTTAGTCCTCAGCCACACACAATAAAAATGATCTTTTTTCATATTCATTGAAACACTGCAAAAATAATGATGCCAGGTGTAAAGAATATATTATAATATATTATAATTATAGAAGCAGGCAAAATTCAATAGTAGAAAGGAACCAGTGGTGGGATTCCAATTTTTTTGCTACTGGTTCTGTGGGCGTGGTTTGGTGGGCATGGCAGGGGAAGGATATTGTAAAATATCCAGTCAGAAGTGGTATTTGCTGATCTTCCGAATTACTCAAAATTTCCACTACCAGTTCTCTAGAACTGGTCAGAACCTGCTGAATACCACCTCTGAAAGGAACCTTTAAAAGACGGAGTGCAGAATCAGAATTCTGTGACTAATTTTAGTATAATTTGGAGTTTATATATATATATATATATATATATATATATATATATATATATATATATACACACACACAAACAAACATAAATGCAAAAATGCCTACATATACCTGAGGGAGCAACAATCCTTTATAATTTCTAAGCTGAGTCTTCTATCAAAGATTGTATTTTTGGCTAACTAATACCTGTGAACAACTGTTTAGAGATCAAACACAAGAATGTGTTAGAAGTTTCACATTTTCTACCAAGGAGGAAGCTTGGTAGAAAAACTATCCAGAAAGAGGATTAAGAAATCATGTATTCTAGCTTTACTCAGCTTTAAACTTCAGGCACAATTGAAGCATTGCTCGGGATATGTTTCAGGGATAGTGAATACAATACTGTGTCATTAATTATACTATTTCTCTTTCCCATTAAGTAACTATAGGTAGCTTGTCCATGTGAAATGATTGGGTGACATTTCAAGAGGCCCTCTTGGTGGGATTTTGGCATAGCATATGTATCGTGTATGTGTGTGTGTGTGTGTGTTTATTTATTAAATTTCTACACCAACCATCTGACCTAAATGACTCTGGTTTATAATAACATAGTAAAACAATATAAACATGTGACTAAAAAAAAAATTAAGAACAAGGTTAAAATATACAGGTTAAAAGTAAAAAAAATCAGAATGAAAGAATTCAGAAAACAAAAAGGTTAACGACATGGAGGGAGGGCATATTTTAAGAGATGCACATTTTAACAAATATGTGAGAGAGGAATTTTGAATGAAAATTGTAGTTGGTTATATAAGACAGATTAATGTAAAGCTAATCTAGTCTCTCTGATTAGATAATTTTGTTATTCCATCAATCCAAAACTGATTATTTAAAAAGAAGTAATGTTTTAAAAAATCTATAGCGCAGCTTCCCCCTTGGGCCTTGGCCATAAACTCATCAAATACACTAAATCTTATTTCTGATATAGAATGACTTGTATTTTTCAGGAGGCAGCCTACTTAGAACTCATATCAGTCTAAATCAGAATTAACCTGGATAGTTTTGTCAAAATCAGTTACATACATGTCATTGTATCCTGAAATAGCAAGCACATCATCACAACCTAGAGATGTTAAGGTTTAATGGGCTTTTTTTGCAGAGCTGCATCTGCCACCACAATAAATGTACCTCACTATTTGCCACAAAACAGCTTCATCTGATACCAGAAGAGGTAATCTTTATTGCTTGGACACTGTTACCTTGTGTCCTACGGAGTTTCTAACTTGGAGGAATTTCACCTCCCTGATTCTTCATGGATCATGGTTTCTCCCTCCTGACTTCACTCTACTGTCATCACACTCCATACTCATGAATAGTACCATTTCCATCCTTGTATCATGTTCTTTTTTCCCCCATGACAACCATGTTCATACTATGCTTGTAGATTTCTTCATGCATTATGCTGCTAAAAAGAGACACATAACTGAGGCTTACTTGTTAAGTATATCAGATGTAAGTAAGACTGTAAGCTGTTTGTGCTTTAAATGGAGTCACGCTGTCATGAATGATCATAAAACTGGGGACATTTATTATAATGAGATGACATAACTCCATTTTGACACCCAGCTTAATTTCTTGCTGTTGATCTGACATTCATATATGTTCTATATTCATATATCTTGGAAGCAATGAAAATTTGTTAAGTGTTGCTTTCACTTTTCTACAGCTATAACCCTAGGGTTCTAGCATAAGAGGGATACCAAAAAACCCCACTCCCACATGTGCTTCTGTAATGAATTTGATTCCATATATGTCAGGCTCAAATGCAAAAACAACACTGTGAAATCCAGTCAAGTCCAATTCTTTATTTGTTTATAACTGACAAAATCTTGCCAGACTATAGCTATAAATTTCCTATCTAATATATATCTTGTGAGATTCTGGGGTATTGCTACCCAGAAACTCTTCATCCCTCCCCAATCCAGCTCTGATCTGCACAGTCTCTTAATTTGGGCTTCTCTCTGGAATGTACCGTCTGCTCCATGAGAAACCATGATGCTTTTGCTAAAATTCCCACACACACTGCTCCTACAGGTATAAACACAACTTCTCTCAGTAGCCTCTCTTAGGCTTGCCACATCTGGCCTACTATGCAACATGTGGTCACTAGCTGGCAACAGAGAGTAAAATATTTTCTCCTTGTTGCCATCGTAAGGTCATCTAGAATTTTGTAGCCCAGATCTGGCAACCCAAGAACAATTCTTTCTCTTTAAAGCAGAACCATGTGATTTTTTTTAGTTCTTCTACATGCAATTAGCTCTTTTCATATTCAATTACTATAACCCTCAATAAAGTTAAAAACATTAAGACACTTTAGGTTCATGCTACTATATACATTGTCTCACCTTTTCTAAAGGAAACTTCTCTTGGCAAACAATTTAGATATGAGATTATCAAGCATGATTTATTTCTGAAAAAACATTAAATACACAGGGAATAAAATAGCATGGTTGGATGCAGCCTTGTTAGTTATATTTTTAATCAATACATAACTAAAGGTTAATTTGAAAAACATGCTTTTTCTTTCAGAGTTTGAAATGCAGAGTGAGATAAAGGTAGTTAAATAAAGCACCAGTTCTTAATCACTGTCTCTAATATCAAGTCTCATCTCCACACCCAACCAAACACAGAAAATAGATAATTTTTTTATAGTCAATTAATGAAATTATATAGGAAGCACATCACAATAGTAACAGGGGACTTTAACTACCCTGACATTCAAGCCTGGGAAAATGGGTAACTTGGTGAAACACTTTAAGAACTACTGATCTAGGCTGCTCATTAAAAGTCAACACTGAGTTTATGATGAATCAATCTTGGTTCACAGAATAAATTGAATCATGAACTGAGCAAAGATTCACCAACCTGCTAAACCAGGCTAATAACCAAATTTAACATTCCTTTATTAATTAATCATATTTATTTACTTATCAAATTTATTTGCTGACCATCTCATAATTCAAGGTGACTATAAGCAGCTTACAGCAAGATACAACACATAAACACCCAACAATTATAAATATAAAAACAGATTAGGTTATATGGCTACCTATCTCACAAAAAACAACTCTGGGTAGTATATATATTGGGTAAATGGAATACCTGGGCCATCAGCTCACCCAATTTTGTTAATAAATTCTTAGAGAAAATTAAATATCTTAAAACAGGTATTGTTGGAAGGCAAGAAAAACCAGTTTAAATTATAATAATTAAACAACACGTAAATCCTTACACAAATTTCCAATTTCTTGGAAATCTACCTCAATCTGAGCCCTAACTCAAGTGGGAAACAATGAATAAGACTAAGATTTCTTCATCATGCGGCATTTAAAATGCTACCCAATAGATCTTGAGCTCACCAAAACTACACCAGTAGAACTTCTGCCATCTCTATTGGCAATTCCTAGGCAGTCATGTCTACACTTCCACTAAATAATACAATTTTTATGTAAATTACATCACAGAAAGGGACTAGATTCCCTCCTCTTTCCTTCCTTTTCCATAAAATGTCATCAGTTGGTGGGAAAACATCCACTAGCATCTCTCCCTGACTCCATTACCACAGTAAGAGATTATCATGTTTACCGATCAGATCGTGAAATCCGTAGAGGAGATGGTGTTGCTATCTTCTATAAAAAGTCCCTACATCTAAAAAGCATCCAAGTTACCCAGGAGCTTGCTATTCCTGAGACCATCATCTGTGAACTGTCCTAAAATATCACATTTCAGTTCTTACTATGTTACAGAGCCCCTGATTATGACATCGAACATGCAAACAAGCTAAATACACTACTAACATGGGCAGCATCCTGCCCACACGCTTTCATCTTTCTTGGTGACTTCAATCTACCTCATATTAACTGGACCCTTAATGAATGTACAACTGAACCCACACATGCAATCTTCTACAATGCAGTAACAAATCTGGGACTAGAACAACTAGTAACCAATAACACTAGACTTAACAACTGCCTCGATCTTATCTTCTGCAATAGTTAGAATTCAATTTACGGAATACAAATTAAAGAACCCTTTTCCAACAGAGACCAAAACATGATTGACTTTTGTCTCAACGTAAGTCCACACAAAAATCATCAAAACGACGGAATCCCCAATTATAACTTCAAAAAAGGCAACTATGATCTTATAAACAATGATCCCTCATCCCTTGATTGGCAATTTCTATTCTCTGGATGCATTACTATAGAAGACCATCACAACATATTTTTATTTGAAGTCAAAAGAGTCATCAAATTACATATACCATTAACTCCCAAAACCAGAAAAAACAAATTACCCAAAACAATAAGGAAGCTTCAATCCAAAAAGAAATCACTTTGGTGGAAAAACAAATCTGGTCATGTTGCCAACTTCAAAAGCCAATACAAAAATTTATGCCACCAGATAAAAACTGAATGCACCAATTATCACATTAAACAAGAAGGAAACCTTCTATGCACCAATTCCACCCGTGCTTTCTACAGTTTTATAAACAACAAATTAAAAGACTCAAGGTCCATCCCACCCCTGAAAGGACCTAATGGTAAAGACTGCAATGACAACACTATTAAAGCCAACCTCTTTAACACATTCTTTGCCTCAGTATTTGTAAACAGCAATGGATCATGCCCAGTATTTCCTAGTCGAACCACAGACAACTACAATGATCTAATACATATCGATTTTACAGAAGACAATGTTGAAAAAGCACTACGCAATCTAAAACCATCTCTATCTATTGGACCGGATGGAATATGTGCCTACTTCTTAAAAAAGCTATCCACTGCCATAGCAGAACCTCTAAGCATAATCTTTGAAAAATCTTTCAGGACCAGCTCCTTGCCAAAACTATGGTCACAAGCCACGGTCATCCCCATCTTCAAAAAGGGAGACCCCAGCCTAGTTGAAAATTACAGACCAATCTCTTTATGCTGCGTCACCTGTAAAGTCATGGAATCAATTATCAACCAATCCATCATCCTCCACTTAGAAACAAACAACCTACTCTCTAATAAACAATTTGGTTTTAGGAAAAAACTATCATGTAATCTGCAACTCTTACATTACAAAAACATATGGACTACACAACTCGATCAGGGCAAAGCAATAGACGCAATCTACATAGACTTCTGCAAAGCCTTTGATTCAGTGGTACATGACAAACTACTCCTAAAACTAAAATCTTATGGTATCTCTGGACACCTGCATAACTGGATAGAAGCATTCCTGTCAAACAGACAACAAATGGTCAAAATTGGCAGAATCCTATCAAATTCTATACCTGTCAACAGTGGTGTCCCCCAAGGCAGTGTTCTAGGACCAACTCTTTTCATACTCTACATAGATGACCTCTGTGATCATATCAAGAGCAACTGCGTTCTCTTCGCTGACGATGTAAAGTTATTCAACACCACAGAAAATACTGCTACCCTTCAAAAAGACCTTGACTACGTATCAGAATGGTCAAACAAATGGCAACTTCAGATCTCAACAAATAAATGCTCTGTCCTACATATTGGCAAAAAAAATCAGAAAATAAAATACAGGCTGAATAGTCAAGACCTTGTTGATGACCCAAACCCTGTAAAGGATCTTGGAGTACTCATCTCAAATGACCTAACTGCTAGAGCCCACTGTAACTACATAGCCAAAAGGTGCTAAGAGTTGTTAACCTAATCTTACGTAGCTTTTTCTCTGGTAATATTACACTAATAACTAGAACATACAAAACATTTGCTAGACCAATACTCGAATACAGCTCATCAGTCTGGAACCCACATTACATATCTGATATTAACACAGTTGAGAAAGTCCACAAATATTTCACAAGAAGAGTTCTTCACTTCTCTACTCGTTGCAGAATACATTATGCCATCAGACTCGAAATTCTAGACCTAGAAAACCTTGAACTACACCACCTTCGGTCCGATCTAAGTATAGTATATAAAATCATACATTGCAATGTCTTACCTGTCAATGAATACTTCAGCTTCAACCATAACAACACAAGAGCAAACAATAGATACAAACTCAAGGTTAATCGCACCAAACTTGACTGCAGAAAATACGACTTCAGCAACAGAGTGGTCAATGTCTGGAATACTCTACCTGACTCTGTGGTTTCTTCCCCAAACCCCAAAAACTTTAACCTTAGACTGTCTACTATTGACCTCACCCCTTTCTTAAGAGATCTGTAGGGGGCATGCATAAGTGCACCAATGTGCCTACCGTCCCTGTCCTATTGTTTCTTTTATATTTTATTTTTCTTATATGTATCCATGTATTTATAACTATGTTTTATTTATACCTATTATCTTGTAAGCAATTGACAAATAAATAAATAAATAAATAAATAGTTACCCACCTTCACCTAGAATGAGGTAAGGAATAGGCTAGACTGAGAGGTTTACCATCTGTCCAGGCCATACGTTTTCCTTTGGCTTATTCAAAGGAAATCCAACTAACATAGTTGATCTATTAGCAGGACATTGACTTAATGATCTTCAAGGCTTTTTTGCATATGTTTTTTATGCTATTCCTGTGTTGGAAAACAAATTAAACCAACAGCAATCTGATCAGGTGAATGGCATTGCCATGCAGTTCCCCCACTATCACTACTGACCAGGTTGACTTTGGATTCTGAACCATGGATTGGGTTGGAGATTTAGCAAGTACAGAGGGAAAGTTCCATTATAAAGAATCAGATTTGCCTACTGTCCAGAATAAAAGGCAACAGAATGGGCCTAGAAAGCAATTTCTGTGGACAGAAAGGGATGTGTGTGCCCATTCCAGTCTAAATTTACTAATATGTGCCTACCTAATCCTATGTATTCAATTCAATTCAGAATAGAGCTAGAAGGGACCTTGGAGGTATTCTAGTCCAACTTCCTGCTCCAATAGGAGACCCTATACCATTTCAGACAATTAGCTGTCCAGTTTCTTTTTTAAAATCTCCAGTGCTGAAGCATCCACAACTTCTGAAAACAATCTGTTCCACTGATTAATTGCCCTCACTGTTAGGAAGTTTCTCCTTAATTCCAGGTTGCTTCTCAATTAGTTTCCATCTATTGTTTCTTGTTCTGCCCTCTGGTGTTTTGGAAAATAAGTTGAATCCTCCTTTTTCTGGCAGCCTCTCAAATACTGGAATACTGCTACAGTATCATGTCCCCCCAGTCCTTCTTTTCTCTAGACTAATCAAACACATATCCTGCAACCGTTCTTCATATTTTTTTTTGTCTCTAGGCCTTTAATCAGTTGTTCTTCTCTGCACTTTTTCCAAAGTTTCAACTTCTTTTTTGTAATAAGGTGACCAAAACTGGATGCACTATTCTAGGTGCTCTTACTAAGGATTTATAAAGCAGCTTTATTGCTTTCTATTCCCTTAGGAGTTTCTTGATTGTACCCACAAATATGGTTTATCCAGAGCAAACTTTCTACCTACTATAGATAGGTGGAAAAATGCTGCTTTGGGCATAGACTTTCCTTGAGTATAAATTAGGATTAAATGAAGGCAAAACCATGAAGACATAACATATAAAGGATACTTACATATGTATGGTGGTCCCTGAGTGAGAACCAAATTTGGAAAGGGTCTAAAAAAAGAACTTTTTAAAAAATCAAGTGGGTTCTTGGTTTCCTTACAGTATATTGCCAATTATATTCTGGTATGTCTTTCATCATCCTATGAAGCAAAGCTTCTCTTCCTATTATAAGAAGGTTAACTTCACATCTTCAGTGTGTGTGTTTTGTAATTCATCTAACATGGTTTCATATTAAAAAAAAAAAAACATCCTGCCACTGAAGGAAGGTATTTATTGTAGAAGACATTATGGACAATTTCACCAAGAACTGCAGAACATTAATGTTATTATTAAACTATTTACTTTCCATAGGGTAGTCACTTGGATATAAGCCTTATGTGCATTAACAGGAAAAAATTCATAAAATTGCACTGTAAGCTATAAATGTTAAAGTCCTGTTCATATTTACCTAGGAGTAAGTCCTCATATTAAATGACAGAGAGCTGAATATCATTGCATTTTGCTGTTCGGGCAAAGCTGCCAATATTATTCCCTTCTCTTTCTGAGTTTCTGTATTTAGTCCAATCATTTTAATATTTGAATTAAATTTCACATTCCACCACCTCAAGGAAGGAAAGAAAGAAGCTAAAAATGTGCCATATTACGGAATGCCTAAGATCAGTTACCTGAGGCATTATTAACTTGTCAAATATTTGTTGACCTATTTTGTATTTTATTATCCTTCAGGAGACAATTACTTATCATATTCCATTACATAGCCTCTCTATCCCAGTGCCATCAGTTGTTTTCTAATCTATGTTTGTATGTGAGAGAGAGCATTCTAAATCTGCTTTGATCTGCAAGGATCCAGCAAAATGGTAGAGACAAGAAGAACAACATGTGGAAGAAACAATTTACAGTATTTATTGTCTTCCTTTAGGAGGACCTCAAGGGATTTTGTACTAGTTACTGATGTCAACATGGAGACTAAAACTTTGCTTTACAAAACAGGGCAAGATCATTGCCTACAAACCAATTTTTGTTTATGCCTTCAAGTCAGCATTGACTCCTGGCAACTGCCTAGATAGGTCCCTGAAGTTTTCCTGGCAAGATTTTAGAAGTGGTTTGCCTTTCCCTCTTACTTAGGATTGAGAGAAGGCAACGGGCCCATGGTAACAAGCTGGCTTCATGCCTAAGGCAGGACTAGAATTCACACTCTTCTACTTAAACCATTACAGGTAACTGGCTCTCTATAAAAAACTATCTATTTCCAAATCTTTTTAAGAAAGTCAGTTCTTTTGGCAATCATTTTCATGTTCTGCTTTCTGAAGAACTTTGGCTGGGTAGACTTCCTGTAAGCGGTGTAAACAGTGGTGTCCCCCAAGGCAGTGTTCTAGGACCACCTCTTTTCATACTCTACATAAATGACCTCTGTCATCATATCAAGAGCAACTGCGTTCTCTTCTCTGATGATGTAAAACTATTCAACATCACAGACAATACTGTTACCCTTCAAAAAGACCTTGACGATGTATCAGAATGGTCAAACAAATGACAACTTAAATCTCAACAAATAAATGCTCTGTCCTAGATATTGGCAAAAAAAATCAGAAAATAAAATACAAGCTGAATAGTCAAGACCTTGTTGAGGATCCAAACTCTGTCAAGGATCTTGGAGTATTCATCCCTAATGATCTAAGTGCTAGAGCCCACTGTAACTATATAGCCAAAAAGGCGTTAAGAGTTGTTAACCTAATCTTACGTAGCTTTTTCTCTGGTAATTTTACACTAATAACTAGAGCATACAAAACATTTGCTAGACCAATACTCGAATACAGCTCATCAGTCTGGAACCCACATTACATATCTGATATTAACACAGTTGAGAAAGTCCACAAATATTTCACAAGAAGAGTTCTCCACTCCTTTACTCATTGCAGAATACCTTATGCCACCAGACTCGAAATTCTAGACCTAGAAAACCTAGAACTACGCCACTTTCGATCCGATCTAAGTATAGTATATAAAATCATACATTGCAATGTCCTACCTGTCAATGAATACTTCAGCTTCAACCATAACAACACAAGAACAAACAATAGATACAAACTCAAGGTTAATCGCACCAAACTTGATTGCAGGAAATATGACTTCAGCAACAGAATGGTCAGTGTCTGGAATACTCTACCTGACTCTGGTTTCTTCCCCAAACCCCAAAAACATTAACCTTAGACTGTCTACTATTGACCTCACCCCTTTCCTAAGAGGTCTGTAGGGGGCATGCAAGTGCACTAACGTGCCTACCATCTCTGTCCTATTGTTTCTTTTATTTTTCTTATATGTATCCATATATTCATAACTATGTTTTTACTTATACCTATTATCTTCTAAGCAATTGACAAAAATAAATAAATAAAAAATAAATAAATAAAGCAGCCTGGCAAACTGATGCCTTGCTGGTTTTCACTGGCTAGCAAGACAGCTTTTGAGGGAAATCAATGCTGGATACAGGTTCCAACTGGTGGATACAGGATCCAACTCCAGAACAAAACAGAGATTATTGTGATCATCCACATGACTCCCAGCCACTTTCCTGAGTAACCCATGAAAACCATATTTTTATAGTCAGTTTATGAATGGAGTGGCTGAAATTTGGAATTACAAACTGACATTTGTGAAACAGCCTTCACAGACTTTAAGCTTGACTGAGATTTATAACTTAATCACTTTTTAAAAAGTCTTTCGCATATTGGAGAGATTAAAACTCTTAATCTTAACCTTGACAAGATTTTATTATGTTCTTCAGGTGACATTCTACCTCCTTAAAAGATGATACTGTAAATTTGATTTTTGAAATTTTTAAAACATATGCTTTTTTTGGACTAAACAGCAAAAGGGTGTTTAGTGTGCAGCTTTTGGAAAGTTAACAATGGATTAAGGGGCCAGGGGGATTTGAAATTACAGTTTTGAGTTATATTGAAGGTATTTTCTCATGAGAAAATGGAGATTAAAAAGACATTGAAGGTTGGGCACTAGAGCCAGAGGTTAATGAAAATGGAGTAGAAATCCTTAGTATAAAATCTGAATACCCTTTGCCAGGTTTTTGGAGACAATAGATCAAATGCTTGATAAAATTGATATAGCATATTCTAATGAAGTTGTAAAACAAGAAAGAGTTGCAATGCATGTCTATAAAATTAATTTAAGACAAATGGTTTTGATGGATCACTCATTCCTTAAAGGAGCTGACCAGATATTAATCCAGGAAACTGATATGGATAATTTGTTGTTTTTCTGGGTATATAAAAGAGCTCTGCTAAGATTTGGAAGGACTTTTTAGAAATCAAAATATTTTACTTATTGATACAATAGAAATCTGTTAAAATTCTCAAGGATTTTCACTATGAAACACAATTTAGCAGCAAACTTCCTCTGGGACTTTTTTGAAGGGGTTAAAAATCAGGTAAGATTTATAAAATCAGCTTGTTCAATAAAGGTTAATAGAAACAATAGTTATGCCTGGTTGCCCTTACTAGATTTTTTGCTGATGAAGATTGATTGACATAGCATTTGAACATTTTTTTTTAATCTAAGATACAAGCTGTGGGGAAAAGAGAGATTATGTTTTATTTAGGCTTGATGATAACTAGTAAAATTGTTTTTACCTGCTAGGATGAAGTGGGAAGTTACTGCTTTTTTCTTTCTCCTTTTTTATGTTTCATTCACACACCCTTTCTTATTTTTCTGTTTGTATTTTTTGTACTTTGTATTAAGTTTTATTCTTTCCATTTATAATGACTAAAAATATTTTTGACTAAGCAGAATTGATCAGTTTGATGGGAAGCTTCTCTTTAGTTGTTTGTTTAACTGCTATTTGGAACTTAAACTAACCATTTGGGAGAGCTACTTCTAGCCAAGAGGAATCCAAGAGAATCAAAGTCAGTTGAAAGCAGTTATTATTAGAATTAATTTGAAATTATCTTTCTCTCCAGCTTGATTCTTCCTAGAAAAGGTAGAAAAGAAAGAGAAAGACAACCAACATGCTATTTTGATTGATGAGGTAGGACGCTTACTGACTGTAATTCCGAAGTGCTAAGTCTCTTGGTGATCTGCAGACCATAAGCTATCTTGCTGAAGGTATTTGTTTGAATGGATTATCATGAAAGGGCTTGTTTGTTTTGGATTTTTCTCCATGGAATACAAATTAATGGGATTTGGGGGATGAGGAAAAGAAATTGGTAAACAATAAGGCAAATCTCCAAATATTGATTGTCAATGTTGATGAGATCTCTCAATAGGATGGTTAGTTGCATTCCTCTGTATAAAGGAATGTCTCTACACTATCTGCTTTTGTTACAATGATCTTATTCTTACTGACTTGTCCTTATCTTAAGCCTAGAAATCCTTATCCTGCCTTTAGCATAAACTAGACAATTCATGACTCATTGGGTCCTTTTTTTTCCCCCGAGATATTTTCTTATCTAAAAACAAAATGACCTCAGGCAGGCAAAAAAAAAAACAATGGGAGCAGGAACAACTTGGCCTGGTTTCCCCACTGAGTTTCCTCCTGGGAAGCTGTCAAGAAGCACTAGAAATCTTCCTTCCTTCCTTCCTTCCTTCATCCCTCCCTCCCTTCTTCCTTCCTTCCATCCATAGAAATGATAATGCTGATTTGTTTTCCAGTTTGTTTGCATTTTTTTCAAAAATGAGATGCCGATCCTATTAGTTTATGAATGAACTCATTCTTGTCCTCTCTTAGTTTTTCATTGAACAGCCTCTAATCTAAACCGATGGACAATTCTACGCAACTCTATTTTTTCCTCCTCCAGTTTATTACTTCTCATGAATTAGAGGTTTTGTTTACCTAAGCAATTATGTTGATACATAAAGCAAACCTTCTCCAAATTGCTTCCTACTATTTTGTATATGCATCTTTCTTTCTTCCTTTTCAGGAATAATGCTTTTACATGCATCTTTTTTTATTGGATTTCATCATATTGATTGCAGCCCAGAAAGCTAGGGTAATTTTAAAGTCTAAATTTATCATATGTGGAAACTCTATATGTGTTCACTTCTGCAAATCTGATCATCATGTTGTAATAAATATATTTTCTTTTCCCATACACTTTCATTTTTAGGCTTCTCTTTAAAAAAAACCTGGGAAATCTGATATTGTAACATTAAGAAGTATAATTACAATAATAAAGTAATTTGGAGAATGAAACCTTGTCAGGGAGGAAGAGATCTAGAGATTTTTCTCCTACTATACAGTTCATTAATTGATTATGTTTGCATTTAGCCTCCCTTTAGAATCTATTTGAAGCATATTGGTGTGTTTAGCTTCCCTTTATAATCTATTTGCTTCTCTATTGTACCACTTGATATTAGGTGTTAAATTACTTTTTGTTGGCTCTTTCAGGGGAAATTTTTTAAAACATTGTGATGTTAATTTAACATTCTTTTTTTTTCTTATTCTGTGTTTCTAGAAAACATTTGCTTCATTTTAAGAATAATAAAACTTTGGTGGGAAAGGTATCATTATCCTCTCAATCAAAGCTTTTTTGGGTGTTCACTGTTAAAGTCTCTAATGAGCTCCTTCTGAATCAGATCATAGGACCACTTTACCCTATAACTTTAATTGGAGCGGAGAATGGCACTAAACTCTCAAGTAATAGATTCTTCTTCTGCCATGTTACTTGATATCCTTTTAAATGGAAATTATTGGTTTTGAATAATAAAATCTGTGCCTTAGAGGGCAAATAAATCTGTGTCTGCAAACATGTTCTGCTCTGTGTGCATGGAGACTTCTGCTATTACTAGTTCCAATATCAGGTCCATATGTTGACCTGGAAGGAGCTCTTGAAATCCTCTCTGCCCCACCATCTGAAAAGAGGTTGTCATGAAAACTCTGCTAAAAAGCTGTTGCTTGTGAATTGTATTTTTTTTAATTGCTGCAGATGATAGATGCTTCCAAATTGAATTTCTATGTAGGAAACTGGAGACAAGCTACAAAATTAGAATCTTTAGAATTCTAATTTTAGAATTAGAATCTTTGGCCAGCATGAGCAATGATCCTAGACAAATGGTAAGTTGTAATTCAGAAACAATGGGTTGGAGGAGAATTGCTTGTGAAGGTTATGCTATACATAACCTGTCTTCTCTCAAAGATACATTGATCATCATTCAAATCCATTCACAGATACCCACATGACATGTCCCATAGGACCCAGTTGGGGCACAAATTGAGCTAACAGATGGTAGAGCTCATACTATAGGGCACCCTATCAACTCCCTCAGTTTCCACAAAAAAAATCTAAGATCACAATGCCAAACTTTGCTGCATTTATCTTTCCTGGTCCCACATGATTGCTATCAAAATCTGAGCATATACATCTGATTTCATCGCCAAAGAAATTTCCAAATTAAAGTGAAGGCATAGTCTTATTAAAGGTCCATGTTATTTTGAACAGGAGTTCTGGATAAGAATCTGTACATAAGGTACATGTAAAGAGAGTTGGGGATCTCTTCCTTTTAGAAAAGCTGTTATTGGAGGGTCATATCCATTACCCTTTTTCATTTTCAAAGAAACAATTGATGGGACATCACGATGCCTTTATTGGTTATTCTCCATGGAATTTTGGGAAGGGTCTAAAAAGGTCCTTGCAATGCTGATAAAGTTCATGAATTGAGTGACCTATTAACCAATTAAGTTGATTAATAGAATTTCCGACTTGTTTGTTTTTTTGAATTGATATAGGCATGGTGGAATGTGTGGATGACCTTGGAGTATGAAAAAAAGAGATGCTGTTTAGGAAAAAATCAGACAAGAGATGGGAAAGCCGTCAAGGGCTTAATAGACACATAAAAAAAACTTAAGAAGGACCCACTTTAATAGATCAGATGGTTAAAATTGACAACAGAAAGTTTGTATCTGCAGATGCAATATTCTGTTAACATTACAATAAAGTAAATTTAGCTCATCTAGTTGTGTTTCCTGACCAGTATATCCAGGAGAGTTGACAATAGCTGACAAGTCTAAATCTAGAGTTTTCTCCCTGCCTCCCTCCTTATCTGCTTAGTAGTGTCAACAAATTATACAAATTAACTGGCTGCCTAAAGAAGAATAATCATGGTATGAGTAAATGAAATCTAATAAATCAGACAACTTTATTTTTCCAGCCCTGACTGACCTAGTGTATGTCAGTAAAGGGAACTGGGTGGCACATATTACATTAAAAATTGTTTCAAACTGAAAATAAATTATTACATTACTGTTGGTTATGCTTCTTTCACAAGCAGCCTTGAAACAAATCTTTCAGTTATCCAGGAGTTTTAATACAGACACTTACACTATCTGACATGTAAAAATGAACTTGCATCCTGATCTGACTTTGCCTTTTACAGATCTAGAAGACAGAAGGGAAGAAGAGATTTATATAACACAAAATGTGTGACAAATGATGTTCATAAAAAAACCATAATACCTTGGCAAATCTTCTAGATTACCCAAATAAAATATCACACAAAGCCTCTCATTAAAAAGCCTTGTTTATTTGAGTTGTACATCATGCCTAATATTAGTATTTAGAGTTATTTATTTATTTGCATTGCCTGCAGGCCTTCTAAGTGATAACGTAATTGTCCCTGCCAAACTCCTAAAACTGAATTTTCTATTGAAATATTTACTCCATTAACCAGAAATATTGTTGGCCACCAATTCTAACTTCTGGTTTTCAGAGAAGTTGAAGCACATATGCAGGATTACCTTTTTTTCTTCAAACTAATAAGTTTGTTTGCTGATGAAAGAAAAATATTTGGGGATATATTCATTTAGTTACATTTAAAAAAAATATAGATACTGCATTTCAGTATTTCACACTGTAGTGAATAGATTGGAAACCCCGCTCCCACCCAATCAGTGACAACGTGCAGCATTTGAGTTCTCATACATTTAAGCTGACCGAAGCATTACTAGAAATCAAGCGTGCAGAGATTACTCCAGAACTCCCCTTCTTCAGGAATAGTTTGTTCCCCTCCCCTTACAACCCAAAATTAACTGGCTAGAAACCTCAGGGATCTAGATAAGAAGTTCAGGAACAAATGAAACAGAGTAATTTGAAAAGATTAGTTTAAATTAGCTAGAAGTACTACCCAATTTATTATTATAAACTTTTATTCATTAAACATGAAACTCAGTCAACTGAACATTTAAATATCATCACAAATATCATTGACTGCTCTGATGATTGATGCAGGTTGCTGCCAGAATCCTAAGTATCAAGCAAGTATCTTTTGCAACTCTGGTGCTACAGCAGGAAAGCTACAACTTCTTGATGTATTTTGCAAAATTCTTGGACATGGAATCAAGTGCCCCGATGACAACGGGTATCACTGTTACATGTTTCATCCATAATTGCATAGTTTCAATGGCCAGGTCATAATATTTCATGAGCTTTTCCAGTTCTTTTTCTTCGACTCTGGTATCTCCTGGTGCAGTGATATCAATAAATTGTAATTCTCAGTTTTTGACAACTGTGATATCTGGTATATTGTGTTCCAATGATGATCCATCTGTATTTGAAAGTCCCACAAGATCTTCACCTTCTTATTTTTGACAACTTTTTCCACTTTATGTTCCCATGACTTTTTTCCACTTTATGTTCCCATGACTTTTGGGATACAGGCAAGTCATATTTTTTATATAATGACTGAATGTATTGTCTCTGGTATTTATTTTCTCTGTTCAAGCCTAATAGGTGTGTCTTTTATGTTATGTGGAATTACTTTCCAGCATTTTTTTTTAATTAAGAGAAATTATGTGCAGAAATATCTTGTTTATCTCCTTTATTGCTACTTTGATTGTGACTATTTAGATCCAAAAAGGAATGTTTACATTCTCTCTTTTAAAAAAAAATGCTTGATTTTATATATCTCTTGTGACATTCCTCAAACATGAGGAGAATATATGTTTGCAACAATTTTACAGGCACTTGATATTAGAAAGTAAGAACTATCAAAGAATTGAAGCTTCCTGAATGAAACTAAAATTACTCAGAATACAATGTATATACTCTTTTTGAATTGTCACTTTTGTAACCGTAAGGTTTTCTTTTAACCATGTGCTTTGAAAAGGCCTTCGGGCTATTCAATAAACAATATATATATATATATATATATATATTTCTCACAATAAAAGCCCATTGATGTGTTTCAGTCCTAGCCCAGAACTGATCCTTTCTAATGACGACTAGTGCTTATTTTTGTGTACATATGCATGTTTTTAAGTCAGTGTTGAGTCCTGGTAATTGCTTGGACAAACACCTATACTTTTCTTGGTAACTTTTTGGGATGTTCCTTTGCTTTCTTTTTATGACTGAAAAGGAACTACTGGCCAAAGCTCACTCAACTGGCTTTAGGCCTAAGGCAGGATTAAACTCAGAATTTCCCAGTTTCTAACTCAGCATTTTAACTATCACCCCAAGCGTCTATTTGTTTAATGTCTATGGAGATTCTCAGTCATTCAGATCATGGTTGTCCCAAAAGTGGTTTTTCAAGAGGCAACTAGACTTTCTGGTTTTTCATTTGTTCATTCATTCTTTGGATGAGGATCATATGCAATTTAGTAAAAGCTTGTCAGAATAATACTAATAATAATAATGATATCTCTTTTGTTCCTTTGAAAATAGTAGAGGTATGAATTCTAGAATTGTTTGTACCTTGCTAATGGTGACATAGGATTCTTTACAATATACAAAATTTCTAATTTCTTTTGCAGACGAGTTCCTATAAATTAGATGCATCCCTTGTATGTATATCTATGCAGTTGCTCAGAGATGGCAAAAAAAAAAAATCTACATCACTTTATCAAAAAGTGAAAAAGAAAGAAAGCTCTCTATGTAGATCAGGGATCTTCAAACTTGACAGCTTTAAGACTTGTGGACTTCAACTCCCAGAATTCCTCCTCCAGTCATGTTAGCTCAGGAATCCTGGGAGTTGAAGTCCACAAGTCTTAAACTTGCCAAGTTGAAGACCCTTGATGTAGATGAAGAGAAAACACTGGCAATTGGTCATTATTTGCCTTTACAAAGGAACAGCAAACATTTCAGATCTTTCTAAAATGCAGTCAGAATCTGCTATATTTTGATAAAAACCTGACTTCAGAAATTTGAAATATATTTTTCTTGTTATTTCTAAAACCAATGCTTTTCAAGGTTTTGAAATTAACAGCTGCTATTTTAAAAAGCAATTAAAACCAATCTTTTTTTAAAGAATTATTTTTCTCAAAAAAAAAGAAAGAAACCAAGGTAACAGCATACCCATATAGACACATTTCAACTGACTAAATGATTCTGTAAGTAATTAATGCCATCCTTAAATTCCTGTAATCAGTGTATCTCATAGCTGTAACTATAAACATTCATTTATCTATTCTTCAGAGTGTCTGTGAGGCCAACACAGCTGAGCTACATTATAGTGCCAGAAGAAAAAAGAAATCAGCACAGATATCAAATAAAATATCTGAGTTAGATACAGTTCTTTATCACTAATGAGAAAACTATTGCTGATGGCAAGTAGTGTATGAATATGTGTACCTCATTTTATTTTTGGGGGGCTGAAAATGTACCACTGAATGCACTAGCTTATGTTTTGCCCCTAGGAAGAAGTGTTGGCTTCACAAGAGAGGAATTAAGCCATCAAGAGACAGTAATGAGTGCAATCTATCTTTTCCCTCTGATAAGCTTTGCCACTAAAAACCAAGTTTGATCATATTTGCATAGCCTATCCCCTTCTTTTACATAATTATGTTCTGGATGTTGTTATTTCTCTAAAGAGGAGAATTTGGGATGGACCAATTTGCAATTGCAGCTGCAAGTTTAGACTCTCCCAGAAAGAAGAATACTTAGAAAAATGAATTAGAATGGCAGTGATTTTTTTTCCTATACAGGAACATTCAGTCATGCGAGTCCCACCTGCAGTCTGAAGTGCCACAAGCCAGACACAGATTTATCACTGCACCAAACAATTAGGTCTTGGTTCTGTGGAATGGGATATGCAATTATTGTAGATCTAAGAGCTCAGAAATGACTTGATCTTTATAGTAAGGCTCATCAACTGTGTTAAAATAAAAGGAAAATAGGAAATCAGACCCCAGGAAAAGGTTATGGTTACACATGTCTATTAATTGTGGTAATACAGAAGGAATGAATCCAGACCCAGGAATAGGAGAGGCATTGGTCTGTCCCCTCTTGAAGAGGTTTTCCCTGGATTTGGAGTTTTAGACAACCTTTTTGGTGAAGATTGATAAGAATCATCTTCAGGACCAATTGTGTGGTTCCACAGAGTTTATATCTATAAGGTTATATAGATCCTTATCAGTTATGATATAGGTCTTTCTATAGTCCATTTTGATTTTGACATTTAAGAGCCTCGTGGCACAGTGGTTAGAGTGCAGTACTGCAGGCTAGTTCTGCTGGCAGCTGGCTGCCTGCAATTTGGCAGTTCCAATTCACCAGGCTCAAGGTTGACTCCGTCTTCCATCCTGCCAAGGGGGGGGGGGAGAGATGAGGACCCAAATTGTTGGGGGCAATATGCTGACTCTGTAAACTGCTTAAAGAAGGCCAGGGATGGGATTCTACCGGTTCGGACTGGTTCAGTAGAACCGGTTGTTATGATTCTTTGTAGTTCAGAGAACTAGTAAATTGGGCCTCTAGCTGGCCCTGCCCCTCTCCACCCCCTTCTCCACTGCCTGCCCATCAGTCCTTATCATGCATGTGCGACATTGCATGCATGTGCAACACTGCTGCCTGAAGCCTGCTCTTGCATGGCCACCATGCCAGCCATTGCTGCCTGCCTTCCACTGCACCCTACCTTTACTGATCTCCCTGGATGAGTGAGGCTCTGCAAGCCCCAGTCACCTTCCCCCCCACTTTCCTTTTACTGCTGCCACCAGTCATCTTCCCCCCCACTTGCCTTTTGCCATCGCCACCAGTTGCCTTTCTCCCACCACTTGCCTTCTGCCAGGGAACACCTGGAGAGGCTCATATAGGCTCCAGCCAGGTCAGCGGCTGCTTCTTTCACCTGCTGCTGTTGCTGGGAGAGCAAGAGAGTTTCCCAGCACAGCAGAAAGCTTCCAAGTCCCCCTCCCATTAGGAATGACTCCCGAGCAAGCAGAGAAGCAAGCCAGGTTGACTCCTGCTTCTTTCTGCTTGCCTGGGAGCTGATTCCAATGGGAGGGGGACTTGGAAGTGTTCCACTGTGTTGGAAAACTCTCTTGCTCTCCCAGCAACAGCAACAGGAAAGAACATGTGGACAGGCAAGGCACCCCTTGATCGAGTCCAAGACAGCTGGTAACAGCTGCAGGGAGCAGAGCCTGGAAGCCCTGATGCACCATGTGTGCGGTCACATTGATTGGGGGGGGATGGGACTGGTCCCAGAAATCCCGATGCCACCAGAATCGCTATTGCCACCTCACTGTTGCTCCATGCTCCACCCCCTGCAGGTATGGTGAGCGTGAGCTCCAGGATGGGTGACTGACCACCTCAACTGCTGCTCCCACTGATTTTTCCTGTGCCAAGAGTGGAGGAGAGAGAGAGCAGCCCTCTTGGTACGGAGAAAAGTTGTGTGTCTACCCCATATTCCTCTCTCCACGAGCAGCCTCTCGCAGCACTTTCAAATTTAGCGCGCTACACAAATGAGGAGGAGGGGACGAGGCTGCTCATGGATTTTGCGCATGTGCCAAGATGGCAGCCGGATGCAAAAAGGTGAGCTCCGTTGGCCATTCTGTGTCCTAGGCTGGGCTTTCGCCCCCCCGCAGGAGCCTGGTGAAGGTGAGAGTGACTTGGCCCCCGGGAGGAGGCTGGCCCATCCAAAAGGGTGCAGGAACGGTCGGTGGGGTTGCCCGGACAGCCGTGTGGGTGATCCGGGCGGTGGGCGGGGTGACGACGCTTCTATCGCGCCTCCCCCGTCACGTCTCGTGTAAGATCCGTGCCGCAGTTTGTTAATTCATCCTGGCTTGGCAACGGCCTGGATTTCCAGCTGGCCGGCCCCTTCCTCCCCTGCCTTACCTTGGCTCCTTCAGGGCTGATGGTCCGGTCTTGCGCCCTGGCACTGCTGGCAGTGGCGCTGGCAGCACTGGTGATGGTGCGGCCCAACCAGAGGCTGGTATTTTCAGCCTTGGCTGCCCCGGTTGGGGTTTTTGGCGATCTGGGGGCGATGTGGAGGGCTGGTTCTGATCCCAATCGGACCCACAGTGCAGCTTTGGGTCTGGACAGCAATGGCGATGGTGGTGGTAGCCAAAACCGGCGATGGCGACGCTGCCCAGCGTACCGGAGCTGCTTACCTCGGGGGTGAGACCCCAGGCCTGGAGGGTCCCAACGATGGCCCCGGTGACAGCAGCGGCCCTGAGGGTATTGTGGAAGGCTCAGTGGTCATGGCGTCGTCCTGAGTGGCAAGAGCGAGGGTACGGCCTGGTGGTGGCTGCTCCGGGGCCAGAGCCTCCGATTGCTGTGGTGGTGGCGGCCTCAACTGGATTGCCCCCTCCGAGGACGAGGGCGATGGTGGTGGCCCGAATGTTTCACCGGCGGCAGAGGCATCAGCGGTGGCCTGGCCCTACATCGTCGAGTTCAGCGATAGGAGCATGTGGTCCGAGGGCTGTGGCAGTCCTGACAACGGTGGCTTGGGTTTTGATGGCTTCAGCAGCAGCATCGGGGCCAGACCCACGTCGATCCTGTCCCCACCGACACCAATGACGGCGGCGTCATCGAGGACAGAGACTACAATTACAACTATCTGGCAGTGGGGCCCGGGCGAGTTGGCCCCAATTGTATGGGCCTGCCCGTTCCTGTTTTCGATCTGGGATGTCGAGATTACGACTGGCTGATTGCCAAAGGACAGGATGGATTACCTACACTTCGGCAGATTTATGGGCCCTCAGGGGCATTCCCCTGTCTCTGAGATGGCTCTCCGGCCTTTCTATGGCATGCCTTGATGACGGATCCTATTGGGATCCTGAGAGGTGGCACAGTCAAGGGAAGAGCACAAAAAATTATCCCCATTTGTACTCTTTTATTTCCAAATTTTTAGTGCGGTTAGGGAGGGAGACCAGGCTGGGTTTGGGGGACAACCCATCTGAGACGAAGGCCAGACCGGGGGTTGAACACAGCCGGGAGGTCCTGGGGGCGGGGAGGGTTGGATCGAGGATGGGGGCTTCTTTTCGGGAGGATGAGGGAATGGCTATTTGCACAGTCAGTGGGAGAGGCAGGTATGGCATTGAAAGGGGGCCATATTATGTTTCGGGAGCCCGCCCCCGTTATTTACATGCAGTGGTGCACTCTGACCCCCAGGTCATTTCCCGTTCCCTAGGTTGTCCGAACGATCCGTCCCAAGCCTTCGGCTGATGGTTTTCAACACCAGGTCCGTCGTTAACAAAGCCCCCCTCATTTCTGATTTGATCACAGATGGGTGGGCAGACCTGGTGGGTGTTACCGAGACCTGGCTGGGCCATGAAGGGGGTGTCCCCCTGGTGGAAATGTGCCCACCCAGGTTTCAGGTTTTCCATCGGCCGAGGGCCCAGGGGAGGGGTGGGGGGATTGCGGTGATTATTAAGGAAGATCTGTGTCCTAGGGAATCCACTGTTCCTCAGATGACCGGATGTGAATCCCTTTTGTGAAATGTGGTTCCAGGGTTCAGATGGGCCTATTGATCACATACCTGGCTCCCTGCTATGTGACATCGGCCCTGCCTGAGCTCCTCAAGGTCATAGCTGGCTTGGTGGTTGAGACCCCCAGGCTTATGGTCATGGGGGATTTCAACTTACCCTCAGCTGGCGGTGCCTCAGGGATAGCCCAGGATTTCTTGGCTTCCATGACAGCCTTGGGCCTGACTTAGTTAATTAGGGACCCCACTCACATTGGAGGTCACATCTTGGATTTGGTTTTTGTCTCTGGAGGGTGGCAGGATGATCTAGGTGTAGGGGACGTTGTTGTTGAGCCCCTATCATGGTCTGATCATTCACTCCTTAGGCTGGACTTCCATGCCACACTCCCTCATTGCAGGGAGGTGGGGCCAATATGATGGTTCTGCCCCAGGTGCCTTATGGACCCGGATAGGTTCCTGACGGAGCTTGGGCCATTTCCTGGTGTTCGTATACACGACCCGGTTGAGGACCTGGTGGCCACCTGGGATAGGATGGCGGCTGGTGCCCTTGATCAGGTTGTGCCCTTGCGGTCTCTGACCCAATGCCAATCCCAATTAGCTCCTTTTCCAAGGAGCTGAGGGAGATGAAGCACCAGAAAAGACGCCTAGAGAGTGGTTGGAGGACCACCCGCTCCGGATCTGACCGAACACTACTGCAGTCCCATATTAGGATCTATTTAGTGGCGATAAGGATGGTGAAGCGTTCTCACTTCGCTGCCCTTATTGCATCCGCAGGGAATCTCCCAGCCACCCTCTTTAGGGTGACCTGCTCCTTCTTAGAGGTGGGAGTGCGGGATGAGCCTCTACAGGGGCGGGCTGAAGATTTTTTCGAATTTTCTCCAGGACAGAATCACTCAGATCCGGGATGGGTTGGACTCATCGGGGGCGGGGGCGGAGTTCGGTGAGGTTATCTGGGGAGAGTTTGATCCTGTGACCCTTGAGGATATGGACAGGATGCTGGGTGGGCTCAATGCCACCACATGTTTACTGGATTCGTGTCCCTCCTGGCTGGTATTGGCCTCCTGGGAGGTGACACGTGGTTGGTTCCAGGGCATTATCAATGCTTCCTTGAGTGGGGGGGTCTCTGCCCCCCCCCGCCTTGAAAGAGGCGGTGGTGAGACCCCTCCTCAAGAAACCTTCCCAGGACCCAACCTTATTATCTAATTATTGTCTGGTCTCCAACCTTCGCTTTATGGCGAAGGCTGTTGAGAGTGTGGTGGCACAACAGCTCCCCTGGCACCTGGATGAAGCTGTCTACTTGGATCCACGCCAATCAGGCTTCAGGCCTGGGTGCAGCATGGAAACGGCGTTGGTCGTGTTAGTGGATGATCTCTGGAGGGCCCGTGACAGGGGGCATTCTTCTGTCCTTGTCCTATTAGATCTCTCGGTGGCTTTTGATACTGTCGACCACAGTATCTTATTGTGGCAGCTGGGGGGGTTGGGAGTAGGAGGTACTGTATTACGGTGGTTCTCCTCCTTCTCCGACCGCTCGCAATTTGTGTTGGCAGGGGGGCAGAGATTGACCTCGAGGCCCCTGATTTGTGGGGTACCTCAGGGGTCAGAGCTCTCGCCCCTCCTGTTCAACATTTATGTGAAGCCACTGTGTGAGATCATCCTTGGCTTTGGGGTAAAATTCTACCAGTACACTGATGACACTCAGCTGTACGTTTCTACCCCAGGCCACCCTGATGAAGCTGTGGAAGTGATGACCTGGTGCCTGGAGGCTGTGCAGGGTTGGATGGGGCGGAACAGGCTTCAGCTCAAGCCGGCCAAAATCTAGTGGCTGTGCTTTCCAGCGCCCCGATACAGCCAGCTAACTCCATCGCTGGCCGTGGTGGGGAGAAACTCTGGCCCCCATGGAGAGGGCGCGCAATTTGGGTGTCCTCCTGGATGTATGGCTGTCATTGGAAGACCATATAGCAGCCGTCTCCAGGGGGGCTTTTTATCAGGTCCGCAGGATCTAAGAATTGCGGCCCTTTCTGGATTGGGATGCATTTTGCACGGTCACATCCGCCCTCGTCACCTCCCACCTAGATTATGCCAGTGCTCTCTACATGGGGCTCCCCTTGAAGAGCATCCTGGAGGCTCCAGTTGGTGGAAAATGCGGCTGTGCGGGTGGTTTTGGGGGCTTCACGGAGCTCCCATGTTACACCACTTTTGCGCGACCTGCATTGGCTCCTGGTGGCATTCCGGGTGCGATTCAAGGCATTGGTGATGATCTTTAAAGTGCTCCATGGCTTGGGACCTGGGTACTTACGGGACCGTCTTCTGCCACCATTGGCCTCCCGTCGACCAGTGCGCACCCATAGGGCGGGCCTCCTCGGGGTGCCACCAGCTGGACGGCTGGTGACCCCGAGGGTCCAGGCCTTCTCTTTGGGAGCACCTTCCCTTTGGAACGAATTACCCCCGGAGATGAGGACCATCCCTGACCTTTTGACTTTCCGGCACGCACTATTCCGTCAAGCCTGTCTGGGCTAGAGTTATGTGTAGGGTTTTTAAATCTGATTTTAAATGGTTTTAGTTCTAATCTCTTAATCTTTTAATCTTTTGATAATTTTTAATTTTTTGGCCAATCTATTTAATTATTTTAATATTCATTTTAATCATTGTATTTGTATGTATATGTATATTTTAATTGGCTGTACACTGCCCCGAGTCCCTCTGGTAGAGGGGGCGGTATAGAAGTTTAAACAAACAAACAAAGGAATATGGGGAGACGCACAACTTTTCTCTACACCGAGCTGCTCTTGCCAGTGACTCCAGACTGTTTTGCCCAGCTAAGACTAGATCAGGGGTCCCAAAACCTAGCAACTTTAAGACTTATGGACTTCAATTCACAGAATTCCTCAGCCAGCTTTCCCACAAGTCTTAAAGTTGCCAAGTTTGAGGATCTCTGGATTAGATTATCAAGGAAGAGAGAATAACATGCAGCAGATACCAAGCAAAATTCAGTAATATTGCAGATTGGCTGTTTACATTGATATCAAGTGCAAGATAGTGATGGTAGGTAAATTATTGGGCAGTTCAGTTTAGTATTTATTTCAATAGGCTGATTTTAGAAAGCTAAACAGGATCAGACCTGGTAAGTATTTGGCTGGGAAGCCAACACAAAATAGGGTGTGGAGAGGAATGGGGTTGGGAAGGAAAGAAGGAAGATAAAAATGACTTTTATTGTCATTTTTTACTGTAAGTACACTGGCACACATTAAAAGTGATATATATATATATATTCATACACATACATAACACACATATACACATGCTACACACACACATATACACACACAAACACAATCATTGCCCATTTTGAATACATAGCAGAAAGGCAGAAAGAGTATTGGATATATACATAAATGTGTGTGAAAAAAACTGCAAAGAAATAGGATTATAAAAAAACAGCTTCCAATCTTAGCAATTATAGATGAGAGAGAGAAAGAGAAATGAGAAACAGAGAGAGGGAGAAAGAGAAAGAGAGATAGAATAGAATAGAATAGAATAGAATAGAATAGAATAGAATAGAATAGAAGAACTTTATTGTCATTGTACAAGTACAATGAAACTGTGGATGCACCCCAGCAACTGTTTACAATAAAATAAAACCAAAGGACTTAAAAATAAAGAGTACCCACATTTTCATTTGCAATTTGAGGGTGCAATATCTACGAATATACACAAAATATACATCCAACACTGACTGTGATGCTTTTACCAAGTGTAATACATAAGAGATAGATTGTACTGTAATAAGTTATTATACATCTGTATGAGGTATTGCAGTTTCACATCTTTTCACATCTTAATATGTTAGTAACTTATATTTATTTGCAGTTCGGATGGCCCAGGGAAAGAAACTATTTGTTAATCTAATGGTGTGGGATTTTATTGACCTAAAGTGCCATCCAGACAGCAGCAGGTCAAAAAGATAATTGCCAGGATATGAGGGATCTTCTATGATGGCCTTGATTCTGCTTTGGCAGCGGAACCTGGCTAAGTCTTCCAGGGAGGGCAGAGGAAGAAAGAAGGAGAAAGAAAGAAGGAGAAAGAAAGAAAGAAAGAAAGAAAGAAAGAAAGAAAGAAAGAAAGAAAGAAAGAAAGAAAGAAAGAAAGAAAGAAAGAAAGAAAGAAAGAAAGAAAGAAAGAACTCTGTTTAAAAGAAAATAGAAAAATAGCTCTTTGAGTGTTTAAGGTTGCAGACCACTGGGTTAGGCAAATACCATGGTCGCTAAGTGAACCTTGTGGTCATTAAGCAAACACTGGTTGTTAAACAACAAGTCCATTTTCCCCAATGGGCATTTTTAACCGGAAACCAGAAGGAATTGTTGGAAACTGGCAAAAAACATAGAAAACCTCAGTCACAAGACTGTGTGGGATGTTATAACTGGTCATAAGTGTGTGTGTGTATGACTGTCAAAAACAGGTCAAGTAGTTCTGGGGAGTCAGGCGTAAATTAGAACATTTGCTAAGCAACTGGCCATTAAGTGAGGGCCATTTGCCAGTCATATGGCCACCTAGCTACGCCCAGTCAGTCACATGACCACCTAGCCATGTCCAGTCAGCAAGTCACGCCCAGACAGTCACATGGCTACCAAGCCACACCCACAAATTAGGCCATGCCCACAGAACCAGTTGTTAAGAAATTTGAATCCCACCCCTGGAGAGGGCTGTAAAGCATTATAAAGTGGTATATAAATCTAAGCACTATTGCTATTTATAACTACTTAGGCTTTTTTTTAAACAAAAACAACAACATGCTTTTGAATTTCTTGATATGAAGTTATCCACACTAAGGCACCAGTGAAAAATAATGTTTTTGGATTTAAAGAACTAAATAAAGCAAACTTAATTTTAATAGTTGAAATTCTGAAATTGTGTGACATATCAGCAGTCATTTCTCGGTCTTTTTGCTCATCTTCTTTCCTTTCCTTACGAAGACACATTTTTAAAAATGAAATATTGTCAATATAAAAAACAATTTTTTTATTAGAAGTCCTGTCACCAAACTGGTGATTTTGAAAATAAGCTAGTTTAATTTAGAGCAAATTGGAGGTTGTTCACTTGGGAACTGAAGCTAAAGTGACATGCAGAAGCCCAAAACATTATGCCTCTCGTTGACAGTCATAGGAAGGCATATCTAGCTGCAATTTTTTTTTAATGAAAAGATGACATTTTCAGACAACATAAGGTCTTCTCAAAGGGATTGGCCTGCCAGATTTCTGGAAAAAAGGTGCAGAGAAGAATACTTATTTAGGTACTGATTAAATCTTATACATTTTTGTTGTTTATTTTTATTTTTCTGAGTCAAGATGGCAGTAAGAATTGTATCTTGCTCAGTCATATATGGATTAGTTAGTTCACAGTTTACAGCATAAATTATTTCGGCTTTAGTAAAAACATGAAGCAGGGTAGAATTAAATAGTGAGGAGGAAGAAGAGAAGGATATTTTCAGTTTTAGAAGAACTCTAAAATTCAGAGTTTGATTCAAAATAAAACCTAAGCTATTTAGAGAAATAGGCCAGACAGGGTTAGGAGTAGGAGGAGATAGAGAGAAGTGAAGAAGACAATATGTCTAAATTACAACAGGTTCAGGCTTACCAACAGCAAGAATACTGTACATAAAATGTAACCTCCTCAGAAAAGAATGAAATAATATATTAAAATGAAAAAGTATAGAATTTAGGAGAAAGACTAAAATGTCACAATAAGGACTGATTAAAAAAGAGAAGGCAGAAAAAGAAAAGATAATAAATTGAAAACAAGAAATTTTAATAACATGTTAACAATCAAAAAATACTCCACCATCACAAAATGCAAATTCTTCAGTTTAACCATGTTACTGAGAAACTATCTAATCATGTAGATAACATCTTTGATAAAAGTATCATTATCAACCCTATCTTTATTTTTTTATCTTTATTTCTCTTCCTTTTCCTTTCTGTTATTTCTTAAACACCAAAAAATAATTTTTTTAGAAACTTTTGTTCATTATCTTCAAGCACCATATCACTTCTATGGACCAACAAAATATTCAGTAATTTAAAACTCCTAATTCTTTTAATCATATCTACTAAGGCATGAACTTGTCACTAGAATAAGGATGACACCCCCCCCTTTTTTTTATGCTGAAGAGTTACTTCAACCATCACTTGATCAAGAGAGATAAGTTTCAGGCTTGGTAACCAATGCATCCCTCCTCCTAACAAACCCTTCCAAACTGTGTTGCTAAATTTCAGCAGCATGTTCAATAAAAAATACTAGTGACATTTTCTACTATTTGAAGAAGGAAACTCACAAGGTGCATGGTGGTTAAGGGGTCAAGAAGACTGAGGCAACCCAGGTACATAACCATCCACAGCCATGGAAGTCACTGTCTGACTCAACCCAGATGACCTCACAGGATTGTTCTGTGGGGAGAAATAAGAGGAGGGAGTACTAGGTATGTTGCTTGAGCTGCCAAATGAAAAGCGGGATATAACATAAATAAGTTCAACTGATAGTTAGAACTGCACAAAAAGACAATTGAAACCAGTCTGACTTCCATAACCCATATACTGCACAAACTAGAAAGAGGGCTGAGAAAATATTTACAGACCTCCCACATCCTGGATATAAATTGTTTTAACTTCTCCTCTCAGGATGCTGCTATAGGACACATTGCATGCCAAACAACTAGAGCAAAGAGTTTTTCCCCATGCTATCACTCTACTAAGCACATAATTCCCACAGCACTCTCTTATGCCTAAGGATATCTAGCCATGTAGTAGATCAGTATTACTATTATCCTTCTCATCTTTTCTATCACCTACTCCTATTGGTATCTTATGACTATCACTTTGTTGGTTGTATCTTATGATTTATGATTTTATCTTGTGATTTATGATTTATCACTTTTTTGCTTGTATGTATACTGAGAGCTTATGCATCAGAGACAATTCCTATACAGCTAATAAAGAAAATTCTAACTCTAATTCTAATGAATGAATGTGCTAGACACATAAACAATGATATTGTCTAGTTTGGTACATATGAATGGTGTGCATAGAAATGAAGCAGAATGCCCAGACCTTTTGTGCAAGAGGAAAAGAAAATAGTAACTATCATTAATTTCAACCTTATATAAAATACACACACATCACCAAACTGGTTTAATTCCCAGATTGTACTAGATGCTAGCCAGCTAATGACAAAACATTCATGCTGCAGAAAATCAAGCCAAAGCACTAATTAACAAAGTCCTATTCAATTACTTAGTTAAAAAAGATAAATCTCAGAGGGATGTGTTTGGTGTTAGTGGGTAATCCAGTTAAACCAATCACTTAAAATGCTCCTGTGTAACAATAACAAGAAAATAAGACCTCAGCCGCATATATGAATTTCAACTTATCTTGGTTTATTATTACTTTTTAAAAAGGAAAATAAAAATGGAATCTTTCTGGGGAATAGCATTGAAGTAAAATAATATTTCTTCCACCACATTAAAATGCATGTCATTTTGAAGAAGTGGTGATTATTCCCATCTTGAAAGGTTCTTAGTTACATTGTGTTTTTTTTATACAGGGGAATATCTATTAGATTTCAAATAGGTTTTTCCCTTTTATAGGTACATATAAAAAAACTTGGAATTTACCTTCTTTTACTTGACATAGCATTATGGTAGTAATTCCTAATTAACATGTCAACAGTTGCAGTGAGTGTCCTGGCTTATTTGTCCATAACAAATGAATAAATTAAGGTGCTAATAATTAAAATTAGGGGGAAATGAACTGTTGTGCTACCACAATTCAAAAACTAATTAAAGCAAATCATGATCTATATACCCTATGCAAACTAAAGAAATCATAGCAAGGTATTTATATCCATGCGTGTCAAATCAACCCACACCAAATTTTATTTATTAATAGATTTATAATGTACCTTTATTTTCTGCAATGCTAGTGGGTATATGTAAGGTTCCTGACCCCTACTTTCACCCAAAACAATAACAGTCCTGTGAAATAGTTTTACTGAGAGAGATTGACCAGCTCAAAGTCATCCATCTAGCTTCTGAGCCCAAGGCTGAACTAGAACTCCCAGTTTTCTTTTTTCTAGTTCATCCAGAAATCCATTTCTTTGCCTATAAATAAAGTTCAATAAAAAGTATCAGCATTAACCAAAAAATGAAAAGCACCTGAATACAGAGGTTTTCATAAAATAATATTGTCTCAAGTCTGATCAGAGTCCTAGAACACCACTGTTCCTAACCTGGTCTGCTCCAAATACATTGAATATGAGTCCTATCATTTCCAACCAACACTGACAATCTGAGCTATTAATGAGTCTTACCATTTCTGTTTCGTAAAAAAAAGAAAGAAAGGTTGAGAGTGTTGAAAGAAATATCCTTCTGGGTTCAGTTCCAAGTGGGGAAAAAGACACTAGAAACATGGAGGCTGTTTGGAAAGATGGTTTAATGGTGAACAGCAGGACCACATGCTTCAAGATGAAGGGAAGAAGGGAAGAAGGGCTGACCAAGATGCTGAGAGACCCTTATATAACCTCTGTTGGCCCCACCTTAGTGTTTCCTGTTCCTGTGCAAGAAATGAATCCCATTGGCTGTCAGACTCCCAGGGGCGTAGGAGTCTTAACTTTGTAGGCTTGGTCTGGACCACAGGGCTTCACCTGAGTGCTGGCTAATGCAATCTTCCCAGAACATGTGGTGAGATGGGTAATCCTATCATTTCCTGAGGGCCATCCTTAATCCCATCACCCTGGAGCTGAAGGGGGGGCAGGGAGCTGCAGGAAGCTGCTTTGTTTTTAAAACATATTTCTCCTTTTCTCATCCAGGGAGATATAATATTCTGCCTTTTAAATATTTCCTAGGCTATTTCAATTTTCTAGGAGAGGGGTGGGTGCTAACTTCCTACAAGAGAAACTGAACATACCAGAGCAGAACTCTCATTTTCTCAATATGCAGCAGTAGATTTTTGTTTGTGTTCAAATCTTTCTCTGCAGTACATCTTCCTTCCTACTTTATGTCACACCCTGATGACATCATTGGGCCCCTGAAAACATTAAGGGCAACTCCCAGGATTCCTTTAGAAACAGTCACAAAAGCATCATTTTGTCGGGGTAGAAGTAAGTCATTATATTGAGTCCACATTAAAATGTTACATTTTAATTAAATGTAAAGTGATGCAGAGAATTTTAATTTTTATCCTAGCCCCACCTGTTCTTCAGAGTGTGGTCTCAGAGGTAAAAAGTGGTTCTCAAGCAAGAGATGTCCTTGTGGGGGAGTAGCTCAGAAAAATCAAATTGGCAGGTATAATCATGCCATCAAACTCCATGCTTGTAAAATGTAGATCCTTGGCTTGGGTCAGAAAAAATGTGCACATTTCCTTGTACTGCCACTACCTTATCATTGAATGATATACGGTTAGCCTCTTCAAGGTAGTCCAGACAAGGAGAACACTCAGAAGTACTAGCTCTACTTTACTGTAACATTACATTAACAAAAGTATTCCTCCTTTCCCTTTTTTTCCTTTTGCTTTCTGGAAAGCTAGGTTGGGTCCCTTCTGAAATGTTTCCTATACCCTTCATCTTTTACATGCTGGTTGTCCAGTCTGCAGCTCTCTCTTCTGTCTTCCAGGGTTATTTTCACAATCCATTACAATACAATGCACTGTGGTGGTTCCAATTTGTACAAAACCACCAATTTTTTATTTGCTTTAAATAAAATATTAATTACATTATTTCTACTTTTGTTTCACAAAGACTGAAGCATCATACCCAAATTCAAGAAATAGCCACGCCATTATGCCTAGGGACATTTTTGTCAATTGAGTTTCTCAAAGAAGGGAATCAAAACAACCTTTACGGGGATTGAGCCAGCTCAGTGGAATCTGGAAACTTCTGGAGGTTGAGTTAATCTGCTTTCACCCTTCCAGTTTACAGTGTCCTAATAGAACTGGACTATGTAGAACCATGAAGAGACACTTTACAAATACAACCACAGCAGTGGTGGGATTCAAAATTTTTTACTACTGGTTCTGTAGGCGTGGCGTGGTGGGCTTGGCAGGGGAAGGATACTGTAAAACCTCCAGTCAGAGGTGGTATTTGCCGGTTCTCTGGACTACTCAAAATTTCTGCTATTGGTTCTCCAGAACTGGTCAGAACCTACTGAATACCATCTCTGATCCACAAACATATGCAATTACCACTGTTTGCTTAACCATAGCATATTATACAAGCTAAAACTGTTCAATCCATGCATTATTCTTAAGTCATAAGACATGAGGTACCGACCACAATGACTGGGTTCAGACTGATATGCCAATCCAGTTTCTGAATAGCATGGCAACTTCAACATTTGGAAGAACGCAAAACTGAAAAGAAATTAAGAATAAAGTATCAACGTTTGCATTTCTATTTTGACACTTGACAATGGAATTTGTAAATTAGCTGGCTCTTTTCCAAATATCCAAGGGTACATTTCCTGATTGATGAAATAAACTAATGTTAGTACAATGTGCCTAATCCAATTGCATGTCAGCTGTCAAATGCTTTTTAAGTCTGGCTGCTATTGGACATATAGTCATTCAATGAGAAATGTAACTAGAAAATAATTGGATGCAAAAAATATCAAATATTCATTGCTAACACACTGCATGGTTTTGGAGGGCCTTTGCCCACAAGGATTGCAGAGGAGAATTGGAGAGGGAGTTTATTTGTTTGAGATCTGAGCCTTAAGATGAAAGAAATACACCTTTGTGTAAATTTCACCCAGATCTCCAGCAATTGCAATACCACAGAATGTCTAAAATATGTGAAAATATGAATTATGGATGAATGTGTGCCACATTTATATCTGTCACATTCAAATGAATAAATTCTATTCATCATAATTCATCTTTTTTAATATTAGGCAAGCATTCTAATGGGTAATTATAAACATATGTTCATCTGGACTTTGAAAGGAAGCATGTTAATCGCCTCTAGATTAAACCACAACATTAATGAAACAATGCTATCTGTATTTGCATATGTAAATAAAACTAGACATAGGCTTTACAATCGATGTGCAAAAGATTATGATAATGCGCTGCCATCTGAATTAATGACTGGCTAACCCCACTCAAAAAGGTCATAATGCCTCTCCATATGCTTATTACTAAAACATTCTCATTCACCAAAAAGAAGCTTTTTGATAAATTCCCTGCTTTAATGAACAGGTAAAAATATAAAATTCTTTCCATCTTGCTTTCAAATGTGATCACCATGAAACAAACCCTTTCCTTTGCTCAGAAAGAACAAATTCTTAGGGTTAATTTCAAATTAAATATTACGTGAAATTTAAAATCACATACATGGAACTGTGCTTCAATTAAATATTGAGGCACAATTCCAAATGTAGTCTGTGCACACATTTAGAAATTAAAGTATGTGGTTAAAGCATCTCTCCCATAAATAATTTGGTAGGGGAAGCAGCAAGGATAGATAGATAGATAGATAGATAGATAGATAGATAGATAGATAGATAGATAGATAGATAGATAGATAGATAGATAGATAGATAGATAGATATGGAGGTTTGCAAAATGACATTTGGTTTTGAGAGAAGGGTCACATGAGAAAGATGAGCTAGTTATGGTTTTCAAGCCTGTGAAACACAAAGACTAATCCATTGTGGCCTCATTTCAAATGGTACCTTCAGTTCAATCCTGTATCAGCAGCATCTTGGGATGTCAGAAGTATTGGGGGAAGGTATCAGAAAGGGAACTATAGAGAAGTCACATTGCCCATTTTAAGGCAGAGGTACCTGCACAAGAGATCAAAAAAGTCAAAATGATGGTGGTAGTCATGTGGTTGAAGCCTCTCCCCTTTGCACATGGACATGGCATTGGTCTAGATACAAAAGATGAGGCTTCAATTGTACAGTTGTGACTACCCTCTTCATTCTTTTGATTGCTATGAAGATCTCTACTCTAGCCCATCACTTATTTAAGCTTTACTCTCCCTCTGATATGAAATTTGGATTTAAATTTTTTTAAAAAGGCCACTTCTGGACTCAGGTTATATTCTGTATACTGAAGCCTACCTTCACAAGAAGTCCATCTGGATCAAGGGGAATATGTGTTTGCCACTAATTAATTTACTTCAGGTCATCCCATTTTTTTTTAGTCCAATCCCCAAAAGGCCTAATGACAGTTTCAACAATAAGACTCCAATGCAATGAAATTCAACAATGACATCAATCCATATAAAGTCATTCACAATTGACTGGTGGACATGTCCTTTCATTGTTGCTATTCCCGTTGGCTTTATATCAAGGTTTCAATTGCTATGTGCAGGTTAGTATTTATTCCCCAGCTGCTATAGTTATCTCATTCAATGTGCTGAACCTGTGCTATTCCTTATCTTATTAAATGTGATATAAACACCTTTGATTAAATGAAATGGAGAGTTGCTGTAGAAACAGTGAGTACCTCTTTTTCCCTGCAGGACTCTGCTACATTCAGAAGATCTGAATTGCTACCCTTCAGTGACAGATGCTAAAGTAGTTTGTATAACTCACAGTCCAGAAGAATCACTGATCACTCTAATACAATCGGAGACTGATAAATTGATCGAGACAGAGAACTGCTGAAAATGTTGCTTGTTCAAAAAACATTCTGGCTGTTGCCTCTTCCTTACAGGCTTGAGAAAGAAAAAACCAAGCACAAGCACACACAACAATCTAATGCAGGCAACATGAATGGGAACAGCCAGACACAATGAAGCAGCTAATTCAGGTAACAAAGGAGTCCCCAACCTCTGGACCGTGGCCCACAACCAGGTCTTGGTGGGCAAGCATGCGTGCACACATCCTCACTTGGAAGACAAGCGCACATGTGCTTCATTTGCATGAACTGTGGGCATGCCTGTGCTTGCCCACCACTCACGGGGAACCATTCTCAAAACTGGAAAGGCTGGGGAACTCTGAGGTAGCAGATACTTATGAAAACATGGTATTCTGATTTAGTCCTGAAAAACAGAAAGCTATTCAACTTAAGTACTTTAATACATGAAACTGGTGGTTGAGCTCAAGGATTAATTTTCACTTGTTTGAATCCAAATTGTTCAGGTTTTTTTTAATCTCCTCTTTTAAAAGGCCACAGAAAATGAAGAGTTTTAGCTTACTTTATAGAACACAAGAGTGGCAAGCAAAGAAATCAATAGTTAACAACCAGCACCTCCAGGTTAGATTTATCTGAGGGTTTCTTGGTACACGCTGAGTTTGGTTGTTTTCTTGCAGACATTTCATTACCCAAGTCATGTAACATCTAGTCAGTACTAGCACTAATGATGTTATCTAGTTTGGATAATGAAACATCTGCGAGAAAACAACTAAGATAAGAGAGTACCAAGGACCCCACATTTCAATCCTGTGCTGTAAATATTCTTTTTTATTGGTACTATTTTCTTAAACCATGGGAAACTACTGCTAGTCATTGTAACCTAGTCTTCCCAAATCCTGGCTCATTCCTTATTTGCAGGCATCAACTCCCAAAATACTCAGCAATGTATGCTGGCTGGAGATTTCCAGAAGATGAAGTCCACATATTTGGGAAATACACAAACCAAAGAAAGCTAACACAGATAAAATTGAGTGGCTTGATCAGTGGTCAAGTTTAGCAACTACAGATATCCAATTTTTGATTGGATGTCAATCCAATGTCAATTATTGGGGGCCAGTCAGATTAGATCTTCACTCATTATTCTGACACTGTAGTACTATAAATGGAAAGGAGAGCTTGCCTGGGGGCCCAAAATGCTCAGACCACCATCATTCATTTGCAAAAATGTTCTTTTCTGTAACTGAAATGTATGAAGTGAAATAAGGACATATTTAAGGAGTATGTCTTATTTTAAATCCATGAGATAAGATGCTGCTCATAGATGCAGCATAGGATAGGAAAGGGGAGGAGGGAGATTTCTTCCTAGTTGAAATAAGCTCTGGTGTGTAATTCAAGGTCAATGTGGGTGAGCGTTTTCAAATCTCCCCAGTGATAGATCTTCTTTCCAGTCATTCAGTTGCAGAGTTTTATGGCCCTCTTACATTTAGGCCATTGCCTTTCTATAATAAAGAAGGGAGCTGAACTGCTAGATTTTTAGTTTCCAGCCTAGCCAACATGATAGTCTGTCAGATTGTTTAGAAATTTGAGGGTTCAATCTGAATAGATCTAGTGGGCTCTCACCATACTTCATATGATTAACTGTCTGACAAAAAGTAACGCAATCACAGAATCATTGTATCTGATGATGATGAAGTGACACAGAACACATCATTTCATTTAGAAAAAAAAAATATATAACTGAATTCAATATATGTAATTTCCAAAGAAGTAGTTCTGTCATAGAGACAGACTAAGTGCAGAAGAGAATATTGGCAAAAAAGTGACAAATTTGACAAAAATATAACGTATTAGGTGTCTTTTTTCTGGGTTCCTCTACAAGTGGTTTTGAAGCAAATAAAAGGACCCAAAAAAAACTAGGGTGCCAAAATTGTTAATGCTACATTTTTAAGACAGCCTATCTCCAGAAGCTGATGGAAAGCTATAGAAAAGAATGATTGGAAATAGTGCACATTAAAGTTTATTTGTTTGTTCAGTTGGTTATTTTGTCAGTTGGCTGGTTGAGGCTGTTTGCCTGCCTGCTTGTTTTGCTATCTGAACAAAATAACAGAGATGGAAGTGACCTTGGAGATCTTTTATACAGTCCAGCCCTGTATTCAAGCTGGAGACCCTATACTTTTTCAGACAAATAATTGACCAATTTCTTCTTAGAAACTTTCAATTGTGGAGTATCTACAACTTCTGGGAGCAAGCCCATCCACTGATTAATTATTATAACTGTCAGGAAACTTCTCCTTATTTCTAAATTCTCTCCTTGATTAGTTTCCATCCATTATTTCCTGTTCTACCTTCATGTGCTTTGGAAAATAGCCCTCGCCCCCCACTCTTCTTTGTGGCAATCCCTTAGATAGTAGAACACTGCTATCATGTTACCCCAGTCATTAAAGTACACATATCCAATTCCTGCAATCATACTTTGTATGTTTTAGTTGCCTAATCTTTGCAATCTTCTAAGCAGTATTTATTGCTCTGCTCTGCATTCTTTCTAAAGCTTCAACATCTTATTTATATCATGGCAATCAAAACTGGATGCAATATTTCTAGTGCAGTCTTACCAAGGCATTATAAAATGGTACTAACACTTGACATGGTTTGATCTCTGTTAATACAGCCTAGCACCGTGTTGGCTTTTTTTTTTTTTTGGCAGCTGCAGCACACTGCTGACTCATATTTAAATGATTATTCACTAGAACTCTAAGATTCTTCTCACAGTTATTACTATTGAGTAAGGTACCATCTTTTCTTGTCTAGATGTAGAACCTTCTCACCACTGAATTTCATTTTGTTACATAGTTTCCAGCATTCAAGTCTGTTGAGATCCTTCTGTATCTTGAGCCCATCTTATAGAGCGTTGGCTATTCCCACCAGTTTGGTGTCATCTCAGACCTGATAGGTTCCCCCGTTTGAATATTGTTTGAATATTTTGTTCAGAAGACTGTGAGAATGCCACAGATATATAATACAGGTTGATTCCAACAAAGAATGTAACAAAATATTCCATGATATTAGTGATATTACATGATATTACTAGTAAGTAAACAATGACCTGTATGAGTTGCCTATTCTATGGATTTACCACTAGCTTAAAAAATGAATTTAGAGTTTAATAATGGTTCATAATCAAACTTGAGTGAGATACCAAGTGTACTGTGGTAGGATTCAGTTTTGAGACCGTTACTGTTCAAAAGTTTTATTAATGACTTTGATTAAACTTATTAGATTTGCATGTGGTACAATATTAGATTTTCTTAATGTACAAAACAGCATGGGATCACTAGAAGATAAGAATAAATTTTAAAATCTTAATATTGTAGTTTATAGAAGCTGAAAATGAAATTTAACAACTAAATATCAAATTCCTCACTATGGGGGGAAGGGGGGGGGAAACCTTCCCAAATCGTAGGATGGGGAACGAGTGCCTTTGAAAATAATTTTGAAATTGTCATTGATCATAATGTAAATATAAGTCAGCAGTATGGTACAACTGTTAAAAGATCAAATGTATTTATGAGCTGCACAGAAGCACCCATTGATTAGCTTTGTAGGTGCTTCTGACATGAATACTGATGGACAGAAATGTAGTTTCCAAATCATGGGAAAAATAGTTTTTTTATACTTTCTGCTGGACAGATTCCATATGAAGCATCATGTGCTTCATGGTCTGTTTCTTATTTCCCCCAAAAACATATCAGAAGAGGTGCAGAAAAATGGAAATGCAGTCTTATGAGGAAAAACTGAGAAAATTGGATCTGTTTAATCTCGAGGAAAGATGAATGATGGGTATATGGTAGCACTTTCAAGAACCTGAATGATGGTCACATAGAAAAAAGACAATACTAAACAATAGTTCAGAAAAATTTGGATTGATTCAATTTCAACAGCCTAAACTCAATGTAGCTTGATTGTTTAACTTCCCTATGTTTTTTGGGGTGTGTGGGGGAGACACCTTAGAACACATCTCTTGTTTTGAAGACCAGGGCCATAAGAATAATTTGGAGATATAATTTGAATAATAATTCAAAGCAGCAAAAACCTAAACTATTTTTGATCTTTTAAAATGATCTACTTAGAATATCCATCCAAAATCATCACCGGTCAGGTTTTTTAATTTTTCTCATCAATATTCTTTAAATGGAAACATTTTGGAGTGAGTTAATGTTTTGGTAGAGAGGCTGGAGAAGCCAACCAACCAGCTGACCAAACCAACAGCAACATGAGTAAGCCAGCTACTTATAATAACTTTTGTATAAATAAATAGAACACAATGATTATAACATTACAGAATTGCCTAAAACGAACCATCTAAGTTCATTCTGAAAAGCTCTAATCAGAGCACAAAGCATACTCACACCCACACCAAGAACTGAGTCAGCAAAAATTAAAGAGGCAAGTAATATAGGACTCTTGAAGAATAAGAGATAATTCCAAAACTACCAAGCAATACCAGGTGGAATTTTCAATTTGGCCATGTTGAAATTCATACTGATAACTTATCAGAACATAAGATCGTGTCTAGAATGCAGCCCACTGAAACAGGTTAACGAGTACATGGGTATGGTAATGTGATTTAGGTTTATTGAACTATGAGAAATTTTTATTTGTTTGGCATTTGTTTGCAAGCTTTTAAATCTTTTGCTCTTTTTTATTTATATTGTTGGTATATACTTATAATGGATATGTTTATTGATTTTATTATGTTGATCTACAGCTATAATAAATTTAAACCAACAAACTGTTTAACAAAATAACCCAAACCATTGCAAAATGCACTCTGCAATTTAATAACCAACAAAGCCCTAGAGTATGGATAGAGTACAGATATATACCCTAAGTTCAACAAAAAATGTAATATTTTTAATTTTTTACACAGTCTCAAAAAACTCTAAACTTCCACCTAACAATCACTAAGGGATAGTTGAATTTGGATTCTGGCATCAAGGAGGGATTAGACTTGATAGCTTAAATTCCCATTCATTTCTAAAATTCCATGATTACATACAGTAGTTTAACTGACATTAAACATCAAGCATTTAAAAATTTTAACTAGGTTTTTTTGTCATTTTTTCCAACCATGTGTGAATTTTCGTCCAATATCTTTTAGTGTCTGTGCATGTCCACCACATATGGTACTATGAGCCAGGTATCTGATGACATTTCCAACATTTTTCAGATTTGTTCTTGAACATTCTTGCTATTCTTGTTGGGGGTAAGTGCCACCTGTAAAACATCTTATACAAGTTTTCTTTATATGCTGTTGACATTGTCATTTTATAATTTTGAGACCACAATTTTTGCCATTTTTCTAAGTCAATCCCATATCCAAAAATTTTCCCCCAAGCAATCTTTGTTTCTTTAACTTGTTCTTTTTTTAGCTTAATTTCTAGTAAATATCCATACAATTTTTTAATCACCTTTTCATCAGTACCTGTCAAAATCTTATCTAAATCAGTCAGTTTATTATAAAACCTTCTGTTTTGGAAACTTTGTCATATCTAGAGTGCATATGAAACTTTGTCATATCTAGAGTGCATATGAAACTTTGTCATATCTAGAGTGCATATGAAAACCAATTCATCTTTATACCTGGTTCTTCTAGTTTTTGCACAGATTTAAGTTCACCCTTTTCATTCAATATTTCACCATATCTAACTGTTTGTTCCTTTTTATATGTTATAGGATAAGAAAATGCTTCAATAGTCAATAGCCAGACTGGAATTTTCAAATAACATTGCCTTTTAGTCTTCTCTCAGTTTAACAACAAAGCCTCACGTATATAATGTCTTCTAAAATACACCTGTGTTTTAGTTCCCTTGTACCATAAGAAGGCATGCCAACCCAACAACAAATCATGTCATTCTAATGTTAACAGTCTAGTATTTCTTAGTGTTATCCATTCCTTAACCCACAATAGATTTGTAGCTTGACAGTATAACTCCCAATTAGGCAGGTCAAATCCTCCTCTTATTGTAGCTTCTTGCAACAGTTTTAATTTTATTCTTGCTTTCTTTCCCTGCCATATATACTTCAGCACTATTTTATTTAAATCTTCAAAGTAGTCTTTCCCTAGCCTAATTGGAATCATTTGAAACAGATATAAGATTCTAGGTAATATATTCATCTTGATTGTTGATATTCTCCCTATTAATGATAATTGTAAATTTTCCCATTTCGCCAGATCTGTCGCAATCTGTTGCTTGCGTTTAGTATAATTATTCTCTTTAAGCGTGCTACATCTTGCTGTCAAATGTATCCCCAAATACTTAACCTTATTTGTGACCTGAATTTTCAAAACATCCACCAATTCTTCCTTTTGTCTTAATAACATATTCTTTGTCAAAATCTTTTTTTTGTCTTGATTTATTTTCAGACCAGCTACTTTTCCATATACCTCTATCTTTTCTATCAGTTTTAATGCTGTTTCTAAAATGAAAACCAGATCATCTGCAAATGCTTGCATAGACTTGAAACCAGAGATATTTTTATTGGGAATTTTACCTGAAATATACAGTAGAGAATTGAAATATTTGATTATAAATGTATTAACAGCTGCTAGGATTGTATTTGCTAAAAATTGGAAAAATGAGAAAATATCAATGCAGGAGGAAGTTATTAAGAAAATAATGGAATGTGCTGAAATGAGTAGATTGACCTTTGAAATTAGAGAACAAGAAGATAAACAATTTTATAAGATTTGGGATTTCTTTTATCAATGGTTAGACAATAAAATATGGTAATGAAATATGTAGAATTTTACAATATAATACATTATCATATTATAATTATGGGATAGATTTAGGATGATAATATGAATTGTTATAAGATAAATCAATTAAAATATGGAATATCTCGCATAACATGAATGAATAATAGTATAGTCAAATGACTGATTCACAATGATAATAATGTATTTAGGAATATTTTATTGATAATATGAGAATATATACAAGTATTTGTAAGTGATGACTATGAAGTGGATGCACAAAACAATTGGTAAACCAACTGACACACTGTATATACATAAGTGGAAGATAGCTTGATGTTTTTATGTTGTGTTTGTGTATGTTTGTCTAAAAAATAATAAAATTTTGTTTAAAAAAATTCAACTGGGGAGGTCCAGGAAGAAAGTCTTCTCTGCCATTATTTTTGGTAATACACTTTGGAACATACTCCCTTCAGAGGTGAGGTGAGACCACATTCTCCTGGCCTTCCAAAAATATCTAAAGATCTTATTCTGCTATTTTGCTTGGGGTTCACAGAGGACCACGCAGCCTTGGAACCGGTTAGCATTCCCTGCCTTTTTAATTCTGAATTATTTTATTCTTTTTTAAATTGTTTTCGGTATAATATCTATATATAGCTTTTATGTTTTTATGTGTATTTGTATACCACCCAGAGGCAGATTGATAGTCTCTAAATATGATAAACTAACTACATTTTTTCATATTTTTCAGGTTGCTGAATGGAGGATGAGGAGTTGATGTTGTTGTTGTTGTTGTTCAGGAATCATGTTTTAATGATAAAAATGGTCTTCATTCAAGTTTATTATATTTTATTAAGTTTTTTATAGTAGCCTATCAAGTTCTCATGGAACCCCACACAAGGATATTTTATAATGCAGAAAAAGAGATAGCATTAAGAAGATATCTAGTTATAAATTTTTGTCAAATGAAAATAAATAGATTTAAAAGGCACAATCGGGATATTTCCCAAAACAGACAGTTAGATTTCCTTTGCTTTGCATGGTTTCAATCTACTGTATAAATCAGTTACAAAACTAAAATTGATAAAGAAACCTTATGAAATTATGCTAGCACCTGCATCATCTTTCATAGATTTTGGTTTTAGTCTAAGATAGAAAGACACTCTTCACCCACAATAATACACTAAAGGTAAATAGTGTATGTCTCATGCCCTGGAGGATATGCACCCCAAAGGATGCCTTCTTTAGACATTTTAACCACAGATAAACTAATAGCTTAGCTAAAACAAAATGACATTTTGAAGGGTTTTTTTTTTTTAAACTACTAGCAGAAGTTCACGATAAAAGTGCAAATGTTATGTTAGTTGAATCTCTAAAAGAGAAATGGATTGAGACAAAAAAAAATCACAGGATGATGTGTGAAACCCAAATCCAAAATTTAACATGTTTCTTTCTCCAGGAGGAGGAAGCGGCAACAGAATTTAAATCAAGTGTGAGAATGTTGTTTCTAACTGTGAAAATATCAGGACGCTCTAAGCATTCATATAATAGAATTGCCTCTGTGATCTGGGCTTCATTATCATTCCATCCTGTTGGTTCATTCATGGGAAATGTGAAGAATGAGGTCCCTTCAGAGAAGGCCACCCTTTGGATCATGAGATTAATGATCCGTTATGTAGATCACACTGTTAACAAACAAGGAGAAGCCACATAAATCAGCTCCTGGCTACTCTTTAAAAATGTCCCAGTTCAGAAGGAATTAAAAAGTCTCTACCCTGTGAACACAACAACTGTGATTCACTGTCACAGTGAAAGAAATCCTATAGGCAGAATGTGAATAGAATCAGCAAGTCTTATAGACTCTCTTAACCCCCCTCCCTTTTTAATGTGATTACTCATGTACTTTACAAGGCTTTTTATGTGTCCCTTTCATTAAAAAAAATCAGATATGTATGTATGTGTATTTATGTGTGTATATCTATATATATATATGTATGTGTATATTTGTGTGTATATATGTATGCGTGTATGTATGTTTTTTATATATATATATATATATATATATATATATATATATATATATATATATATATATATATATATATATATATATATATATGTTTTCTGAGGTTTTCGCGGGTATCTGTACGTGGATCTTTGGTTCTTCGGGTTTTCTCCTGCGTAGAATTGGAAGTATCTAAGCGACATTTCGATGAAGTCTCATTCATCATTGTCAGGCTTGTGTCTTCGGCCTTGTGCATACATACATACATACATAGATACATACTTACATACATACATACATACATAAACTGAATCGCGTACACTCTACATGCTTACATAATATAGCCTGTCATGATACTGTATATGGTATATGTATTTTAGCAAAGATCAAAAATATCATACATTCTATCTGCCTATGACAAATACAGAGCAACCATAGTCATAAAGTGCCTTCAATCTTGGTGCCTTCAATTGAGGACCTGTACACTACATGAGTCAAAAAGAGGGCTATGAAAATATTTACAGACCCCCCGACATCCCGGACATCAACTGTTTCAACTTCTTCCCTCAAAATGACGCTATAGAGCACTGAATACCAGAACAACTAGACACAAGGACAGTTTTTTTCCTGAATGCCATCACTTGCTAAACGAATAATTCCCTCAACATTGTCCAACTATTTACAAAGTCTGAACTACTATTACTATTAATCTTCTCATCACTCCTTACAGTGGTGGCATTCAAATTTTTTACTACTGATTCTGTGGGCGTGGCTTGGTGGGGGGAAGGATACAGTAAAATCTCCAGTCAGAGGTGGTATTTCCTGGTTCTCCGAACTGCTCAAAATTTCTGCTACCGGTTCTTCAGAACTGGTCAGAACCTGCTGAATACCACCTCTGACTCCTTATCACCCATCCCCTCCCACTTGTGACTGTATGACTGTAAGTTTGTCGCTTGTATCCTTACCGTTTATATTGACTGTTTCCTAATAAGATTTGATTGTTTATTGTACCCTATGACTATCATTAAGTGTTACACTTTATGATTCTTGACTCTTGACGAATGTATCTTTTCTTTTATATATACTGAGAACATTTGCACCAAGACAAATTCCTTGTGTGTCCAATCACACTTGGTCAATAAAAGAATTCTAATTCTCTAAAGCAGAGCTAGTTTGAAATTTTCATTCAATCTCAATGCTATCATTGCAAATATCTATAGAGGTTCTCAGTCATCCAGGTCATGGTTGTCCCAAAGGTGCTTTTTCAAGAGGCAACTGGATTTTCTTTGTTTTTCCTTGAAGATGTTTTTCTTCTCAGACATTTTTCTTCGGAACTGAAGAAGCTTTTGAAATGAGAAGAAAAATTCTTCAAAGAAAAACAAAGTCCAGTTGCCTCTTGAAAAAGCACCTTTGGGACTATTGTTGCCAATTAAAAGAATGAAGTCGTATTCCCCACATAAAAAGCCAATCTTTGTTTGCAGATACTAATGTCTTTTGTTATTTGTTCCTGTTATTTAGCAGCTTCAAAACACCAAAGATTTTATTTCCTTTCTTGTTACTTGCTTACCATTCTTCAAGATTTCAGTCAAAATGATCACCTTTTCTGGCACCAGGAAGAGAAGTGAAAATATGTGTCGTGACATCTTAACCATTACTAATGGATCTGAGTGCTGATAATTATGTTATCAACAGCAGTTAGAACTTTGATTTAAGGTATCAAGAATCCCTAGCAAATAAATGCAAGTACAGTAAGCTCACTTTTTTAAAAATTACATTTATCCAGCAAATAAACTTTTTCTATTCATCAGCTCTGTTTACCATTTTGATGGAAACAATGAAGCAATTATTGAAGAAACAGAGAGCTGACCAGTTTAACCCTGCCATATTTTGTAAAATTCCCTGAATAACCCAAGCATGCTGCATTTGGTATAAATATTGTGCCCCAGACAGGAGGATGATCTGGGAGGGAACATTTATCATCAAGAAAATAGCAACTTTTAACTCATTTATTACATGCAGAAGGATCTGAAATTATCCTTAATGGTGTAGGGATATTATCTAGGGCAGAAATAACAATAAAGTTATGACCATCTATATGATGAAGAACAAGTCTGACTCCTCTGACTCAATTGGAAAGACAGGGCAACCTAGGAAGTTCACTAACATCAAAAACCCCAATCTCAGTCTGGAGAGTTCATTAAAAGGGAGTTCAAATGGTTTCTATACCTTCTTCCCCAGGCCACAAAAAATACAAGTCTAGGATATTATTATTCATCATTTTGATGCTTCTAGGTATTCACCAAGAACTAGTCCCTTGCCCAGATTTGTTGCTGTGATTCTTCCCATGACTAAGCCCAAGTCATCCAATGAACCTCTATGGTTGATGATGGTTTTCAACCTAGGTCTCTCCTTCCACACCTACTTCAACACTAGCCTCATTGGCTCTCCTTTTACTGGCATCTTTAATTGCATTAACCACCAGGATGCCTTAAAATGTGTGAGTTTTCAGGGCTCAATTTGGTGAGGATGCAGCAAACAGAGAAACTATATCTTGCCTTTTCTCAAACCATTCCTTGGTTTGAGTTTCAGCTGACTAGGCACTCACTTTTTGGTGACAAGGCACAAGTGTCTTTTAAAAAGCAAAAGATCCAGAACCAAATGTGATATCTTTCCTTGTTCAAATGTTGCCATTTGAAAACACCATTTTTTTAATATGCAGAGGATATACCACCTTGACATCAGCACCACACCTCGGTAAAAATGAAGGCTCCTGTCTGTTTGGAAAGCTAAGATTAACTTTGCTTCAGTGAAAACAGTTTTGTGGCATTTCCCCTAGAGCTGCAGAATGAGAAGATTTCATTAGTGGGAACTCCTTCTTCATCCTTCCTCTAAGATATTCTCTCTTGTCAGAAACCAAGGCATTCTCCCAAAGAAGGCCAGGGAAGCCAAGATGCCCCAGTGTCTTGCTTTCTGGTGAGAGGGAAAAATTCAGACCATCTTCCATGCTTCCCTACGTGGAGTGTCTTGCCACTCCCATCCTTCAACAGTGGCTAAGTACATAGTTTCCCCTCTCCAAATCAAAACCCAAACATGGCAAAATTAAGAGTATGGATGGGAGCTACCTCTGTTTTTGATGTATTTCATTGATTCCATCTTGCATGAAGCAAAGGAGAACAACAATGTAAGTAGTTGCAAACCTAATCACCTTAACTTTGTTTGGATGGTGGGGAGTCTGTAACCACATGGAAGGATCAAAAACAATCCCACTTTTTTTTTGAAATCTTAGTATAGTAGATGCTATTGATTCCTAAGCAGATGTTTATGTTTTCTATTAATGGTTCTTTCTTGTTCATCGTATGGCTCAGACTTTCTCCTCTATTGTCTGTGAGTTTACAAATTGTCATTAGTACCTATTGATTTCATCTCTTCTTCTTTTTTAGATTTCATTCATTAATAGCTCTCTGGCTGACAATGTCTTTGAAACAATTATTCCATTATAATCAAATAAAAGTAAAATCCAATAGAAACTGAATTAGTGCAAATTGTGAGGAATGCAAATTCCTCTTACTAGTGGGAAATTAGATCACTAAGTGATACCCATACAAGAATTTCTCTTGGTTACAATTTGACACAATTACAACAGACAAAGAAGTTGAACGAGTTGGTCTGAGCCAGAATAGGACAACTCGCCATGACCAACTCACTGAGGCCAACTCATCATGACCAATTCCCCATGGCTAACTTGCTGCGGCCAATGTGCCATGGTCAATTCACTGCAGGAAAACTCACCCCAGCCAACTTGCCATAGGACACCTCACTGCAGGGCAATTAAACAAATACAAAAGTTGATTAATTTCAATGGAACCATGTCCAATAATAATAAAATGTAGTAAATCCAGAAATACAAGAGTTACAATAATTTTGATGAAAATGTGGTCACCAATAATAGCAATAGCCCTTAGACTTATATACTGCTTCACAGTGCTTTCCAGCCCTCTCTGAGTAGTTTACAGAGTCTGTATATTGCCCACCAATAATTTGGGTCCTCATTTTACTAACCTTGGAAAGATGGAAGGCTGAGTCAATTTTGAGCTGATAAGATTCGAACTGCCAAACTGCTGACAGCTGGCAGTACCACATTCTAACCCCAGCGCCACCACAACTCTTAATAAAAGTAACAGAATGAAGCAATTAATACAGCACTGAATTGTCCTGCGGCAAGTTGACAATGGAGAGTTAGCCATTGTGAGTTGATTGTGGCAAATTGTCCTAGACCAGGGGTGTCAAACTCTCATCATCACAGTGGTATTATATGATGTATCGGGATTTTTTTCCCCCTTCCCTAAACTGGGCATGGGCATGATGTATCCTGCCCATGGGCCATGAGTTTGACCCAGTCTGAGCTAATGATAGAAGAAATTGCATAATTATATAGCACTTTCCAAAGTCATCTTTGACCAAGATTCTGGTGTTCTTGATTCCTCTTTCTTTGGCTACTATGTCTCAAATACCAACTGATTTTTGAAGCCTTTGACAAAACCTTGTAGTTCCAAGAATAAATAGATACACATGTGTTCAGTCTCCCTTTCCTTTTCTCCAAAAATGTAAGAGATTACTCACAAACAAGAACAGACAGACAAGCTGACGTGAACTTTACCAAGTAACTCTTTAGTAATTGATAAAAGTCTTGGCAAGCTATTGAGTCCTGCTTGCCAATTTCAAACTGGCAGCAATTTCCAAAACAAAGTCTTTACTCACAGAGATAATGAAAAAAGCAGTTCAACAAGCACATGCTCTTGTAACACAGTCACGAACCAAATCCAAATGCAGTTAAACTTTGTCCCGTTCGAAACCTGAAGAGAAAGCACACTCACTTTTATCCCCTGTGGGGTGTGGCTCCATGACTCAGCTTATTCCTTGTTCCACCCACGCCTCCTCTGTTGCTGCTCACGTTTCTCCCTTCTACGTTGCCTGGGATCAAGCCAAACCTCCTCCTCTTCGCTCCCTATCCTGGGCTGCTCTGTCATGCCTTCTTCTGGAATCAACTCTGGCTGTTCCTCCCGGTTGTCTGAAGGAACCTGAGGCATTACCAGGTAGGGAGGCATTGGCAGGGAGGAAGGTCCTGGGGAGGGAGGCCTTGCCAGTTCCTCCCCCTCATCTTCCAGATTGTCTTCTTCCTCTGATAAGACAGGCTCGGAAGACGGGGCCACAACACACATGCATACATAGGAAACTAGGATATTGCCAGATAGACAGCAGAACATTTTTCCACCTTGCCAATTACATGATATAATATATACTGACCAGTAGTGCTTTTTAAGTTCTAGACATTTCAACATACAGATCATCTCTTCTGCTGCAGAACTGCTTTCTTTTCATATTTTTCTCTAATTTATCTTATGCAAGGTCTGCTTTATTCAGACCAAATGAGTGTTATCCATTAGTTGTGACAAGCAATAACAATAATTGTAATAATAACAGATATAGTATACATAGCTTCCTGAAAATCTCCTAAAATGTTTTGCTATTATTATTTTTTTACTTTTTCAGGCCTGGATCTCCTCCCAAAATCACATTAGAATTTCTTCCATTTCTATCTACTCTCAATATTGATGTAAAGTTCAAACGTTACCTTATTTAGGAAATGGAAATGAAGCTTAAATGTCTAGAGATGCGATATATGATTACAATCAATGATTGATGGAATTGAGATAATGGAGTTGTGTAGATACTACATTTGCCCTTATGGAAGTCAACAGGAAGTTCTTACTTTTGGACAGATTTCTGAATCGAACCTGGAGAACATTGCAAGTGTCTACTATTTCTACCTTCATAGCTTTCTCTACTATGCATAATGAGAATAGATGATGCTAAATTTGGAGTCAATATTTCCAACTTAAAACATCATACTGCTTTTCAGATTTGTTAATTAAAAGTTTTTCATAAAAGCTAACATAAACTAGATAGTGAACATAATAGATAGTAAAAAGAGATAAAAGAAGATAAAAAGAGATAAAAGAAAAAGAAAACCAAAATGCAGAAAGAAAAGATACCATGAACTAGAAAACAGCTTCCAATAAATATGATTATAAAGTAAACATGATTATAAAGCTATATCTTACTCTATGGTTACTAAAAAACTTGTTTTTCTCATCTTTAAAATACTTCTTGTGATGAGATCCAGAGAAGTGTTTTGGACACAACCTAAATTTATACTTATTCCATATTCTAACTTTGTCATAACTTGGTATCTCTGCCACCCAAATCTTAATCATGTCTTTTTATCTCCAATAGCCTTCTGTTTTTTAGCAATATCCACTAAAGCTGAACATCAAGCAGCAAAGTACAATTTCAAATTTAGTAGATACAATCTTCTTTTTTCCTTTGCATCTTTTTATATTTTACATTTAATTCAGAGGTTTTTCTCCTGCCATACAAATTTAGATACATCTTTCTGCCATTGTTTAAATGGTGTATCAATTGTCAAAACAGATATTTTCTGAAACAAAAATAACATTCTGGATAAAACATTCATCTTAATCACAGAAATTTTTTCCCCAACAGTGACAATTTATCCAATTTTACCATGACTTTTTAACTTCATCTCATGTATTAACAAATATGCAGTTTATATATATCATAATAATTCTCACAAATATTAACTTCTTCTCAGTCTTAAAATCTTTTATTCATCAGTTCTGTTAGATCTTGTATCTTTATGTATTTTGTTGACATCTTTCTCCTCACTTTGTTGATCTTGTAATAAAATGTTATTTAGATCTGTTGATCTAGTGACATTCTAGTGGAAATCTGGTAAACTACTTCCTTAACTAGCTAATGCTCCAAATTCTTTTAATTTACTCAATAAAAATTCAATTCCCTTTAAAGGTTCTTCCAAAACCAATACCATATTTCTGCAAACATTCTTAATTTATATATTTTTTTCAATTTTTATACCCTAAAACATCACATTCCAAAACAAAATTTGTAGATGGTTGTGCCCTAATCAGATACCCTGCTCAAAAATTTACTTTACCTTTAAATAATATATTTGAATTAAATCATAAAACAGGAAGGCTTATTTTATGTTATAACAATGAATTATACTGTACCTCTTTGATCTGTTACCTTTATATTGTTTTGTATCAATTATAATTTGCAGTGTGTTTTATTTTATCTTGCCTTATGAACATCAATTATGTCAATGCCTAATATATAATGAAAACTAATTCCTGATTAACTAGGGAAATCCAGAAAAAGTCTAAAGTAACACAATTGCACAAAAATAATTGTTTATTGATTTCTATTTTTATTTAAATATGTAAAGGATTTGCTTTAAATCTTTAATAGACTTGTGAAATTGCTGGTTTATAGTCTACTCGGCATTATCGCAATCTATCTACTAGGTTAGAGAAACTTCTATTTCTTTTATTAAAAAAAACAATCAGTATAACTGTTGCCAAATCCAAATTAGTTCTTACTGCACTGCAAGGATCACTGATGAGTAGACATTTCTTCCATCATATGATGTCTCCCATTGGGTTGGATGACAAATTTGGACTACTTTATCTGGAGCAAAGAAGCAAATTACATGTATATGTCATATTAGGTACTATTTTTTTTCCTTGGGACTAAATTAGACTGGTTTTCACTGAATTGTTTTCACCCTGTTAAATGTGCCGAAGTTTGCTATCTTGAACCCCATCCCACTGACTTTTGAAAATTATAATAATACTAGTTAAGTATATTTTGGACTATACTCTGATTTTCTTCCTTTCTCTCCTTGGCACAGGAGCCCAGTATGTGACAACCTTCATACTAATCATTCAAGCCAAGCAATTGATTTATTTATATCTTTGTACACCCAAGATATAAAGTGAAATTGATTTTTATCATTCGGCCAAGACTTGCAAGATGGGTAGGGCCAACAGAGCTGGGGGGCTGACAACATGATTGGGGTAAAGGTGAATCAACTGCACTGGTAGTGGTCTAATGCTGAATAACTTTCATTGGCATGCACATATAGATTATCAACCATCATAGCTAAAGTAACAGACCATGAGCAGTGTTCAATTATTTGGAGGTTAAATAGTGCAGATAATCATGATTATTCTGGGTGTCAGGGTCAAAAGAACTGCTCATTGCTTTTCTGCTCTGTTTGAAGAATCTTTTAAAGTACTAAGTGATATATCATTACTGTCAGAGTGTTATATAGGAATTAAATGAAGCAAGCTCTTCATGAGACATCTGGCAGCTCACTATCTTCCACAGCTCTATCCCTTTCATTCATCTTATGTACATTCTTATAGGCAGACATGAAACTTTCTTGAGGCATCTTTGATTGGATGTAGTTGGCTCAGTCCTTGATTCTGATTAAGTTGTTTGACCCCAGGTCAAACCAATAGAGAAGGAAGATCCTGACAGGGACCTGACTCCAAGCCTTCTGCTTGTCTTGTGATAATTCCCCAGACACTCAGAACAAATGTGAAGGCTTTAATATGAATTAAAGGAAAGGTTTAACACAGGAGATTTGTGGAGAAGGAAAAACAGTGAAACCTATTCTTGTCCTCCTTTAGGGTAGGATGTTCTGTAAGCTAAATTCTGCTCAATAAATGGTCCCCTCAATAAGAGAGAATTCAGGATTTCAGTCAAACATTTGATCCATATTCAGCAACATGTCAAAAGAATAATTTATGGGAGTTAGTGTTTAAGATGATTCCAGAAATGTTTTATGATTTAATAGGACAATACATGAGATATTTTATGGGATTCTTGGTATACTGATGACTTCTTTATGCAGGACTGCTCTAGCAGACAAAAACCTAAATGCCAGGGTCATGAACTATTTGGAAGACAAAAATCAGAACATGGGGTCTACACTGATCCCCAAAAACGTAGACAATATCAAATATGCCACCTTTTGAACACCACTATTCAAAGATTTGAGGGATTCGTCCTTCTGTGGGCAGGTACACTACAGGCTACCAAATGTTGGATTGAAAATAAGCAGAAGATTTAAAAAAATGCTTATAAAGAACTGGCTTTCTCAAGTCTACATTATTGTTAAGAGAGCCAATCTGGTGCAGTGGTTAGGAACCAGAATCCTTTGAATTCCAGTCCTACCTAGAAAAATATAATTGCTTGGCTAAGTAATTTTTATAAAGGTGGGATATTCCTATTAATATTAAATCTTCAGCCTCTCAGACATACTTGTCTAGGAATAACAAAGAACCTAAGTGGATTGATAAAGACACCCTAGAAGCTTGGTACAAAGTGGGTATTGATTTGTTTACTCTGGCAGGCAAGGATTACTACTTAATAATGGTAATAATGGTAATGAGATTATACTTCTCATTACCCTGAAATTGGTTTCTTAGAGAACATAACCATTGTACAGATTATCTGCCACATGAATGATCTTTTCTCTTGACATGAGATTTCATGTATTGTCTTATCCAGTAGTGGCCATGACTTTTGCTCTGATGTATCTTTATTACAATCACTAACCAGCATTTTATACAATAAGCTCAAGTTACACTACATAAACATTTATTAGATGACTGATAGAAATAAATGAATCACACTCAAATATAAAATACACTATAAATATGAGTAGAACACTAAAACAATTAAATGCTGAAGACCAATTTACTAAATTGTAAAACTACTTTGTGAACAGAATTCTAAATTACTAAATTGCTAAGTGAAGCTATCTAACTATCTTGCTGTCCATCCAATCCATTTTGTGGGTAAGTAACCATGGACATAAAAATGTAAAACAGCACATATACTTTAGCTTTTCTGAATTATAAATCTATTTCTTTGCCTTACACTGTCTCCTGGTTAAATTTTATTTGGCAGAAAGTATCAAACTCACTATCTACAGCCAGCTGATGCCCATGTACTCTTCTGATCTAAGCAGCTACTTGGGCAAACTCAAACTTTCTTTTAAAGTATACTGTACTTTCTTCACTGTCCTTGAGCCTTGATGCTTTGTCCACATAAGGCATGGTACTATTTGGTTTACATAGTATTTAAGACAATACCCCCATCAGATGAGCTGGTGATGACTGATCATTTGAACAAGCATAACTGATACTGATTGCACCTTGTTCCTGCATGGGGCATGAAGGGGAAGAAAAAGAAACAATGCTAGTAGCAAATTCAGAAAGTACTGTGGTGGAGATCGGGGAGAATTACAAAGCAATCTCAAGGCTAATGAGGAACACTAACAAACAATCTCAGATAATGCTAATGTGTAATTAAAAGAAAGCCTTAACAGTTTAACTAGAATGTACATAACTATAGATGACTCATTGAACAATGCTGATGATCTGGGTGTAATCTGAGATACAGCTATGTTTAAAAAATAGGGGAATATGGAAATAGCTCTGTCACTTGAAAAAAATATTCAGTGAGCACATAATAAAACAGCTGTCCAAGCCTGGCTTGCAGAACAGTCATCGGGATCATATATCAACAATAATAAGATTATATGTTAGCCTCAGACTTTCTGATCTACCTACAAAAAAACACTGTGATGATCAACTCATAACTGCTAGAGTCCTGCTTAGCTTCAATGTGTATGTGAAGAAACAGACTTCACAGCATAGAGAGACAACACAATTATATTAGTCTGTTATTTATATTGGAGCCTTGATGCCTATGCATCAAAGCTCAAAGCAGCTTAGGGCTATTTGTTCAATCTGGGTCCAATTAACCAAGAATTCCACCAACAAAGCCACTTAGAAATGGAGATTGGATCCATCCCTTGACATTACGAAAGCATTGATCAAAATAGGATGTATACTGAGGCCATGGCTTTTCACTCAAATATATTCATATTTTTTTTAAAAAAAATGACAATATGAAAGTTTCAGAACTGGTTATATCTCAATCCAAAGACAATAATACCAGGCATAATTCCATTGCAATCTGCACTTTTAGAAGCTTAGCAAAAATATTGTATGTATACAAGATTGAACAAGTCCCAATGAAAAATCATTATTTCAGTTTCTTTGGTTAATGCAAAAGAAAAAAAGAAAGTGTGGCAAGTGTCATATAATTTTGAGGGTAGTATCAAACTCAGTAATAATTCTTAAAGGGAAACACATCATGCAATTATTGGCCGTGAACTCTTAAAAATGTTTTAATTAAAATACCACTTAGGAGATGCCAGCTGGTGAATATTGTTTTGCTGATGTATGGCAGCTTTTCTGACACCCACAGCATGGATACTCTTTGCCAAACTTTGTGCCAAGCTCCCACAATGCTAATACCTCAAGTGTTGATGGATTACAATGATGGAGTTCTCCTTTCTTAGGAGCTTAATCAAGTCTGTTTAACACTACTGTTTCTGACCAGAAATGTTTTTTCCCACACTGGGATAATTGGGTTAAAAGACAAGTGGGATATATGCTATCTGGAATCAGCAGGTTCTGACAGTTCTAGAAAACCGGTAGCGGAAATTTTGAGTAGTTTGCAGAACCGGAAAATACCACCTCTGACTGGAGATTTTACAGTATCCTTCCCCTGCCATGCCCACCAAGCCACACCCACAGAACCAATAGTAAAAAAAATTGAATCCCATCACTGTCTGGAATCCATACTTGCTCTTTTGGAATGCCATGTACTTCTTTCTAGGAAGAACCTATACAGGGTGATGGTCCAGCAAGATGTTAGTAATCAGTGTTGAAGTCATCGTAAGAGTCTCCCAAAATTAAATACTCTAGATATTTCATGGCATTAAGTCACAATGTACACAAATGTGTTTTGCCTATAGCAATTGGAAAGCGGAGTATAGGTAGTGCAGGTAATCCTTGACTTACAACCATTAGTTGAGTGACCATTCATGCTGGCCATATGACTGCAGAAATGTCTTTGGACAGTGCTGGCTCAATGGCCTTGAAATGAAGATGACCATTGCCTCCTATAGTTGGCAATGACTAGCAGAGTAAAATCTGTATGAACTGCTTTATCTTTTACTTTAACTTTTCTAAAGCACACTTTTCCTTCACTTCAGTTGCTTCTTGATATTGCCCTACATGCTTGCAATTCCAACCTTAGTTCATTTTCAGCCTTTCTCTGGCTGGTTATTGCACTGGGTACAAGGGCATATGTCTTTTTCTTTTAACATGGTGTGCCTCAAATACCAATACCTCTTATGAGAGAAAGTACCTACTATCTTAATAGATGATATCCTATAGGAGCATGTCTGCTCGATATTTCTGTTTGCCAGGCTCAACTTGGGCACTCACTTAGTGCAAACTGTGTGCATCCAAATATGGCCCTCGCCCCTATTCTGAGCAACAAAACATAACCCAGCTTTATTTTCTGGTTAGAAATACATTAAACAACAGCTGGGATGCCCAAATTTTCCACCAACTGCAACCAAAACCCAATAACCTCAGTAGAACTGAAAGAAATCCTATCCAAATTAAAATTCTAAGGAATAGGTGGGGAAATGCAACACTGATAATAAGTCAGGACCCTTCGCTCCAAACCCCCATCCAACTTATTTGCCATTTCCTGCTCAATTACACTCATCCTGTTCTTAAAAAAAAATTGGCTCACTTTGGATGATCAAACTCATATGCTGAGTACAAGTAAATTCATGTTTCTACTCCAAAAAGGAAGAGAACAGAATCTTCCTACCTTAACATAGGCAGGCTAATGTGGTTAAATTATTTTTCATAACAAATCACCACTCTTTATACTCCTTGTGAAATATCCACAACAGAGAAGTGGTTGGCAAAGATGGAAGAATTTTGCCAGAGATGCAACATGGATGGGTTTAATTAGAACAAAGACACTAACTATATTTGTCAGTGACTGGAAACCCTTTATGAACTTTTTTTTCACTGAAAATGGGAGGGGATGAACTTGTGATTTATGGGTTTGATGATTAGAAAGGGTAGAATATGGACGGAAGGGAGACATGACATAACCTCAGAGAAAAAGGACAAAATACAAATGCATTTATAACTGCTGTGAAGAAGATTGAATGCTACTTCTCTATTTTGTTTTTCTTTTCTTAACTTTCTTTGTCTCGTTTCTTTCCTTTCTTTCCTATTTTTTTTACTGTACTTTGTTTTTTCTTAATTTGTATGCTCTTTACTTTGTAAAAATTATTCAATAAAAATTAATTTTAAAACAACAAAAACAAATCACCACTCATCCACATCTTGTGTACCTGGAGCAGACAAAAAAATGTAATCAGAGATACAACTATTCAAGTGACAGAAACTGGGAAGGGTTATTCTGTTTTTCTATATTCTGAATTTATTTATTGATGAGGTTTCTAAATTGTACCCTCTGCTGATCAAACATCCAACTTGTTGTGCAGAAAACACAATTAAAATGGCTGATAAGACCAATGAAGCAAACTGCCCTTGAACTATCCCCTTTGTTCAAAGGAGAAAAAAAATTTTTTTGCTATGCATGATTATTTTTTTCAATGGAAAAAATGATTGGAATGCCATATATTAAACAGACTATTTCCATTGTACCCAAAATCAGGAATTTTGTTTTTAAATTTCTCAAAGCCTATTTTATGTATTCGTATATTTAAAAACAATATGTATTTACATATTTTCCTAATTACCTACATCTTTACATGTTTGTCCAAGGAATACCTTTGTGCACACGAATTTATTAAATATATGCCTTATTGCTAGTTACATTTCTTTAGTCTTTTCACAAATATGCACATTTTGCATGTATTTGCTGTATATATATATATATATATATATGGATCTTTGGTTCTTCGGGTTTTCTCCCGCGTAGAGTTGGAAATATCTAGGCGACGTTTCGATGAAGTCTCATTCATCATCTTCAGGCTTGTGTCTTCGGCCTTGTGCTTCTCAGAGTGATGTGAGCTTGCAGCTGCTTCTTCCTTTTAACTACTAGTGGGGGTGTGACTTGATTGGGTGGGGGCTTGGCTGTGTTCTGATTGGGTGGGGGGGTGTTCTCATTGGTTGGGGGTTTGGCTGTGTTCTGATTGGTTGGGGGGTTGGCTGTGTTCTGGTTGGCTGGGGGTGTGTTCTGTTCTGGTGGGGGTTTGATTGTACTCAGGTTAGTCTCAGTTGCTGCGGGATTTGAGCTGGTGAGCTGTGATCCTGTTGTTTGGCTTCGCGTTCGTGGTCGTGCCACATCTTCATGGTGGGCATCAGTTCCCTTCATGTATGGGTTGGGGGGTTTGAAGCAGGTAGTGATGCAGCTGTGGTACGGCTTCTGGTCCGTGGTCGTGTTTCATCTTCTGTGTGGGTGTGAGTCTGCTTTCTGCATGGAAGTATGGTGGTAGTTTCTTGTGTGGCCCTCGTGGGTGTGGGTCTGGTGTCCTTTATGTTAGGTACTCTTTTGTTAATGAGGGCGGGTTTCCAAATGGCTGGTAGGCGGGAGGTGTCATCTCGTTTATTCATGCTGTGTGGGCGTTTTTCTATCTCTATGGCTTCTCTGATTATTCTGTTGTTTAAGTGTTCAGTTTTGGCGATAGTTCTGGTATTTTTAAAGTCAATCTTGTGTCCTGTGGCTTTGAGGTGTTGGACCAGGGAAGAGGTCGGTTCTTCTTTTTTGATTGAGTTCTTGTGTTCTTCAATGCGTGCGCTTATCCTTCTGTTAGTTTGTCCAATGTATGTGGTGGGGCAGGAGGTGCACGGGATTTCGTATACTCCTTGGTTTTCTAACTCGATTTTGTCTTTAGGGTTTCTTAGGATGGTGGATATTTTTCCGTTTGTGCAGAATGCTGTTTTTATGTTGTGTTTTTGGAGGATCTTGCTGATTTTGTCTGTAGTGCCTTTTATATATGGGAGGAGGGCTTTGCCAGTTTCTTGTTCTCTGTCTTGGATTTTGGTTGGGGTTTCTTTTTGGATTAGGTGAGTAATCTTTCTTCTTTGAAATCCATTTGCTGTTAGTACGTTAGTGAGAGTGTGTAGTTCGGTTTTTAGGTGTTGTTCATCGGCTAAGCATTTTGTTCTGGAGATGAGTGTCTCAGCTACGGAATTGATCTGAGCTGGGTGGTGGTGTGAGAGTGCGTGTAGATAGCGGTTTGTATGTGTTTTCTTCTGGTAGATGGTGTGTCCTAGGGAGCCATTGGATTTTTTGTATACTAAGACATCTAGGAAGGGAAGTTGATTGTTAGCTTCTGTTTCCATGGTGAATTGTATTTTGGGGTGTAGGCTGTTGAGGTGTGTGAGGAAGTTGTTCAGTTTTTCTTTCCCGTGTGGCCAGATTATGAAGGTGTCATCTACGTATCTGAGCCAGAGTTTGGGTTTGTGATCATATTTTTCTAGAGCTTGTGTTTCAAAGTGTTCCATGTAAAGGTTTGCGATGACAGGTGAGAGGGGTGATCCCATGGGTGCTCCTTCTATTTGTTTGTATTTTTGTCCATTGTAGGTGAAGTATGTATTGGATAGGCAGTGGTTGGTCAGATCTAGGATGTGCTTGGGGGGGTTGTATTTATTTTGGATGGCTGTCAAGGCTTCTTTTATAGGCACTTGGGTGAAGAGGGATATGACATCGAAGCTCACTAATAGATCGCTGGGTTGTAAGTTTTGTTTCTTTATGATCTCGATGAACTGGAATGAGTTTCTTACATGTGAGTTGATGGATTCAGCATAGGGCTGTAGTTGTTTGGCGAGAAATTTGGCTAGGTTTTGTAGAGGTGAGCCTATGGAGCTGACTATAGGTCTAAGTGGGGTTCCTTCTTTGTGTATCTTGGGGAGACCATAAAGCTTAGGGCATCTGGATGATTTCTCTCTGGGTATGATTCTTTGCTGGATTTCTTCGCTGATGGGGGAGGCTTTTATTTTGGATCTGGTGATTTTTTCTAGGTAGGTGGTGGGGTCTGTGTTTAGGGGTTTGTATGTGGGGTCTTGGAGTAGGTTGGTTAACTTGGTTTGATAGTCAGATGTGTTCATAACCACTGTCGCGTTGCCCTTGTCTGCTGGTAGGATTATTATGCTGGTGTCTTTTTTCAGGTTAAGTAGTGCAGTTTGTTCTTCTTTGGATAAGTTGCTTTTGGGTGGTTTGCTAGTGCAGAGGATGTTGGTAATTTCGAGTCTGATTCTGTTCGCATCATCAGGGTTGGTTTTGGTCAGGCTGGTTTCAACTCCGCATATGATGGTTTCCGTGGGAATGTGTTTGGGAGCGACAGCAAAGTTGAATCCTTTCGAAAGGACATTGGTTTCGGCTTCGCTGAGGATCTTGTCTGAGATGTTGTGCACTGTTTGTTTCATGTGTGGCTGTGAGGGGGGAGGAGTTTGTTTCTGGCGTTGTTGTAGTTTTCTGAGTTTGTTGGTGTGTGTGTCTGTCTTGAGGGTGGTCTGTGTTTCGGCTCTCCAGACAGCGAGTTGTTTGATTTTGTCCCAAAGTGCAGGGTGAATCTTGTTGCTGAGTCTGAGGTGAAGTGTGAGGAGATCTTTGTTGATTTGGTCTAGGAGGAATCTTTTTGTATGAAGTTCATTTCTGATTAGGGCCAATTCTGTTCTTTTTAGGATGCGTTTGGTGGCTGCTGTGTTGGTGTGGAATTTCAATTGGAAGCTTATGGGGATTAAATTTTGATCTCGGCAGTTGCGTAGGAATGCAAGGTCACATAAAATGGAAGCTCTTTGGACTTCAAGTTTTTCGTAAGTCACAGCCACACATGAAACAAACAGTGCACAACATCTCAGACAAGATCCTCAGCGAAGCCGAAACCAATGTCCTTTCGAAAGGATTCAACTTTGCTGTCGCTCCCAAACACATTCCCACGGAAACCATCATATGCGGAGTTGAAACCAGCCTGACCAAAACCAACCCTGATGATGCGAACAGAATCAGACTCGAAATTACCAACATCCTCTGCACTAGCAAACCACCCAAAAGCAACTTATCCAAAGAAGAACAAACTGCACTACTTAACCTGAAAAAAGACACCAGCATAATAATCCTACCAGCAGACAAGGGCAACGCGACAGTGGTTATGAACACATCTGACTATCAAACCAAGTTAACCAACCTACTCCAAGACCCCACATACAAACCCCTAAACACAGACCCCACCACCTACCTAGAAAAAATCACCAGATCCAAAATAAAAGCCTCCCCCATCAGCGAAGAAATCCAGCAAAGAATCATACCCAGAGAGAAATCATCCAGATGCCCTAAGCTTTATGGTCTCCCCAAGATACACAAAGAAGGAACCCCACTTAGACCTATAGTCAGCTCCATAGGCTCACCTCTACAAAACCTAGCCAAATTTCTCGCCAAACAACTACAGCCCTATGCTGAATCCATCAACTCACATGTAAGAAACTCATTCCAGTTCATCGAGATCATAAAGAAACAAAACTTACAACCCAGCGATCTATTAGTGAGCTTCGATGTCATATCCCTCTTCACCCAAGTGCCTATAAAAGAAGCCTTGACAGCCATCCAAAATAAATACAACCCCCCCAAGCACATCCTAGATCTGACCAACCACTGCCTATCCAATACATACTTCACCTACAATGGACAAAAATACAAACAAATAGAAGGAGCACCCATGGGATCACCCCTCTCACCTGTCATCGCAAACCTTTACATGGAACACTTTGAAACACAAGCTCTAGAAAAATATGATCACAAACCCAAACTCTGGCTCAGATACGTAGATGACACCTTCATAATCTGGCCACACGGGAAAGAAAAACTGAACAACTTCCTCACACACCTCAACAGCCTACACCCCAAAATACAATTCACCATGGAAACAGAAGCTAACAATCAACTTCCCTTCCTAGATGTCTTAGTATACAAAAAATCCAATGGCTCCCTAGGACACACCATCTACCAGAAGAAAACACATACAAACCGCTATCTACACGCACTCTCACACCACCACCCAGCTCAGATCAATTCCGTAGCTGAGACACTCATCTCCAGAACAAAATGCTTAGCCGATGAACAACACCTAAAAACCGAACTACACACTCTCACTAACGTACTAACAGCAAATGGATTTCAAAGAAGAAAGATTACTCACCTAATCCAAAAAGAAACCCCAACCAAAATCCAAGACAGAGAACAAGAAACTGGCAAAGCCCTCCTCCCATATATAAAAGGCACTACAGACAAAATCAGCAAGATCCTCCAAAAACACAACATAAAAACAGCATTCTGCACAAACGGAAAAATATCCACCATCCTAAGAAACCCTAAAGACAAAATCGAGTTAGAAAACCAAGGAGTATACGAAATCCCGTGCACCTCCTGCCCCACCACATACATTGGACAAACTAACAGAAGGATAAGCGCACGCATTGAAGAACACAAGAACTCAATCAAAAAAGAAGAACCGACCTCTTCCCTGGTCCAACACCTCAAAGCCACAGGACACAAGATTGACTTTAAAAATACCAGAACTATCGCCAAAACTGAACACTTAAACAACAGAATAATCAGAGAAGCCATAGAGATAGAAAAACGCCCACACAGCATGAATAAACGAGATGACACCTCCCGCCTACCAGCCATTTGGAAACCCGCCCTCATTAACAAAAGAGTACCTAACATAAAGGACACCAGACCCACACCCACGAGGGCCACACAAGAAACTACCACCATACTTCCATGCAGAAAGCAGACTCACACCCACACAGAAGATGAAACACGACCACGGACCAGAAGCCGTACCACAGCTGCATCACTACCTGCTTCAAACCCCCCCAACCCATACATGAAGGGAACTGATGCCCACCATGAAGATGTGGCACGACCACGAACGCGAAGCCAAACAACAGGATCACAGCTCACCAGCTCAAATCCCGCAGCAACTGAGACTAACCTGAGTACAATCAAACCCCCACCAGAACAGAACACACCCCCAGCCAATCAGAACACAGCCAACCCCCCAACCAATCAGAACACAGCCAAACCCCCAACCAATGAGAACACCCCCCCACCCAATCAGAACACAGCCAAGCCCCCACCCAATCAAGTCACACCCCCACTAGTAGTTAAAAGGAAGAAGCAGCTGCAAGCTCACATCACTCTGAGAAGCACAAGGCCGAAGACACAAGCCTGAAGATGATGAATGAGACTTCATCGAAACGTCGCCTAGATATTTCCAACTCTACGCGGGAGAAAACCCGAAGAACCAAAGATCCACATACAAATACCCGCGAAAATCTCCGAAAACAAATATATATATATATATATATATATATATATACACACATACACACACACACACACAGAAAGTTTGTATTACATTTTTGTTGAGAATTGCATAAAAAACATTCAGAAACATATGCTATTCTGCTTGTACTGACTCAAGAATTGCACAGCTTCTTATTACAATGTCACCTGAATATATTTTCCTTGCCCTTAATATAAAGGTCCTGTTCAAAAGGATCTATATGAGCATTGAACAATGGATTTCTTTCTTTCTGTATAATCTCCATGGTGGCACAGTGGCTCAGTGGTTAAGATGCTAGGTTTGTTACCTAGAAAAGCTCAGATTCAAGACTCAAACATCATACAATGGGGTGAGCTCCTCACCTGTACCTTACAAGTTCAAAAACATGCAAATGAGAGTAGATAAATAGGTGCCACTTTGGTGAGAAGGTAACAACGTTCCATGACTTCATGTTGGCCACATGACCATGGAAATGTCTTCGGATAATACTGGCTCAATGGCCTTAAAATGGAGGTGAGCTCTGCCTCCAACGATGGCAGAATGAAAATCACAGGGATTACTTTACCTTTTATATAATCTGCATCATTTTCAAGTAGATTTGAAGCTTTTGTTCTCTATGCAATTTCACTGAGTTTCTTCCTGTATTGAGCTTTTGGGAGAGACAACCATTCCAAGCCACGGATACCAAATTGGCACAATTTTGGGAGATTTTCAACTATTCTTAATTAAACTGGCTACTGCTTCTATTTATTACCTTTTACTGGCCTGCCATTAGCCAGCAGATGGGGTCTACAACAACTTTCACCTTTTTACAAGCTCTTAACTGTTTTACCAATAGAAATAAATGAACCTGTCTCCAAGTTTGGGCAGCATGGCTAAATGGGAATAGAACAGCCCACAGTCACATGAAGGCTTAGATCTTTCTGAGAACTCCAAGCCTGCTGTGAAATAAAAGCCAATGGATTTAATCAAACTTGATTGCAGTTAGCTATCTCATTGCTAAATACAGTGGAAATACAGTATCAGATTTGGGGGAAAAATACATATTCTATTCCTAAGATCAGTCAGAGAGTTTCCTGCATGTTCTTCAAAGTACATAATTCAAACCTATCAAAAGGTCTGAAGACATCTGACTTCATCAATGAAACCAGACCTGATCCTCTGCACCACATCCTCAGCCTCCGCTGAATGGGCCATTGCAGAGGTGGTATTCAGCAGGTTCTGACCAGTTCTGGAGAACTGGTAGCGGAAATTGTGAGTAGTTCGGAGAACCGGCAAATACCTCCTCTGACTGGAGATTTTACAGTATCCTTCCCCTGCCATGCCCACCAGGTCATGTCCACAGAACCAGTAGTAAAAAAAAATTAATCCCACCACGGGGCCACTGTCTATATGGAAATCCTCAGTCACCCAGGTCATGATTGCCCCAAAGGTGCTTTTTCAAACAGCAACCGGACTTCGTTTGTTTTCCATGAGGATGTTTCACTTCTCATCCAAGAAGCTTCTTCCGTTCTTGGATGTGCCACTGTTTTTCTGCTTCTGTGCATACATTTATTAATTTGGACAAGCTGCTTATAAGGCAAAACTCTCTTTGATTGTCTATTCAGCTTCACCTCTCCATCATGCAGCGTGAAAGATTTGGAATGAGATAATCCATATCCCCTCATCAAATGAGGACTTAGTGAAGTAAATACTCCTACATAGAAGAAGGTATCAGTTATAAGCAAGTACATAATAGGCGGTAGCTTGCGTGTTTACTTCAAGTGTAGTTGGTTTAAGTTGGCTTAATACTTAAACCAGAGTTGACTTAGAATAAAAAAATTGACCAAAAATGATCAAAACCTTGTTCAGATACTCTTGAATATATCAATTAATGGAAATCTAACTTCTATCATTTTTCATCTTCTTCCATCTTATAGGAATGTAATTCCATTTTTCAAACTATCAAAATACTGTAATTAGCATTTTTTTAAAAAAAGCTTCATGGGGTATGACCTCACCTGTTTTCCTTTCTTTCTTTTTCTTTTCGAATCAGACTTGACTGCTGGCAATTGCTAGGAAAAGTCCTTGCAGTTTTCTTGACAAGTTTTTTTTGGAAGTGACTGACCCAGATTGGCTCCTACAATAAAGGAGTTACTTTGGCCCATTCATAGAATTATTCTGGTATCAGATTAACAGATACAAGTAAACCAGACTTTTCTCATAGCATAAACATACCTCTGTGTAGAGTAGCCCAACCCCTACTTAACTAGAGAAAGTCATCTGTTGAAGAGTCTCTGTTTGAAAGAGTCCTCTTTTTGAAGCACTGTCTACTTCAAGACCACTTTGAAGCCTAGGAAGAGGGAGATACACGGTCTTCAAGTTTTCCCATCTACATTTAAAGCTTGGGATGAAGCAGCATACATATATGTCATTGCTCTGTCAAGATGTACTCTATTTAAATTCCACTATTTCTATATTTCCATATTTAGATTTGTCACAGGATCTGCTCCTGTTGTATAAATCTGTAACTTCTTTTTATTTGTATACAATATTTTTGTTTAGGAGTTGCCCCTGCCCTTCCTTTTATAGAATAACCTCACAGTTCTCTGTGATGTTTCCCAAAAACTCAGCATGGTATTTCCCAAGAGCACAAAAAGTTCATCATTACATGCTCTGCCACTTGTCTAATCACGAGAGATTCTAATGGTTGGATTCCATTGGAAATGAAATTATTTTGAGTGGTATGATACCACTCAAAATAATTTTATTTCCAATGGATTTCATTTGGAGATGAGAGAGCACATTTAGACTAACCCTAACTCAGTCTGATGAGCACTTTTGGGGCTGGCTTGCTCTATGGTGCTCATAATTTTCCAGCTGAAACTGTGGTTGAGTTTGTCCATGTGTTGTGAAATTAAGAGGTTTTCAACATGTCTTCTGACTGCTAGTTGTGTTAAATGAGAATAAAATAGGTTATCAAATCCTGAGGTTAAACCTTGTGCCCTTTTGACTTCTATTCAATAAGTCCTCACAAAATAAAAATAAAAAAAATTGCATCTCTACCCTGTGTTTCCTTCTCCTTCTTCTCAAAACTTAACCTGTCCACTCTCTTTTCAGACTTTTCTTACACAACAGCCTCTTAACGATAATTTAAAGTTGGCTTGGCTTTTTTTTACATGTAGTACTTTTTTTAGTTGTGGCAGGTACCTAGTAAAATCAGGTGAGGGGAGGCTGTGTAAGACACTGGGAGAAGATGCAGTTCCTTCCTTGCCTATAATTCTTACTGTATTTATTATTCCCCAACCTACAATATCTCTATTGTCAACCTAAATAAAACTGCAGCTTCAAGGGCCTCCAGCTACAACAAGGAAGTAGACAGTTTGGAGCAGACTTGCTTAGGGGAAAACAGATACCTTTAAAATGGAACCACTTCCTTGTTCTGCCAAATGCTCCTTTCACCTTCCTGGCTTTGCCTTAAAGACATCCATACTCTGTATCTGCAATGGAAGAGAGATGCAGGGAGTCTAAATGTTGCATACTAAACTTTAAATTCCTTATTTCTCTGTTTGCCAATGTGATAACTAACTTTCAGGAGGAGAACTCCGCATTGGGGCTGGAAGCTTTTCATGGAACAGAAGCCATGGTGGTGCCAGCAGCAGCTAACAGGCAAATGAAAAATGAATCTGCAGCCTATCACCAATCTCTGTCAACACCTCCTGCCCCTCTAGCTCAACAGTGGGATGCCAGCTGGTCTTCTATTAACAGTAAATTGAAGATTCTTATTTATTTATAAGCATCATTAATCCAGTAGCTTTGAATGCAATTTGTTTCCCAAAGAAGAGAGCAGGCAACATTTGCTTGGCACCATCAGGGCAAATAAAATGGATGGTTTATTTGAAACCCTACAATATTTAATTCCTGGTAAATTATACTGTGGCCAAGAATTGATTTTTTCTTTCCCTTCATTGCCATGACATAAACAAGGAAATAGATTCAATATCATCATCGATCAGGAGCTGGTATTGCTTCAGCATAAAAGAAGCATAGAAATTCAAATGCATAAACATGGAATGACATGCAAAATGAAAACTTTGTGTTAGCAAAAAAAAAAAACACACACACACACACTAGTGCTTCTATGTTTATTTATAGTCACTTTGCAGGATGTTTTTCTACTTTGGAAAGGAGTCGTGTACAACTTAAATCAGACTAACAATATTTGTGACTCATCAAGTTGAACTACACAACCCACCAACCACGAACGTTAGCCAAATAGAGCCTCAGGAAGAGATATATTTTCAGTGCCCACCTAGGGTTCTGTAAATGGGAGTGGGGGCAGGCTGTTAAATCTGCTTGCCAGCTGGGGACAGATGAATCTGTCAACTTTGATTCCTCCCACATTTGAATATTTAAAACTTTAATTTTTTTCCATTGCATTTTTGAAGGAAAGTGTGAATTTTGGCAATTCCTATTTCAGAAATCTGAGTGGTATGAATCCTTCACCCATTTGCATCTATCAAAGTCACTGGTTACAACCATCCCTGGCAAGGACAGAGCTCAGTTGCACCAGTTTGATCATGTACATATGAAAGAGAAAAAGTGTGTTTGGGAGGGAGGGAAGAGGGGAGGGTGGCAATCTTTAATTCAGCATCACAAGCACAGAAATTTAAACCAAGACTTTTGACTTAAGAAAAAAACGACTCAACTTCTCATTCAGTTATATCAGTGAATTGTGTTGTATTTGTCTACATAGAGTTACAAAGAAAAGGTGCATCAGAAATACATGGTCCCATTCATTTAGACTAGGGAGAACTAAATTCTGAAAAGCTGTGCCTAGAAGTGGGAATTTGGCAGTTTCATTTTCTCCCATGTTTTTATCAAACTCTCAAGATAACTCTGCCCTATTTAATGGGGCTGAACAAAACTTCGAGGGAATTATTTGAACAGGTCTTGATAAAATTACTGTTAGATGTAACTTTACATTATTTAAAATTATCCAAGGCTTCAAATCAAAGTTCAAGGCAATTTGGAGACTTGATGGACTGTCTGAAGTTTCAGCAACGTGGTTGCTGTTTCTCTTCCAAAATGGATAAAATGTTGGAAGGGATGCTCGCTGTGTGAATGGTTCTTTCATATGGATATAGATAGATAGCCAATGAGTTTAATCTCTGTGAATCTTGCTTGGGAAAAGGCTGCTATGTACTTTGGGTGTTATTCATCTGCCAGTCTGCTGTTTGGAAAGTTCATTTGGATGGAGAAAGAGAAGGTGAAACTCTGTCTGACTTTCTTTGCCTTCTGCCTATAATGATGACCTGCAGTGTAATCCTTTTTAATTCAGCTTCTCTGCAGTTTTGGCCCTTTGTTTTTGTTAGTTATGAAGTCATGTCCAACCCATCACGACCCCATGGGCAATGTTCCTCAGGCCTTCCTGTCCTCTACCATCCTCTGGAGTCCATTTAAGCTCACGCTTACTGCTTCAGTGACTCCATCCAGCCACTTCATTCTCTGTCGTCCCCTTCTTCTATTGCCCTCAATCTTTCCCAGCATTAGCCTCTTCTCCAATGAGTCCTTCTACCCTTTTTCATTCCATTTCATTCCAGCGGCATTCACTCCATTCTTCCCAAAAATATACAGACATTTCTTTACTATTCCTTGTCTGTCTATCTCTGGAAGTAAATGAGTGGTTATTTTTCACTGTGTGAAAGAATCTAAGAAATTGTACTTGTTACTAGGTTAGATATCTCATATAAGCAGAGGGTATTTCCTTATATAGCACTTTTCACATACATACAGAAACATCTTGTTTTCATCAAAATAACAAAAACAACATCATACACAACTTTCATAATTTGGGAGAAGAAGAGGTAGTGATGTCACAATTCACATATTAAAAGTTTGTATCATTTTGCTATTTACCTCTTCTACCCCTGTGTGGTCCCATGTCCTACAAAGGCAAATGCATGAGTCAATGAATACAACTTGCATATGTGTGGACTTCAACCTGGCTGTTAAATGGGCACACAAAGGAAGGAGCAGGACCAGAGGGTTGCAGAAAAACTCTTTATTTAAAAGTGCAGGAAAAAAATGGCAAGCCACGACTAGCGCCAGCTTTTATAGCCAGTGATGTCCAACATTTCAGCCACTGATAGGGCTTTGTTATTCCCGCCAATGGCTGGACCAATGAGTGGAGTCGACATCAGACTCCACTTTACATACAGTGTACATGAATATTTATGAGGCGTCATTGAATATTTAACACTGACAATTTGAAGATCTGTGGACTTCAGCTCCCAGAATGCCCTTGAAGTCCATCATACATCTTCATTTTGCCAATCTTAAGAAACACTGGAATAGACTTTTTCTTCCCTCCCTTTTTCTCTCCCTCCTTTCCTCTCTCTCTTTCATACACACATACCTCCTTCCTCTCTCTCTCTCTCCTAATGACCCAGAATAGAAAACTATCAAGAGGATAGTCATTCTTCCATCTTTCCAAGAGTTTGATTTGAAACCATTTCTGAAAGTTAGAGCAGGGAACTTTGGGTATTTTTCTGTGGAATCTTTGTTGTACAATAGAGGCTGTTGAAATGGCCTTTCTTCATCCCTGCTATCATTGACTTAAAAGAAGTACAGGGAAATATTTCAGAAAATTATTACCATGAATATAGCTGTAACTTTACAGGGTCAATATTCTCTAAATGGACTCCCATCACCTGCTATTTTCATTCTCTTGTGCCCAAAAGGAGGGGGGACTTCAGAAAAGTTGGTGTTTCTTTGTTATAGCCAATGATCATTACTTTTAACTAACTGAGTTGTGAATCTGTTTGAAATGATCCCCTGAATCTCATCACTTTTAAATCTTAGATCACAAATTTGAACCAGATAAGGTCACCTACAAACTTGTCCCTGAAGTAGAACATGGCTTATCTGCACAACTTTACTATTTAATGAAGACTGTTTCCAATTTTGGCTAACTTCAGTATCTCATCAGCAAAAATCACCTTAGTGATCCCTCAATTGTTCAGACCTGTTCTAGGCCACTTATCATTACTATAGCATTGCGCAAAGAATAAAATTCTGTTCAACACTGGTACCCATAATTTATCACTGCCAGTTACTTACTCCAAGTATCCAAGAAATTAGAGCAATACAGACTCTAATTCCTTCCAGGTCATTTGAGCTTTCAAATATTTCAACATTCAGTGGGAATCTATTTTACGGCAGCAAATCACATATTTTTTAAGCTAATTGTATTGTAAAAGTTGAAGAAGAGAATCATAATATTGCTTCCCTGAAAATAATACAATGGTTTCCTGACTGTAATCTTACATGATTTCACATTAAAGTCCTCCCCTTAGCTTTCCATTCCTATTTTTCTCAGTTGTTTACTCAAAGTGTATTTTGAGATTAATTACTTTACCTGGGAAATAATCATCTAGTTGCAGAAGATCTGGTTCAATAAGTAAAAGAAAAAAAATACCATAACCTTCTCAGAGCTTCAGAGGCTATCTACACTGGCAATTTATAGCATCTTTCTAGTACAGGTTCTCTTTTAGCGACTTCCTTATTTGGCAACCGTTCCCAGTTATAGGGGTGATGAAAAAATAACTTTGTGGTCAATTCTTGAGGTTACAACCTTTGCAGATCTTTGCAATCTTTGCAACCTTTGCAAGGAAAAACTGAAGTCAAATCATAAGCACAGCCACGATTTCACTCAGCCACCACTTCACTTAAAAACTGGATTGCTGGTCCCAGTTGTGATTGCTAAATGCTAAAGGTTTTCAGATGGATGTCAACCTAATTTCTGAGATGACATGTCTCCTAAATTAAAACATGCAAAGCACCACCTAAAAGTATGCAAAAAATTCCAATGAAATGTAGGCTCTTATGCTGCATATGCTGCAGCAAAAATAATCTTGTGCAGCACCTGGAACAGGGGTGTCAAACTCAATTTCATTGAGGGCTGCATCAGGGTTGTGTTTGACCTCGGGGGGCATGGGGAGAGGCTGGCCAGTATTGACATGGCCAAGGAGGGCATGGCCAGTTTGACGTCACTTGTGTCAGAGGGCACCTGTGGTAGCCAAGTGCTAAGGCAGGACTTCCCTCACACCCTCCCACACTCTCATTATAATCTTCCTACCTTCCTTCCTTTCCTTCTTTTTCCTTCTTTCTTCCTTCTCCTTTCTTCTTCATTCCCCTCTTTCCTTATTTTTCCTTCCTTGCTCTCTTCCTATCTTTCCTTCTTTGTCTTTCCCCTTTCACTTTCTCCTTTCCTGTCCCTTCTTGCATGCTCAAATGCAAAAGGGGAAACATTTCTTCTTTGCTTTGTTTTTTTGTTTTGCTAGCCCTCTGCCAGAAAAATGGAGTCCAGGGAGCTGCATGTGGCCTTCCTGAGCTCCTTTTTTGCTGGCAGAGACACCAGGGGCTGGTCCTTTGTTGTTTCCAGGGCGGCCTCGCAGGCCAGATCTAAGCACCTCCTGGGCCAGATTTGGCCCGCGGCCCTTGAGTTTGACCGCTCCCCCCCCCCACAACCTAGATAAATGCAAATCATTCTTATACTTTTAAAGCAAATGCTTATTGATCACCTTTATTTTGTGCAACTTAAAGCAGCCCACATGATGTTTCCTCAAACAACATCTATGTGCCGGCTGGTGACCCCGAGGAATAGGGCCTTCTCTGTGGGGGCGTCTGCCCTCTGGAATGGGTTGCCCCCGGAGTTACGGACAGCCACGGACCTGGGGACCTTCAGGCGTGCTTTGAAAACCTAGCTTTTTGACCAGGCCGGCTTGGGCTGATTTTAGTTTTGTGGTGTTTTGTTTTTATTAAATTTTAGGGTTTTAGAGTATGGTTTTAAATTTGTTTACAGCCAGGGTTGGGTTTAATTTAGTTTTATTGTTCCACATATTTATTGTTTTAACTGTACGGCTGTGCACCGCTCTGAGTCCTTCGGGAGAGGAGCGGTATATAAATAGATATTTATTATTATTATTATTATTATTATTATTATTATTATTATTATTATTATTATTATTATTATTATTAAAAGACTATAAAAATTCCCCATATTAACAGTTAACCATTTCTTGGGGGTTAGAACTCAATGATGACATAGCCTGAATCATTCCACCTTTCTTCTTTACTTCATTCATAGGTCCCTCCAATTCTTCCCAAAAGGACAGCACCCCTAAACACGTGTCAGCTTTAAATCTCAGGCCTCCAAATTTCCTATATAAGGGAAACATAAAAACTTCATTCAATGCATTCCATTTTGCAGAATCCAATCTGGGTCAGCCACTGGGACCAGAAGTTTAATCTTTCGGAAGACTGAAACCTCTGATTCTGGTGACCAATCCAGACTGGATCCTGCAACATTATTCTGGGACATATATATTTGCCTGCACTCATTTTGTTTTTATTTAAAAAAAAAAACCTGGGCAGTTATTCCAGTTTCAATTCATGATAAATGATCTAGTTTATAAAATGAATACAATATTTCATGAGTGAGATGATATTTTGTGAAAAATTAACTGCAGCGAGTAATGCATATGACATAATTCTGGAGGGACTAAATAACTGAAGCTTTAATTCTCCTATCATGTTTTTAAAAACCTGAAACAGAAGCTTCAATTTAGTTCAAAGAATTATTACACCACCTCCCAGTTCCCTGAAAATCCAAGTAAACCTGTGTTGCAGTTGTAAACACTTTTTATTTGTTTTATTTGTTTAATGAAATAACAATCGATGCTGTTCTATAAACCTGGTAATTACTGTCTTTGGATAATAAATTGGTGGGGATTTTTTAAATATTCATAACATGAAACGATAATTTTCACCTGCTGCAGTTATTGCTTTTACATCATTTTTACAGGTAAGATAATTATATACAATCCTGTCCAATCAGATTTCCATGAGAATCTATTATTGAAACTATGAGAATGGAAATTCTGGCTTTTGTTGTTATTGGGGTGTTTTTTTCCATGAGTGTGATGCAATAATAGTGTGTCCCATTTTATAAATCTGTCTAAATACAAAAATATGAATATTACAGCTATATATTTAAAGCATGAAATGTTCATAAGCATGCAAACTAACACCACAAGCTTTTCATAATCTCAGTGTATTTCCTGTATTTTAAAAAAATCACATTTTATCTTGACTGTGACTAAATAATCTCAGGGATATATTCAGTAGTATGATGCATGAAGCCAATTATTTCTCCCAAATATTCACTTTTCTTTTTATCAATCTGTAAAGGGGTCAAGGGAATAAATGTTCTTCCTGGATTTCCATGAATTTCCATGAAAATTCCATGAATTTTCTGTTTCATTTTCCTATTTGCTTTTCAACAAAATTGCCATTTCCTTGATTGAAAAGGGCGGGGGGGGAGAGAGAGAGAGACAGAGAGAGAGAAGTATTTTTGGATAGCATGTGCTTTCAAAAGGATATGCCAAAGAGATAAGAACTGACAGGAAGCCAATAAGGGTGTAATGCTAAACTGATAAATTGAAGAGAAATCCTCTGTGTGTTGGATCAGCAAGATCTTGCAATAAAAACCAGTTAGGAATCTTATATAACTGAATTGCAAAATGTTGGATGACATGAAGTTGGCAGTAAAGAGTTGCCAACTTCTTTGCTGATATCTAGTGGTCATTCAGAATTTTTCAGCCCAAATTTAGTAATCCTAACAGCTTTTAAACAATTATTTTTATAACAATAGCAATTGCACTTAGACTTATATACTACTTCATAGTGATTTACAGCCCTCTCTAAGCAGTTTACAAAATCAGCACATTGCCCCCAACAATTTGGGTTTTCATTTTACCGACCTCAGAAGCATGAAGACTGGAGACTAAAATATATGAAGAACAGTTACAGGAACTGGACATGGTTAGTCTAATGAAGAGAAGGACCAGGGGAGACATGATAGCAGTCTTCCAAATTTGAGGGGCTGCCACAAAGAGATTTAACAGATTTAACAGATAATCAGAGTTGGAAGGGACCTTGTAGGTCATCTAGTCCAACCCCCCGCCCAAGCAGGAGACCCTACATCATTTCTGACAAATGGCAGTTCAATCTCTTCTTGAAGGTCTCAAGTGATGACGTTCTCACAACTTCTGAGGGCAAGCTGTTCCATTGGTTGATTGTTCTCACTGTCAGAAAGTTTCTCCTTATTTCCAGGTTAAATCTCCCCGTGTTCAGTTTCCACCCATTATTCCTTTTCTGGCCTACAGGCGCTTTAGAAAATAGCTTCACACCTTTCTCCCTGTGGCAGCCCCTCAAATATTGGAAGACCGCTATCATGTCTCCCCTGGTCCTTCTCTTTACTAGACTAGCCAAGCCCAGTTCCTGCAACCATTCATTGTATGTTTTAGCCTCCAGTCCCCTAATCATCCTGGTTGCTCTTCTCTGCACTTTTTCTAGAGTTTCAACATCTTTTTTAAAATGTGGTGACCAAAACTCAATGCAGTACTCTAGATGTGGTCTTACTAAGGCTTTATAGAGTGGTATTAGTACTTCCCTTGATCTTGACTGTATCCCTCTGTTAATACAACTTAGGATTGCATTAGCTTTTTTGGCTGCTGATGCACACTGCTGGCTCATATTTAGTTGGTTGTCCACTAAGATTCCAAGATCCCTCTCACAGTTACTGCTATTGAGCCTGGCTTCACCTAGTCTATATGTGTACTTTTGGTTTTTCTTGCCTAAGTGTAGGACTTTACTTTTCTCTACATTGAATTTCATTTTATTAGATATGGCCCAGTGTTCTAGTCTGTCAAGATCCATCTGGATCTTGAGCCTATCTTCTTGGGTGTTAGCTATTCCTGCCAGCTTAGTATCATCTGGAAATTTGGTAAGTTCCCCTTCTATTCCCCCATCTAAGTCGTTAATGAAGATATTGAAGAGTACTGGGCCTAAGACAGAACCTTGTGGCACCCACTGCTTACTTCCCTACATGTAGACTTAGACCCATTAAGGATTACTTGTTGAGTACGGTTTGCCAGCCAGTTGAGAGTCTATCTAGTGGTGATGCTATCTATTCCACTTTTTTCTAGCTTACTAAGAAGTATGTTGTGGTCTACTTTGTCAAATGCCTTGCTGAAATCTAAATATATTATGTCCATAGCATTTTGCTGGTCTACTAATTTAGTCACTGTGTTGAAGAATGAAATAAGATTGGTTTGGCATGATCTGTTTTTAACAAACCCGTGCTGACTGCTAATTTACTTGTTTCTAGATGTTGGCAGATCTATTTTTTTATTATCTTTTCCAGTATCTTCCCGGGTATTGAGGTCAAGCTATTTTCTAAAGTGCCTGTAGGCCAGACAAGGAATAATGGGTGGAAACTGAACACGGGGAGATTTAACCTGGAAATAAGGAGAAACTTTCTGACAGTGAGAACAATCAACCAATGGAACAGCCTGCCCTTGGAAGTTGTGAGAGCGTCATCACTTGAGACTTTCAAGAGGAGATTGGACTGCCGTTTGTCAGAAATGGTGTAGGGTTTCCCGCTTGGATGGGGGGTTGGATTAGATGACCTACAAGGTCCCTTCCAACTCTGATTATCTGTTATCTGAGTCAACCTTGAGCCGGTCAGGATCAAACTCCTGGCAGTTGGCAGAATTAGCCTGCAATACGGCATTCTAAACACTGTGCCACCATGACTCTTTATCTTTAGACATGGAAGACATCTTGAAATGTTAGAATCAATTACCAATTTGTTTGAATTCCCTATTTAGAGTTGTGGAAGGGACGTGATATTTTGTTTTTAGCATCAGATCAAAATGGTTTCAAGCATAACTTAACATTAAGTTTAGCAATGGGGGAGAAAAACTTAGGAAACTGAGCCTCTCACACCTTCCATACAGAGGAGATAAGAAGTCATGCTGCCTATAGCTGTGGAAGGTGCTTGATTTGATGAAGCATTGATCACATCATTCCATCAAAGCAGATTCATGATTGAAGGGGGATCAAATTCAAAGCAGAGCAATAGACCATGCAGCTACAAAGTACTACTTAACCTTTTGAAGCGCTTTGCAGATTTAAAGGCTTTTTTCTGTGCTGCTTCCAAGGCAAAATTCAGGGTTGCAAACTTCATTTCTACACATGGACAATAGTAAGGGGAAGGGGGGAGAATGAATTGTGTGATGCATTGCCTGAAACTGGCATGAGTAGCCATGATAACAATCAAATGATAGCTGGTTTTATCATTTTATTGAATGTGAAATTTATCACAGTTCCTTGGATAATAAGACTAGTACTGTTTTGGGTCTCCTTCATTTTCTCTAACTCATGGCTTAACTTCCTTGCTTTCTTCTTCCAGGGAAATGTTACACATCTGAACAGGTTCTTCCAATGTGCCTGGTAGTGCAATTCATCTCTCAGCCTTCTGAACATGAGCTTCAGACTAATGGTCTTGGACAAACTCATGAGCCAAACCAGGCAAATACAATCTTCATGACTGACACTTCATGTCTCTTGATGGTCCTTGACTAACACAGGTTCTAGCTTCAACATTTTTTTAAAAAGAAGAATATGTGGAAAAGTCCTTGTTCAGCATTAGCCTATTTCTCTGTGATCTGCTTATTTCTCAGGGTCATTGTCTTTCATTTTCTCAGTCTGCTTCTACTTCCTCTGTTGAAGAAACTAGAGTAGTGCCAGGATGTCACAACTGTGATATGGTTTTCTATCAGAGGGGTCCTTCAATGATACCAACACAAATTGCAACCCCAAAAATGCTAGATCCTACAAGAACATATCCAGTCATTCTTCAGTGTCATGCCAAGACTGATACTCCTGAAAAAAAAAAAGGGGGGGGGGAATAAAAGGTTAGGTTTTAAACAATTTCTGGGAAAGATTTCAAAAGGATACCTTTATTCAGTAAAACCAAGGCTTGTGCTGAACAATCTGGCAGCTGCTGTACTTTCCTCAATTATTTCGCATCCCTGCTAACTCACCTTTTTAAAAAGGTGCAAGGGGAAATGTTTAAAAATCAGCAAAATTAGACAAGATCAATATATTTTAATATCCATTTATCCCAAGGGAGGGAGGGAGGGAAGGAAGGAAGGAAGACTTTTGAAGACATTTTGATGACTTCACATGATTTCTTATGGACAAATCTTTTTTTTTTTTCAATTTGAATCCTCAATCTCAAAGCAACTCTAAGAAGCTGGTTTGTCTCTGAATCTCAATGACATTCCAACATTTCAAATAATACCCTCTTCCAATATCCAATTCATATAAAATTAGGGCTTATTTACACAGGCCTCATCATATTACATGAGGATCCACTTTCAGAATAAATAACTATAACTATAGCTATATTATATTATATATTATTTTTCAGTACTGGAAAAACTCTAAAATTTGTCTTGTGATATTACCACCTTCTGAGAGACATCACTTGCAGTCTTCAAACTGGAAAAGGTGCCTATCCTTATCCTTAAGTTCTTTCTACTCATCCTGCTTACTTAGTTACTCTTCTCTGGAGTCACTGGCTAAAATGTAGTCATAGAGTTAACCCCTTACTCACCAGCCAAAAACTTCTGCTGAATAAGTTATTGTATGGGGTGATTAGGCACTTGTTCTTCTCCCAGACTCTTCTGTAATTGGATTTTTATTATTCCGTATTATAAATTTGTCCTCAAGAATGTCCTGTAGAGGTAGCTCTTTATGAGTTATGATTCAGGAATCCTGAAGAAGTTAGCAATTCCCATTCTCATATTTTCATATCCCAATCTATATAATAGGAGGCAGCTCAGAGAAGTCACAATTCATATAGGAATAGGCATAAAGCTGTAGAATCTACTCTTATCCCTCTTCATACATTCAGGACCTGACAGCATCAAAGTTTCAGAAACATACACCATACAAATCTAGCAGCAGCTGATACCCCAGGTCAAACCTTAGTAACTTACCGTAAAATCTTACCAAAACAGAAAGAATTGTCTTTCTTCACAAGACTAAATAATCATCAGACACACATTTGACAAATGATAGGATGTACCAGTGTTAAAAATTAGAGCAAAATGGATAAATGGGTCCGTTTTATACAGTCTGTTTGAGATTCAGCACAACTGTAGAATTCACCAAGTGTTTTAAATTATATCAGTTTTACAAACAGTAACCCGCTGTAGTTTACATTGGCAGGTGCTTTTTTATGCGGCTTGACTTAATGAAAGAGACACTATTCTGCCTCTTTTAAGAATAAATATTAATAATTCTGCAGGCACTGCTGATAATCCATCAAACTTATTTGTTGACTTTCTTTACTTTAGATAATTTCCTCAGCAAATGAAGATCATTGTTAGGTAAAAATTCTCTGCTGCCTCAGGAAATGGTAAGTAATGAACATCAAAGCTGCATTCCCTTCACCAATTATGTTTAGTTGGATCAGTTCAAACTGTCAGCTGAAATTTACTCTGGGCATAACTGCAATGAGGCAAACGCAGAGAAGGAAGATATTACCTTATTAATATTCTAGATTCAATACCTGCCCAGCAAAAAATGTGGACGTTTGTTATTATTCATTATCCCATTAGTCCTGAACCTAAGGCACTGAACCCTAAAGCTGAATAATTTGATATTAAAAAATGATGAATACAATCATTATAAAATGAAGCCCCATCTCTCTGCTAGGTAGAGTCAGCAACATTTTTCCTTCTCTTCTTTACATTTATACTTCTCGCATACACACATGCATGTGCCCAGAAAGAGAGAGAGAGAGAGATACACATAAATTCAAATACAGATAATCTTCAACATACAATTATAATTGAGCCAAAATTTTCTGTTGCTAAGTGAAACATTTATTAAGTGAATTTTGACCCATTTTACAACCTTTCTTGCCACGGTAGTTAAGTGAGTCACTGCAGTTGTTAAGCTACTAACATAGTTGTTAAGTGAGTGTGGCTTCCCCATTGGCTTTGCTTGTCAGAAGGTCACAAAAGGGAATCACTTGACCCTGAGGCAGTGAAACCGTCATAAATATGAACCAATTGCCAAGTACCTGCATTTTGATCAAGTGACCATGGGGATGTTGCAATGGTCATATATGTGAAAAACTGTCCTAAGTCCCTTTTTTCAAGTGCTGTTGTTGTAACTGAATTGTCACTAAATGACTTGCTGTAAGTCGACAATTACCTGTACAGACACAGACACAAAGATATAAAATACAAGTGTCATTTATTAGAAGAAAAAGAATCCATATGTATTTTACTGAGAATAGAGATTGTCAGTAACAATTTGACAGTATTTCATGGTGTCATTGATTGTATTGACTCTTAGTAGCCATGGTGGTGCAAAGATTTTCTAACTACTTCTAGACTACTTCTGTTGGCTGCTGGCTGGCTGCAGTTCAGCAGTTCGGTTCTCACTGGCTCAAGGTTGACTCAGCCTTCCATCCTTCTGAGGTGGATAAAGTGAGGACCCAGATTGTTGGGAGAAATATGCTGACTCTGTAAACTGCTAAGAGAGGGCTGTAAAAGCATTGTGAAATGGTATGTAAGTCTAAGTGCTATTACTATTGCTAGTAAGGCATAAAGAGGCCTTTTCCAAAATAACTTGTCCCCAATCTGATCCTCCAACAGTGCACCCTTTGCAACTGAAGTCCACATTGCTGCTAGGTCATCCTCCTCTTTTCATTCCTTCCATTTTACCAAATTAGAGCTTTCTCAAGTGAGCTAGATCTTCACCTAATGTATCCAAAATATGATAATTTGAGCCCTGGTCATATTTATCTGAAGAGCAAACTTGGGATTCATTTGTTCTGTATTGTATTGTGTATTCTGAATTATATGGTTGGATAAGGTAAAGGAAAAGGTTATCCTCGCACATATATGCTAGTCGTTTCTGGCTCTAGGGGGCAGTGCTCATCTCTGTTACAAAGGCGAAGAGCCAGCTCTGTCCAAAGAAGTCTCTGTGGTCATGTGGCCGGCATGACTAAACGCCGAAGGCGCATGGAACGCTGTTACCTTCCCAACAAAATGGTCCCTATTTTTCTACTTGCATTTTTACATGTTTTGAACTGCTAAGTTGGCAGAAGCTGGGACAAGTAACAGGAGTTCACTCCATTACACAGTGCTAGGGATTCAATCTGCCGAACTGCCGACCTTTCTGATTGACAAGCTCAGCGTCTTACCCACTAAGCCACTGAGCCACTGAGGGACAAAAACAAATGAAGATGTGCCATTTAATTATTGAAATCAATATCGCTCCTCCTTTTCTTTTCCTCTATAGCATTTTGAGCTAGCAATGAAAGATGATGGTTGTTGTTTTTTTTCTGTTACAGCACCACTGTTTTAAGCACTGAAGCTCCAGATCTAACAATTAGAGTGACAGTTTCAGGGCTGGGCTGGGGCAGTTGAACTGAAAGGGCCAGGTAGGTTGCGACCATCTCATTTGCCCTGTCTTAATCAGTACCTTAATTATCCTGTTCTTCTTCAAATACAGATTTTGTCCACTTCCTACTATATGATACTTCACTTGCAATTTATGTTCTTGGATGCTTTAAACTCTAAATTTCAATTTAAAATTCAGTATAGAAAAAAAGCACCCTTGGAGGATAATTTTTTAAACACTTTTAAATGTAATTATTTTTAATTACGCAATTATTTTTATACATAACTCAAGGTATCAAATATACATAATACTCTTTCCTTTACAGATCCTTTACAGATTAACAGAGTTGGAAGTGACCTTGTAGGTCATCTAATCCAACCCCCCATACAAGCAGGAGACCCTACACCATTTCTGATAGATGGCAATCCAGTCTTTTCTTGAAAGCTTCCAGTGATGAAGCTTCTGAAGGGAACTGAAAATGGAAAATGGTTGATTGTCTTCCTATTATCCTCACAAGAACTCTGTGAGGTGAATTGGGTTGAAAGAATTACTGCTTAAGTTGACTCTCCACATCATGTTAGATACTTATGGAGGCAGGGATAGAAACTGTTATGATTAATATCATCTGGAGTTTTTCAGGGACTCTCAACAGCAGACACAAAATTCAGATTTCTCAACTTGACCTTTCAAGTCCACCTGGGAAGCCTACAGTCTAGTCCAAGATAAACCACCAATGTCAATACTGTGGTTTCCACAAAGTTAGCAGAATATCATAATATTATTTACTTTCTTTCTCTTGTGATACAAGAGATTATTTGATAATATACACATTTTTATTTTCAGTGGTTAAATGATTGGCACTGAGAAATCTAGAAGTTTATTTACCTCAAAATATCTGGTTCTCCTTGCATGTCTATTGGTTAAAAATAGTATTTTAAAAAAGCCCTAAGCTTCCTAATAATAGGAAAGTTCCTATTATATACATTTATATAAATGTAAATTTCCTAAAATATACCTTTTCCTAAAGTATTTTTATTTGATACATATATTAGCTTTCAGTGGATATGTCATTTCTAAATAAAATTCTGTTCTATGAAGCTTGACTTCAAGTTATTTAATACATTTCTCAACCACTCAACATTCATAAAATAATCCCAGTGCAAGGGCAGAACAAATTAAAACAATTTGCAGTGAAACAATTGCACAATAAATGCCCTCCAAGAATTCTTGCATCTAAAACAAGCCATAAATTAGCTAAATACCCAGGAACGCTGGCAAGAACAGGCAGAAAATCAGTAGCAAGACAGAAGGCTCAGCAGCAGAAATTTAACCAAAGATTTGGGAGATTAGATACATCTTCAATTGGCACGGAAAGCTTACAAGATTCAGTACCAGTCATAACTAAGCAGAGAAAGAATTTCATAAACAGCCACTTGAGAATCCTTGCTCATGGGTGGTGAGATAGAGATATATTCTCTATTTCTGTGTTGCCTATGCATGCCCAAAGCATACAACTCTTCTTTTTTAAAACAGAAACTTTTTAACCCATATTGGTCTTTTAAAAAAATCTGCAATGCATATAAACAAGTAAATATAACATAAATGCTTCAAATCCCTCTCCAAAATATTATTCTGAGTGGACCTAACTGTCAGGTTGTTACAGTGGAACATCTATTGTAGTTATCCACTAAATTTTATAATAGTTTTTTTTTTTCAGAAACTGGGTACTTTCAGATTTCCGAAAGACATATTTTATTTATTTTATCACTCTTCACCAATTCCTAGATGAGCCCTGGAGATTCCACAATATATTTAAAAAAGATGTTGAGACTCTGGAAGAAGTACAGAGAAGAGCAACAATGATGATTAGGGGGCTGGAGGCTAAAACATATGAAGAATGGTTGCAGGAACTGGGTATGTCTAGTCTATGTAAAGAAGGACTAGGGATTAGAGGTGGTATTCAGCAGGTTCTGACCAGTTCTGGAGAACCGGTAGTGGAAATTTTGAGTAGTTTGGAGAACCGGCAAATCCCATCTCTGACTGAAGATTTTACAGTATCCTTCCCCTGCCACGCCCACCAAGCCACACCCACAGAACCAGTAGTAAAAAATTTTGAATCCCACCACGGCTAGGGATTGTTCCAATATTGAAGGGGATGCCTCAAAAGAAGGACTAGGCAGTGTTCCAATATTTGAGGCGATGCTACAAAGAAAAGGGAATCAACTATTATTCAAAGCACTAGAGCAGGGGTCATCAACCTTTTGGACCTCAAAGACCACCAAACTCATAATTTCAAATCCTGAGGACGGGGACCACTAATATGAATTTTGATTGGCAGTGACTTGCTGACATTGGTGGGAAAGTCAGTCCCATATTCTAGAGCTTCAGTAGTCAGAGGACTGGCCCTTTGGTCATCTTGGAGTAGCTCTGGGATGGCCAAAGGGCCAGTCTTATGACTATTGCAGCTCTGGAATATGGGACCAGCACATGGTAGGGTTGGAAATCTCCACTATTAGGGGCTGGCACCTGTAATGTGCAACATGCAATAAGCAGTGCAGCCCTCACTGCACAGCAGGAGAAGGTAATGGTGCTGTTGCAGCAAGAGGGGGGCTAGCAGCAGAGGCGGGCTGAAGTGGCAATGGAGATGGCCGGAAGGTGCAGCAGCACTGCGCTACTTGCATTTGCATGGAGCTCCACACCTTCCATCTCACCTCTCCTGGCCTAAGCTCTTCCTTGATGGCTGCAAGGTGTAGGGACAGCCCAGGGCAGGAAAAGTACTGGCTGGTGGCAGTGTGAGGGGCAGAGTAGGCAAATCTGCGCTCACCATCCAGTTCAGAGGCCTGGAATGGGGCACCGGTGGCGACATCAGTTTTCTTGTCCTTCTCGGTGCTCTGCTCTGATAAGGATGGGGTTCAGCGCAACGGCCATGTGCCCAGAGCCCCTTCCTCTTCCTCCGACCTGGCTCACTGCTGGTGGACGGCTGGGGGCCTCCTCGCCCCATGGGGAGAGCCCAGCATATGTGTGCTCTGGAGAGAGGCTTCGAGGCCTGGAGGGAGGGACCCTTCTCTGCATGGAAGCAGCGGGAGATCCTTGGAACTTAGCCTCAGGGAGTCCTCTTGTGTGGAGGCCAAAGGGTGGTGTGTCAAGCCCAGAATAGCTCAAGCTCTCGCCTGCACAAACAGTGATGAGACAAACTATGAGGGTTCCAAGGCACTGAGCTCAACCCAACCTGAAATTCCAGTTGGTCCTGCAACAAGCTGGCGGCGAAGGTTGGATGCCCAGACCAAAAGAGCGCCAAGGAAGACAGGCTCTTATAACCAGCCTGTTTGTGTAGGCAAGAACTCGAGCTTTTCTGGGCTCAGCATCCCCCCCGCCACTTCAGCCTCTACACAGTGAGTGATCCTTCTCTGCTTGGAAATAGTGGGAGATACCTGGAGCTTAGACTCAGGGAGTCCTCTTGTGTGGAGGCTGAAGGTGGGGTGTTGCCTGGTTATTAGCAGTCCATCTTCCTCAGTGCTCTTTTGGTCTGGGCACCTGATCTTCACTTGTTGTGCTTCCAAGCAGAGAAGGATCCCTCTCTTCAGGCCTCAAAGCCTCTTCCTGGAGCATGCGCATGCTGGGCTCTCCCCACAGAGTGAGGAGGCACACATCCACCCATCCACCCACCAGCAGCAAATCCAGGTCGGAGGTAGAGAAAGAGGCTCTGGGCATCTGGCCATTGTGCTGCGCCCCACCCTTACCAGAGCAGAGCGTCAAGAGGGACCAAAAAACTGATGCTGCCGACGCCGACATCCCATTCCAGGCCTCTGAACTGGATGGTGAGCACAGACTTGCCCACTCTGTCCACTCCCACCGCCAGCAGCCAGTACTTTTCCTGCCCCAGGCCGTCCCTATAGCTCGCGGTCATCGAGGAAGAGCCCAGTCCAGGAGAGGCAAACTGGAAGGTGCGGGGGCACTGCGCAAATGCAAGTAGAGCGGCGCTCCTGCACCTTCTGGCCATCTCCATCACCACTTCAGCCCGCCTCTACTGCCAGCCTCCTATTGCTGCAACACCTTGTCCTGGCCAGTGAGAGCTGCACTGCTTTTTGCACTTTGCACCACTTGCAAATTTGCACATTACTGGTGCCAGCCCCTTCGGTAGAGATTTCCAACTCCACCACAGTCCAGTCCAACATTCCAGAGCTGCAGTAGTCACAAGACTGGCCCTTTGGTCATCCTGGAGCAGCTCATCCATGGCAGGCTGGTGCACCGGCCAGTCCTGTGACTACTGCAGCTCTGGAATATGGGACCGACTTTCCCACCAATGTCAGCAAGCCGCCCCCCCCCCCCCCCCCCGGGACAGATTTCCTGGAAGCTGTTGATCTTAGCTTCCAGTTGATCTTAGCTTCCAGTTCCAGCTCATGTGGCTCCACCAAAATTTTCTTGCAGCCCACCCGTGGTCCATGGCAACCGCTGCACTGGTTGGCAACCGCTGCACTAGGGGGCAGGACAAGAAGCAATGGATGGAAACTAATAAAGGAGAGAATTGACTTAGAATGAAAGAGAAACTTCCTGACAGTGAAAATGGTCAACTAGTGGTACAGCTTGCCTTCAGAAGTTGTGGGTGCTCTATCACTGGAGGTTTGAAGAAGAGATTGGACAACCATTTGTCTGAAATGGTATAGGGCTTCCTGCCTGAGCAGAGTGTTGATCTAAAAGATCTCCCAGGTCTCTTCCAATTCTGTTATTCAGTGAGAGAATCCCTATATCAGAGTGAAAAGTTAGTTGTTCATTGCTATTACAAAATTGGCTCCTTCTCCCTGCCCACACTGATCTTATTCAGAAGCAAGCATTTGACATTAGGATTCAGTCCCAAACCCCAAATCAATTCATACTTACAAAACCAAATGGTGGTTTGTGGGTTTTTTTGCATTATCTGAACCTCCTCCCCTTTGTAGCATCTTAAAGCACCTACATGTTGAAAAACGATGAGGTTCATGGAAGGATTTTAAAGAGTTTTGCTGTCTTCAGCAGCATGGCTAATGTGTTTTTCTAAGATCCCCAGAGTTGGACATGCCATTGATATTCAGAATTGTGTGTAACATTTCTCACTAGTGACATTTGCTTTGTTTATTTTTACGACTGATCTAACTGCATGTTGGCAGAGGGAAATTCACTTGTTTGGCTTTGCTTTCCCTTGGTGGAGAGATTAATATTATAGTAAGAAGGCTATTACCATCATCTTAGAAACTTTACAGGAATGTAATCAATAATGTATTTAAGAACCAGGTTTGCATTCTTTGTGGATTAAAAGGGCAAACACCACTCAGTGAAGAGGCTAAAGGGCCAATTCAGAGCCTAACAGGATATCACCTTTACCATGATATGCTGATGTGTTTGCCCATTATCCCAGACTTTTTGAAAATAAGGAGCAGACTAAGCAGACAAGCTTCATATTGTATAGATCAGGCCCTACCGCATTCCCCAAATGGTTGTATATTGGTAGTATATACTGGCCTCTCTATGCTTCTTACTGTTTTGTTTTACATTTTACCCAGAGATACAGATACAGAGGGGCATAGGCATGAAACTAAGCAATCACCACACTTTCATGATAGAATGACCACTTAAGAAGACTTAATATAAAATAAAAGGGGGATTCACTATTGAAATGAGATCTCTCCACTCTCATTTGGCACTTTTAAGGTGCCATTTTAAGAGCCAGTTAAATCCTGAGGATTGAGGTAGACCAATAATGGAATAACTGAGTTGGAAGGGACCTTGGAAGTCTTCAAGCAGGAGACTCTGTACCATTTTAGACAAAGGGTTGTCCAGTCCCTTTTTAAAAGCCTCCAGTGTTAGAGTACCCACAACTTCTGAAGGCAAATTTTTCCATTGATTGATTGTTATTACTATCAGAAAATTTCTCCTTGATTTTAGGTTGCTTCTCTCTTTGTTCACTTTCCATCCATTGTTTCTTGTCTTGCTTTCTGGCGCTTTGGAAAATAGGTTGACCCCCTCTTCTTTATGGCAGCATCTCAAATATTGGAATATTGCTATCATGTCACCCCTAGGAATAATCCTGCAACTATTCTTCATGTTTTCACCTTCAGCCCTCCCCCCCATCATCTTTGTTGCTCTTTTCCAGAGTCTCAACACCTTTTTTAAAAAATTGTGATAATCAAAATTGGATGCAGTGTTCCAAGCGTGGTCTTACCAAGGCAATATAAAGCGGTAGTATCACTTCTTGCGATCTTGATTCTATCCCTCTGTTAATGCAGCCATCATTAACAATGAGAACAATAATGTTCTCATTGTTATTGTCAACAGTGAGAATAGCAATGAGAAATCACAAACTATGGATCAGAAATCTCTACTTCCAAGAGGAGCAGGTGTAAACAGCCACCCCTTGGCCTCTGCTTTGATCCTGCTTCCTGCTTATAGCCAGCAAATTCCCTCTCAAAACAGACTAATAGGTTCGCTGCAGTTAATCTTCTCTTATGGGACAAAGCCCCAAGGGAATAATGTCATCTTCTAGGCTTTGCTATTATGAATCTCCCCCCTTCCAATTAGAAAGCTGACCACATAATTTTGGTGGGCCAGCCCAAACAAATGTGAAAAGGAAAGATATGAACTGTTCTTCCATAGAGCCAGGTAGGCTTTACTGTTCCTTTCCCCTCCAAATATATCCAAGCATCCAGACTCTCAAATTTACTTCCCCCGAGTATGGGAAATATGATAAGATGGATCTGGTATGATAATAAGATGTTTACATAAAGTATAATTTGTTGCTGTTTCCAGTTTCTACAGTTGTTTTTTAAATTGTGACAGCATAAAACCTAATACATCATTTTGTCAGCACAATGATATTTATATAATACACTTAAATTCTTAACATTCTATTGTTTAGATGTCTCATACACCTCCACTGTTGAGCATATACAATTCTAGCTGCAGTTAATACATGTAAAATCAAGTATATAGTCCCTTTATCATATTTTTCCACCAAAATGCCCAATAAAAATATTTCTGGTTTCATGTCAATATGCTGTTTTAACACGTTTTCCAACCAGATGTGTATTTTTGTCCAATATTTTTGGCTTTTGGACATATCCTCCACATATGGTAATATGAACCACATGTTTCCAACATTTGGCAGTTCTATCTTTACATATTTTTGCCAGTCTTGTTGGTGCAAAATACCATCTATAGAACATTTTATACTAATTTTCTTTATATGCATTTGACATAGTTATTTTAACATTTCTATCCCACAATTTCTGCCACTTGACTAATTCTATGGAAAGGTAGTTATATTGTTATTAGTGCAGTTAAAGATATCAGTATTGTAAGCATAATGATTATATGGCATTTTCATTAAAACTACATGTAATATAGGGAAGAAAGAGCAAAGGAAAAGCATGCATCGAGGTCTTTGTTACATAATAAAAGGTTCAGATTTAGGTTAACTACTTTTACACCTTTGGTTCTTCTTTCCTTCTTTTTTTCTTTAATATATATTAAAGGGAGAGGGAGGCACTGTGGCCTAGAGATGAAGACTGTCACTCAGAAGTTTAAAAGTTCTAAACAGCAGATGTTTCTCTATTAGGGCACAAAGAGAAAGTATCTGCTGCAAACTCTGCATAGGTGTCAGGAAGGGTATCTGGCCAATAAATGCTCAGTTCCATTCAGTTTCACTGACTCCACCCTGATAAAAAGGGATTATGGGGTTGTAAAAAGAAGATCGATACTATATACATCTGCAGTCTTTGCAGAAGAACACACACACACACTACGTACCTGTATATTGCTGTAAGATCAAGACTGAATTTATCTGAATTTGTAAGGCCTCTTAGAACAATTGTTTTAGTCATCTTTGAAGCCAAGTTAGGAGCTGTCAGGATGAGATTAAGGACCAGAAATCTAAGCTGTCATAAAGCAGATAGGAAGAGAAGAGGCAACAACTATTTTTTTTTTTAATAGGTGAAGCAACAGTTTTGACTTCTGGAGAGCAATGGATAAGACCATTAGAGAATAGACTATAATTAGTTGTGTAATAGTAATGGTGTAGCATCCACCCTGTTAAATGTAGAAACAAAAAGCCTTTCCAGCCTATTGTTTTGACTAATCCCCTGTCAATTTCACAATCCTGTAAATGGAGAGAATAATTCGGAATTTTAAGACACAATGATGCTCTATCTTCTGCTCCCCCAAATCAATTCTTCCCCAACACTTGTAACTTGTTAATTGGTTTCAACAATCGTTCCATGACCAGCAGATTTCATATTTTGATCTTCACCATCTAGATTTTTCCATGGTGAGTTTTTGCAGAATGATTACTATCCTGGCATGCTATATGGCTACTTAATAATCAAGAATTTCTAGGGCTTTTGTGGAGACCAAAGAGGGGGAATGGATTTTGATTCAGCTTAGAGAGTAATAAAAGTCCTCCATTCACAAAAGTAGTGATCAATCCTGGCTTCTAGAGATCTCTTTGAGCTTTGCAGATTTAATGAGCAGCAATGAAGGGGTTGTTTTGCCGGTTTCAGGTATGTGTCGCCTAGTATAAAGAAAGATAGAGGCCAGGTTTTCACCTTGATAAGCTTTTTATGTGTTTATTCAACTGAATAAAGATGGGCCTCCCTTAGTAAGAGAGAACCCTAAACACACTTTGGCATCCATATTTATGTTTGCCACATTATCCACTTCTCCACCCAGATGCTCCTCCAGACAAGCTGGCTCACCCTAGATAAAATAAAGAAGTTCAGAAATAGCCACCCACCACTTTGGAGGTCCTCCAAGGACATTGGGTGTCCTTTCAGGGACTTTGGGTGTTTCCTGAGGAACTTTCCATGATCTTGAAGGCCTGCAGAGGCAATGGTGACACATATACTCACTGAAGACTTTCAATAGAAACATTAAATTTCTGGCTAACAGGGTGATTTTTTACCCATTATAGGGGAGTCATAACAAATATTTAGCAAATATTCACATATCTCTTCCAGAAAGTAAAAGGAAAGGATGGAACAACTGAAAATCTGAGCATTTGTTTTTAATCAACAAAGCTTGGAAAATGGAAGGACTGACTTTTTGAAAACCCAAAGATTTACTTTTTTTTTTTAAACTTCAAGGCATTATTTCACTACCCAGCTATTTCATACAGCTAATAAAATAGATTAATTTGTAAGTACTGTGACTATTCAGAAAACAAGATGGTGCTTTCTGACATAATTGTGGTACTCGCATGATAAATACTGTCTTCTTGCTCTTCAAGACTCTCATGACAAGTGTATTATGAGCATAATTTATTGTGATCATGAGTTTATGAAATCAATTTATTATGTTCCTTTCAGTTCCACAATAACTGTTGACTGCAAATATTACAAATGTTAATATATCTCAAAACAGACACGGACAGCTGGGTTCAAAACTAGAAGTGATCATTCAGGGGAAATGCCAGATAGAAAAATTCTGCCAATATATTACTATAGTAGCTTTAAAAACAGAGACAACTTTCTTCTTCATATGTTATACAACTTGTTAATACTTTTAAGCTAAATTTATTGGTAATCCTAAGGACAGCTTTGCCCAATCACAACAAATAATTCTGCAGCTATGGTTTTCCAATAAACTGATACCAGCAGCAGTCAGAAGATTTCTGATCTTCAAAAGTTCCTTGTTCTTTATTTATAAGGTAAAATAGTACTATTAGCTGATCTTATAGATCATTTAACCCAGTCCTCTACAGGTAGTACTTGAAATATGACCACAATTGAGTCCAAATTTCTGTTGCTATGTGAGACAGTCGTTTAATTTTAATTTCGGAGATTTTAATTTTGCTCCATTTTACAACCTTTCTTGTCACAGTTGTTAAGTGAATCACTGCAGTTGTTGAGTTAATAACATGGTTGTTAGGTGAATCTGGCTTCCTCATTGACTTTGATTGTCAGAAGGTCACAAAAAGTGATCACATGATCAGTGGTGGGATTCAAAAAATTTTTACTACTGGTTCTATGGCCATGGCTTGGTGGGTGTGGATTGGTGGGTGTGGCAGGAAAAGGATACTGTGAAATCTCCATCCCCACCCCACTCCACTGCTTTCCAACTCCGTTCTATGCAGGACAACAAAAGAAGATCCAGCCAAACAGCTGGGACTCAGGAGGCAGAAAATAGGTGGGGGCGGGGCCAATCAGAGATGGCATTTGCTGGTTCTCCGAACTACTCAAAATTTCTGCTTCCGGTTCTCCAGAACTAGTCAGAACCTGATGCATATGATCGTGGGATGTTTGAGACGGTTTTTGAGACAGTTGCCAGGCATTTGAATTTTGAATACATGAACATATTGCAATGGTTGTAAGTGTGAAAAATGGTCATAAGTCACTTTTTTCAGTGCCATTGTAACTTTGAATGGCCACTAAATGAACTGTTGTAAGTTGATGACTACCTGTTTTGTGCAACATCTCTAACAGATCACTATCCAATTTTCTGTTGGAAGACCAACACAAGGACAACTCACCTGGAAGACAGCTCATATAATCAGGAAGTCTTTCTGTTGCTAAACTGAACTTCCTTCCTTATAACTTTAGCCAACTGCCTTTTGGGGAAATACAGAATAAATTTAGGAGATTATATTGGCCTCAACCCTTTTGGCTTCTCTTAACACCTTGAAGATTTGGCTATGTCACTGGGCATGAGGGTCATAACTATATAGTAATCGTCTCATAGCAATGCCTATGAGACTATTACTATATAGTGATAATTCTTTGTGCCTTTTATTTCAGCTGCTGATTATGTATTTGTTAGGTTGTTGTTTGTGGATATTTTAATTGTTGTTAGCTACCCAGAGTCATAACAATGAGATAGGCAGCCATATAAATTGAAATAAATACATCCATTCCTTTGACCCAAAGATTTTCAAGAGGTAACTAGAGTTTCTTGTTTTTATTTGAAAACATTTCACTTCTCATCCAAGAAGCTTCTTCAGCTCTGACTGAATTGTGGGGAATGGAAGGATTTGAAAAAGTTGGGACAACTATCACCTGGATGACTGAGAATGTCCATAGACAAATCCATCCCTTTATTTCTGTGACAATCCTGCAGGTAATTGAAGACTGCTTCTGATCATTCTGAAGTTGTCACAACTCTGTTTCTTTCTTTGCCTTGCTATCACAGAAAAGAAGATCTATTACACAGACAGAAGCCAAGAAAAGCACCAGGGCCAGACAAGATAACTCCTTCTTGCTTAAAAGTCTGTGCTGACCAATTGGCTCCCATCTTCACCCGAATCTTCAATAGATCACTAGAGATGTGCTATGTTCCTTCCTGCTTCAAACGTTCTACCATCATCCCAGTGCCAAAAAAGCCCTCCATCGAACTGAATCACTACAGACCAGTTGCTTTAACATCTGTAGTTATGAAAATCTTTGAAAGGCTTGTGCTGTCCCACCTGAAAACCATCACAGATCTGCTGTTAGATCCCATGCAGTTTGCATACCGAGCAAATAGATCGACAGATGATGCTGTTGAATGGCTCTGCATTACATCCTACAACACCTTGAATCTCCAAATACTTACGCAAGGGTCCTCTTTGTAGACTTCAGTTCAGTATTCAATACCATCATTCCAGACACTCTTCTAAGTAAATTAAACCAACTAGCAGTACCTGAACACACTTGTAAGTGGATCAAAAGTTTCCTAACAGACAGGAAGCAACAGGTGAAGCTAGGCAGGAATCACATCCCATACCTGTACAATCAGCACAAGGCCTCCCCAAGGCTGTGTGCTATCTCCACTTTTCTTCTCCCTATATACCAATGACTGCATCTCAAATGATCCATCTGTTAAAATACTGAAGTTTTCTGATGACACAACAGTGATTGGTCTCTTTTGAGACAACGATGAATCTGCCTACAGACAGGAGGTTATATAACTTGCCTCGTGGTATAACTGGAACAATCTGGAACTGAACATACTCAAAACCATAGAAATGGTGGTAGACTTTAGAAGAAACCCTCCCATACTATCACCTCTTACAATACTAGATAACACAGTATCAACAGTAGAGATCTTCAGATTTCTAGGTTCGACTATATTACATGACCTAAAATGGACACTTAACATCAAAAACATCATCAAAAAAGCACAACAAAGAATGTTCTTTCTGTGCCAACTCAAAAAGCTCAAACTGCCCAAGAAGCTGCTGATACAGTTCTACAGAGGAATTACTGAGTCTATCATCTGCACCTCTATAACTGTCTGGTTTGGTTCTGCAACCCAACAGGACAGGCACAGTCTTCAGAGGATAATTAGGACTGCAGAAAAAACAATTACTACCCATCTGCCTTCAATTGAGGACCTATATATTGAACGAGTCAAAATGAGGGTTGTGAAAATATTTACAGACCCCTCACATCCCGGACATAAACTGTTTCAACTCCTTCTCTCAAGACGATGCTATAAAAAGCCATCACTCTGCTAAACAAATAACACTGTTCAACTATTTACAAAGTGTACACTACTATTACTGTTAATCTTCTCATTGCTCCTTATCACCCATCCCCTCCCACTTGCGATTGTAGGACTGTAACTTTGTTGCTTATATCCTTACGATTTATATTGACTGTTTCCTAGTATGATTTGATTGTTGATTGTACCCTATGACTATTGTTAAGCGGCGGGAAAAGACGAGGCACACACACTTAAGTGATTCCAGCTCTTTTGGTTTATTTCAGATCGGACTTGGGCTGAGAGTCGCGGCAGCCTCTCTTTTAAAGGCTGCCCGCGCCTCACCAGCCAATGGCAGAAGAAGGATCTCCCGCCGATTCGGTAACCAATGAAAGGTGAGTATTTCAAATACAAAAACATCCAATACAAAACACCCCTCCCCTCTTGGTTCAGTCCGACCAATCAGGAGCTCCGCCTATGTTACGTAATCACGTAGATAGGCGGGGCTCCTGTGGGTCCGACTGGACCTGCGCAGCTCACTCACTTCATCGCTGACGGTCGGTGCAGGTGGACCTGTTGGTCCTCCTGTCCTTGGCCTGGGAAACTTCTGGAAGGTCGAGCCGGTCGAGCCACTCCTAGCGGGCCCAGCTCGACTTGTTGAGATGGCTAGGCCGCTCCCTTCCAGGCCTGGATTATCATCGGCCGTGTCTGGTGTTTCATCTGGAAGTTCCCCTGGCTCAGGTGCGTAGCTGCGGAACTCGACCGGAGCTAGAGTTGAGGGTGTATGCATGGAGGTTAGGTCGTCATTATTTGTTTGTGGGTCTGTTGTTCCTTGATTGTTTGGTGAGTGTGGGTATGCTGTTTCTTGGGTTTTTGGTTGATCCCCTTCCCCCCCAGAGTGCTCGTAAGGTCTGCTGAGGGTGCGGGAACGAAGTTGGTCAATGTGCCGCTTCCAGCTTCTGTTGTCAGAAGTGGTAAGTCGGTACGATCGTGGGCCTGTGAGTTGGGTGATGGTGGCTGGCACCCATAAAGGATGCCCCACCAAATTTTTTGCGTAAACTAAATCTCCTACTTGAAAAGTTCGGAGTTTGCTGGAAGAGTCTAGTGGTTTGTCTGTGGAGTATGTGGAGTGTAGTCTATCCAAAGGGGAGCGTAATTTTCTCCCCATGAGTAGCTCGGCCGGGGTTTTGTTCGTGGTGCTGCTGGGGGTGGTGTGTTGTATAGATAATAATTTATCGATGCGTGCTTGTATAGGGCCCTGGCCTAACTTGTGGAGTGTCTCTTTGGTGAACCGAACCATGCGTTCGGCTCGTCCGTTCGCTGCTGGGTGGGCCGGCACGGTTAGGGCATGCCGTATGCCCAGGCTGGCTAAATAGCCCTCAAATTCTGTAGCTGTGAATTGAGGGCCATTGTCTGAGACTAGGACGTCTGGTAAGCCATGTGTGGCAAACCATTTCCTGAGCTGTCGAATGACAGCTTCGGAGGCGGTTGATTGCATGAGGCTGACTTCTAGCCAGTTTGAATAAGCGTCTACCAGGATTAGAAATGTATAACCCTTTGTCGGGCCCGCGAAGTCTATGTGAACCCTCGACCATGGGCCTCTGGGCAGATCCCACTCAGCGACTAGTGCTTTCGGGGGTGAGGGACGGGAGGCTTGGCATGGATGGCAACCCGCAACCCAATCAACAATGTCTTTGTCCAGCCCAGGCCACCAGACATAGCTTCTGGCCAAACTTTTCATTTTAACTACCCCGGGGTGTCCTTCATGCAAGAGCCTCAAAATTGGATCCCTCAGTCTTGGAGGAATAACCACCCGATCCCCCCAAAGTATACAGCCTTTAAGTACGGAAAGTTCTATTTGTCTCTGTTTAAAGGGTTTGTAAAAGTCTTGCAAGTCAGAATCTGGCCATCCCTTGGTAATCCAAACCCCCACTTTGTGCAGTAGATGGTCATTAGCAGTTTCGTGAGCAATGTCTGCCGCTGTCATTGGAAGGTTGGTTAGGGCTTCAATCAGCAGAGTGGATGTGCTGGGGTTCGGGTCAGGGTCACTGTCCGGCAATGGGCAACGGCTTAACGCATCGGCGTGCGTGATAGACGGACCGGGTCGGTAAGACAAGGTATAGTTGTATGCATCGAGGAATTCTGACCATCTAGTCATTCTGGGTGACAATATGTTAGGGGTCGCCTTGTTTCCAGCCAGGATTCCCAATAATGGTTTATGATCGGTGAATCACAGAAAACAGGCGACCATAGAGGTACTCGTGGAAACGTTTAATACCTGATATGATGGCCAGTGCTTCCTTGTCTAGTTGACTATAATTCCGTTGACTTTTAGACAATGTCTTTGAATAGAAAGCAATCGGAGCCTCTCTGCCATCTGGTAAGAGGTGGCTCAGAACAGCTCCGACTCCAAAAGGCAATGCATCGCAAGTCAATATCAATGGTAAAGTCTCGTTATATTGTATTAGTACCTTTGTTGAAGTTATGAGGTCCTTAATTTTTTTAAAAGCTGTTTCCTCCCGATTGCCCCACTTCCACACAGTGTCTTTGTCCAGGAGTCTATGTAAAGGTTCCGCAACTGTGGCTTTCTGTGGTAGAAAAACATGATAAAAGTTTATTAACCCTAAAAAGGCTTGTAGTTCTCCCTTGTTAGTCGGAGTGGGGGCATCTTTGATTGCGCGGATTTTTCCTTCTGTAGGGTGGATGCCATCGCCATCAATTAGGTATCCAAGAAATTCGATTTTCTCTGTGATTAATGTGCATTTGTCTTTTTTAACTTTGAGACCTGTTTCAGCGAATTTGGTGAGAACTTTTCTTAGACGGTCTCGCAGTTGCACTTTGTCTTTAGCTGCGATCAGGACATCGTCAAAGTATGGAATGACTCCCGGTATTCCCTGGAGGAGGCGTTCCATTAAACATTGGAAAATGCCTGGTGCCACACTAACGCCGAATTGGAGGCGATTACATTTAAAAGTGCCCCGGTGTGTGACAATTGTTTGGGCTTCTGCTGTTTTTGCGTCTACAGGCAGTTGTTGATATGCCTGGGCCAAATCGAGTTTAGCGAAGATTTTTCCGCCTTTGATAGAGTGTAACAAATGTTGGACGACTGGAACGGGGTATGCACTCTGCTGTAGTGCGTGGTTAAGGGTTGCCTTGTAGTCCCTGCAGATACGAATCGACCCATCTGCTTTAATTGGGGTGACTATGGGGGTCTCCCATTTAGCGTGGTCAACTGGTTCGAGGACTCCTTGCTTAATTAATTTATCTAATTGTTCCTCTATTTTTGGTTTTAAGGCGAAGGGAACACGCCTTGCCTTTAGTCTAATTGGGGCTACTTTAGGGTCTAGGTTAAAAGAAATCGGGTTACCCCGGTACTTGCCTAATTCGCCGCTGAACAGGTCCTGGAATTCTTGGATGAGGTCTGCTTCCCAGTCTGCGTCTGAGATGTGGTTGACGCCGGTCATCCCAATTCCAAGCGGTTTGAACCATTCCAATCCTAGAAGGCTTGGTCTGTTCCGGTCAACGATTGTTAGTGGTAGAATTTCGGTGTGATTTTTGAAAGTGACTTGGAAGTGCCCAACGCCCACGACAGGAATTTTGTTACCTTGGTAGTCTTTTAGTGTTAAATTTTGCCTTTCAAGTTCGCTTTGTTGGATGTCTGGAATCAAGTTTTTGATAGTGTCCCACGAGACCATAGAGATAAATGATCCTGAGTCCACCTCCATTTCACAGTCTTGTTCCTCAATTCTTACTTGAATGTGGACTTTCCTCACATTTTTTGTATTTGAATGTCCAATTATGACCGTTTGGTGTGTTTCCTCTTTTCTGCAGTTTGATTCTTTGTATCTCCTTTGTCTTCCTTCCTGGCTCCAACGGCTGCTCGTCTTTCTCTCTTTCTCTCTTTCTCTCTTTCTCTTTCTCTTTCTCTTGGGGGAGGGATGTGCCCCTTCTTCTCGCATTTCCTGCATATCGCGTCGATGAAACGGCACTCTGACCGGGGGTGATTTCCTCCACAGTGGTTACATTCAAATTCGAACCTTCTGTTTGCCCGCTCTTTTTTTCCTCTTCCTGTCTTCAGGTGGCATACATCGTCTTCCTCGCTACTGGTTTCTGTTTCCAGGTCTTCATGGTGTGTTGTGGTTTTCTCTCGACCCCCCTCTGGTTTGGGTGATTCTCTGGTGTTGTAGCTTGCAGCTTTGTTAATCTTTTTCATTTTTGCTGTTGATTTTTGGGTGGCTTCGGCTGCGGTGGCTTCTTCCATGACTTCCTTCACTGTTATTTTGGGCCGGTTTAACAATCGGCTCTGAAGTATTGGATCCTTTAGTCCTAGCACTATTTGGTCCCTTAGGGCTTCTTCGAAGTCCAAGAACTCGCACTCACCGTCGATGTCTCTTAGGGCTGCCACGAAGTCAGCGATAGTTTCATCTTCTTTCTGATTCCGGAGATAAAACTCGTGGCGCTTAATCAGGCAGGAGACTGTTGGAGCGTAGTGCGCCCGCAGGATCTTTTCCAGCTCGGGCCAGGTTAATGTCTTGACATCGATCGGAGATGCTAGTGCTTTCGCCATGCGGAATACAGTCTGGCCGCAATGGGTCAGGAAGACCGCTCTCTTTCGATGTTCCGATACGCCGCTCAGGTCGCTGCTTTCCAGGAACATGAGGAATCGATCTACGTATGACTGCCATTCCTCTTTTGCCGGGTTGAATTGTTCAGGCGGGGTGTTGCTTCCGGACATGGTGCCGCTCGATCTCCGCCGCTATCGCACTCGCTTAATAGTGTTGTCTCGATCCCACCTTCGTTGCCAGTGTTAAGCGGCGGAAAAAGACGAGGCACACACACTTAAGTGATTCCAGCTCTTTTGGTTTATTTCAGATCGGACTCGGGCTGAGAGTCGTGGCAGCCTCTCTTTTAAAGGCTGCCCGCGCCTCACCAGCCAATGGCAGAAGAAGGATCTCCCGCCGATTCGGTAACTAATGAAAGGTGAGTATTTCAAATACAAAAACATCCAATACAAAACAACTATCATTATGATTCTTGATCCTTAACGAATGTACCTTTTCTTTATGTATACTGAGAGTATTTACACCAAGACAAATTCCTTGTGTGACCAATCACACTTGGCCAATAAAGTATTCTACTCTATTCTATTCTCACTGTTAACAAGAGTCAACTTGAGCTGAGCCACTGTACTTTTGACTATGGCCTTTAAATAATATGAAGTTACCATAAGCCAGAAATGAAATGAAATGCTTATAAACCAACAGCTTCCTGTTTATAGCCTTCATCAGAGCCATCCCATAAGAGCTGAGGGCCTAACAGTTAGTGTGGGTTTTTTTCCTTTGAAGGAGATTAAGGTGAAATGTATTTTTTAATACTTTCAGAGGCCTAAAATAGCCAGTTCTCACATTAAAGCACCTATTAATCCCTTTCCCTTTTTATTCTATCCATGCCTAATTTTGAACTGAGACTCTTAACATGTTGTGTAAAGCCTAGCGCTATTGTTCTCGTGAAGAGGTGTGAAATTGTTTAAAACCTCAGCCTTTGAACTAGTGAAATTTTGACCTCTGCCATAAATGAATATTTGCAGCTCAGCTTTTGAAACCATCCCTATACGTGGAGGAACGAATCATGAAAAATAGGCCCTAAAATTGTTCCATACCATTACTTTATCCTATCATTGAGAAGTACCCTGAATTTTTCCTGTACAATGGACTTCAGAAAAAAAAAAGTCTGGAACAAAGACTTACCCTTTCTTTGAAAATATGATGGACTCTTTCAAAGGTTGTCCTACTGTTGACATCAATTCTGATTCTATTATTTATCTGTCATTCTTTACGCCAACATATTATAAGTTAAGAGTTAATATTCTAGTGACAAAGACATGGGAGCAGCTAAGTTGGCCATCAATTAGGCCATCTGGGTGCACAAAAATATTAATGCAGGCCATGTTAAATTGTGCTCTTACATTTCTTTTTTTAAAACTCCACTGAGGGAACTAAGGTTGATGAATGGGAGATGTTTTAGGATTAATAGAACATCTTATAGAGTCTTACTGTGCTGAAGACTAGATCAATCATAACAGCTCAGATACTATGATAATGAACATGGAATAAATATCTAGAAAGACAGTAGATCAGAATTTGCTGGAACAGTTGTGCTTCTTTGTCAGCTTGCCTAAAACCTATGCAGGTAATGACTCTCCATATCCATGTCTGCAAATTCAAATGAATGCATGAAATGCATCATTGTAAAGCTTAAAAATAAACAAACAATGCCAGGATGATATCTTCTTTCACATCCACCTAAACAACATCATAAAGGCTTTAAACATTTGATGTGCTGGTGAAAGAGAGACCACATGTTTGAGTGCTGCCCATGAAAAATTCTCCCTGAGTGTACAAAAGAACCAATTTTTGAAAAAAGAATCAAATTCAATTTTACTGGTATGCAAGATTCTTTGCTGCAGGTTAGAATATTGGTTCATTCATCCTAAGGATGTCTTCCCTGATCTTGTAGGTTCTCTCCAATACTATTAGCAAGGCTCTTTCCCAGCTCCTGTATCTGATCTCCTTTATCAAAAGTTGCCATGAATTGAATATCTATGGAGATTCTCGGCCATCTAATTTATAAAACAAAGTCCAGTTGCCTTTTGAAAAAGCACCTTTGGAACACGAATTGAATATTGGACCTTTTTTAAAAGCATGTGCTGTACCCACAAACATTGTACTATTCCCAGCACTGAAAAGGTTGCCTTCAACAAACTTCCAGCAGCAACTTATTATCACTTTTGCAATAAACAGTTTTAATTATTTCTTTGGTTTTCTAGTTACAGTACTTCTTTGTGTCACGATGATCTAACTCATTATATTCATTTACATGGTATCCCACTTTATTAATATTCTCTTTAGAACAGGGCTGTCACGGGGCAGATGCATCATGCACTGGCCATGCCCACACCTGTTTTAAGCAAAGGGGGGGAGTTCTGATACGTTACATGACATCACGATGATGATGTGAGTTTGACATCCCTGCTTTAGAGGATATATGCTCTACCTTTCAAGTGGGCAAAACAAAACACTCTCTCCTCTCATATTAGCTTCATAACAGTAGATTGGGTGGAGAGATTGTGTCCAGCTGAAAAGGGTTCCTTGAGCTCTATAGCTAAATAGGAACTTAAATCAGTGTCTATCCAATCCAACTCTCTAACCAACATACATATACATACATGCATATATGTATATATAAATGTATCCATCTTGCCTTTATTATTTTTACAAATCTTAAGGTGGCAAATATATCCAGCATACCTTCCTCCTTCTATTTTCTTCACAACAACATCTCCGTAAAGTGGTTGGGCTGAGAGAGAGAGAGAGAGACTGGCCCTGCACCATCCAGCTGGCATTATTGGCTAACGTAAGACTTGAACTCATGGTTCCTCCCCCCCCCCTTTCTAAACTTCTCTTTCAAGTAGCAGAAATTAATTTAATCCCACTAAAAAGGAATAGAAACAGAACTAGGAAAGGTTGAAATAGAGTTATGGCAATGGAGTTTGTCATTTTCTTTACCCCACATATAGGTGAAACTCAAAAAATTAGAATATCATGCAAAAGTTCATTTATTTCAGTAATGCAACTTAAAAGGTGAACCTAATATATGAGATAGACTCATTACATGCAAAGCAAGATAGTTCAAGTCGTGATTTGCCATAATTGAGATGATTATGGCTTACAGCTCATGAAAACCCAAAATCCACAATCTCAGAAAATTAGAATTTTTGTAGATGTAAAAGACGATGTTCATGGTCTCAATAAATAACTTTTATTAACTACTGAATAATTACTGTAACTGTTAACTGTTAACGGTTTGCCGCGGTAGCTGCTGAACGCTCAGAACAGCTGACAGAAATGAGCAATGGCTGACACGGTCTGACAGCTCCCTTTATATTGGTCGCTGTCAGACATCTCAGCCAATGGGAAAGAACTTCAGTTTTCCGCTCTGCTCTGCCGATCATAACAAGAATATTGTGAAAAGGTTCAATATTCTAGGCTCAAAGTGTCCCACTCTAATCAGCTAATTAAGCCATAACACCTGCAAAGGGTTTCTGAGCCTTTAAATGGTCTCTCAATCTGGTTCAGTAGGAATCACAATCATGGGAAAGACTGCTGACCTGACAGTTGTGCAGAAAACCATCATTGACACTCTCCATAAGGAGGGAAAGCCTCAAAGGGTAATTGCTAAAGAAGTTGGATGTTCCCAAAGTGCTGTATCAAAGCACATTAATAGAAAGTGATGTGGAAGGGAAAAGTGTGGAAGAAAAGGGTGCACAAGCAGCAGGGATGACTGCAGCCTGGAGAGGATTGTCAGGAAAAGGCCATTCAAAAGTGTTGGGGACTTTTACAAGGAGTGGACTGAGGTGTTGCTCAGTGGTCCAAAGTCCTCTTTTCTGATGAGAGCAACTTTTGCATCTCATTTGGAAACCAAGGACCCAGAGTCTGGAGGAAGAATGGAGAGGCACACACTGCAAGATGCTTAAAGTCCAGTGCGAAGTTTCCACAGTCTGTGTTGATTTGGGGAGCCATGTCATCTGCTGGTGTTGGTCCACTGTGCTTCATTAAGTCCAGGGTCAACGCAGCCGTCTACCAGGAGATTTTGGAGCACTTCATGCTTCCTTCCACAGATGAGCTTTATGGGGATGCTGACTTCATTTTCCAGCAGGACTTGGCACCTGCCCACACTGCCAAAAGCACCAAAACCTGGTTCAATGACCGTGGGATTACTGTGCTTGATTGGCCAGCAAACTCACCTGACCTGAACCCCATAGAGAATCTACGGGGCATTGCCAAGAGAAGGATGAGAGACATGAGACCGAACAATGGAAAAGAGCTGCAGGCCCCTATTGAAGCATCCTGGTCTTCCATAACACCTCAGCAGTGCCACAGGCTGATAGTTTCCATGCCACACCGCATTGAGGCAGTAATTGCTGCAAAAGGGGCCCAAACCAAGTACTGAGTACATATGCATGCTTATACTTTTCAGAGGTCTGATATTGTTCTATGTACAATCCTTGTTTTATTGATTGCATGTACTATTCTAATTTTCTGAGATTGTGGATTTAGGGTTTTCATGAGCTGTAAGCCATAATCATCACAATTATGACACATCATGGCTTGAACTATCTCGCTTTGCATGTAATGAGTCTATCTCATAGATTAGTTTCACCTTTTAAGTTGCATTATTGAAATAAATGAACTTTTGCACGATATTCTAATTTTTCGAGTTTCACCTGTACATCAATAATAGCCATCAAAACATTTCAATATTACAGTCTCCTTCACTGCAGCTGAGAACCAGAGACCTGAACCAGATCTAATGCTTCTACTTCCTCACTTATCTTTGCAGTTAAAATCTAATTTTACTAAATTTAGGCACAGGGGTGGATAAATCTCTCAGTTTTGCCTTCTTTGTTTTTGTTCATTTGCTTCTTCCAACTCTCATATTCCTTCTGTTTCATTCAAGAACAAAGATATGAATTCTGGCAATTATTTGTAAAACAAGTGAAACAAATAACAATTACAATCAGCCCTAGCCTGGGCTGCATTGAGGGGGAGTGACACTCATAGGAAGGAAAATCCCAAGTACATATGTTGCTCTCCTCTGGATTCTAAAACCCTAAGCTGCCAGACAATGGAGGTTTTGGTTGCTTTCCCAGTCAGCAAATGAAGGCAATCCAAAATTGCTGTGGTTTGAAATGAGACTTAGCAGGAGCTGAACAAAAACTTGGACCTTTTCTGCCAGGAAGTGATGTGAAATGGAGCAGCTAAAAGGAATCCTTTATTTAGCCTGACCTGCCAGGATTCATAGAACTTCTTGCTCTTTTATTCATTGTCAATTATTTATTTCTAGATGAAAACTAAAGGCCCCATTCCAAGACTGAAGTCTTGATACAACATGTGAAGGAGTACATTTATGTATTCTCTCCTTTAGAATGCAATTCCTTGGTCCTTTTATTATCTTACTTTGTTTGTGGCTCTCATGTTTTTCTTTAGTATTAGACTTTTTTTAATCCATTAACTATAATTTGGTCACCATCAGGCTACACAGGAGGACCAAGGGGGAGTGACAAAATGTGCATCACTATCTTGCAATGCAAAGTCTGCCTGTTTTGTATTTGTGTTATGACTCACAGCCCAAGTTCAAAAAACATGGTGCTTACACTATTTTGTTGGTTAAGAATGAAGGTCTACTTTCATTGCTTTTCCAGTCACCCTTTGGTATATGCTTAAGCAATGGTTACAAAACCATAGTCACAACACCTTACAGAGCAGTATTGAGTATATAGAGCCTCCAAATTGTTTTTCACATCCAACCATGCATTAAAAACACAAACACATTCACAAATAATCTCAGATTCGTCTTCAGTTCCCCCTCCTCCCCTCCTCTCCTGCAGTGTATCATTTCTGGTCCATCATTTCTATTGTTAAAAATGTTCTGTCTCCCAAGTAACCTCTCTAGTCCTAGGCAGCACTTTTTCTGACCTATTTCTAGAAATTCACAATAAGGTGTCGGTGATGATTAAGCACTGTATATATTGGTAACAGCACTTCCCTAAACAAATGGATTGTTGTAACTGACAGGCCCCAAATGCTGTTTTCTAAATATGATGACTAAATAAACCAAAGCCACTGGCCTTTAGTAGCAAGATTGTGGTCCTCAGAGGATGCCCACAACTGCAACTATATTCATCATCCATTCTTTCTTCTATTTATTATCTTTCCTCTTTAGAGTGTCCTTCATACTTTTGGAAAATGATCCTGCCTTTCCTCAATCTGTAGTAGAGTACATTTTCATGACTGACATTATCTTTCCTGCTGAAGAACATTGAGTAATGGAGGCAATTTTAATTGGTGCTATTAATTGGGACAAGTCATCCAAAGATATTATCCGTTCTGAAATCCTGTGAAGCACGTTTACAAATAATGTCAAAGAAGGCTGTAGAGTTCTGGACTTGAGACAATAAGTATGGAAAACATATGTTTTAATGCTAGTTCTCCACAGGAAAAGTTTCCTAGGCTTTCTATAGTATGGAAGTTTACTGATAGAAGAAACCTTTGTAAAATATAATGCCTTGCCTAAATAGTACAGGTAATCCTTAACTTATGTCCATTTGTTCAAGGTCATTCATTTGAATTTACAGTAGTACTGAATGAAGGGTTTTATGACTGACCCTGAAGTTATGGTTGGTATGGTACCCTCACAGTCAAGTGATCAAAATTTGGGCACTTGGCAGCCTGCTGGCACATACAATTGCAAGAGCACTTCAAATTAAGCATTTTCACTTGATATTTAACCATTTCTTCTGTTATTGTTAGGTTCTCTATTTGATTGTTACCAAATTCATTTTCAATTTTTTTTATTCATTCACTATTTTTGTTATAGTCTTTCTGAACTTCCTATACACTTTTCCAAATCTTTTTGTTGATTTTTGTTTTGTTTTCCATTTTCAGATTTTCAGTTACCATTTATACTTCGATAGAAGTGTCTCTGATATTGAAACAGCTGATCTGCCTTAAATTGGGTGCTATTTTCCAAGCCATTGTTATTATTTGTTGCTTTATGATTATCAAAGATTTTTATCCTGATTTTTGCATTCTTCAATTTTTGCTCTTTCGTGTTTTTTTTTTTTAATTTCTTGCATCTAATCTTAATTTCTTTATCCTGGTTTCTAATAGAAACTTCCCCTTTGGGATTGGATGTGATTTTGCATTTGATTTTCTAATTTCGATAATCAGCTCTTCTGTAATCACCAATAGTATACTGTAGTTAAGCTGATTGGTCTGTTTGATAGAGGGTATTTTTTATCCTTGCAAGAACCTTATTCATATCCGCATTATAGATACCAGATCTATTTGGATATTAATTTCAGTGCTTAAAGTCTTTGTCTTACACTTTGCAGGTAATTCTACAAATGTCATAATCTTTTAACTTCTCTTGTTGGGGACTCAATCCATAGGTTGCTTCAGTGCTGGTTTGTACTGGTTCTGTTGTTATAACTTCTTCTAATTTATCATTGTATAGTTCATATCAGTTACTTTCCTTAATTTTCAATTCTTGTCATCTGAGTTCTATTTTTTCATTTTCACAATTTTTCTGAACCTTTTCCAGTTCTGCTTCCCTGATTATTTTATTTAATGAACAACTTTGATCTGTTAATCATTGTGAAATGATATTTGAGTCTAGTTAAATTATTTTCTAGTGTTCGAAGATTTATTACAAGTAGCCTCACTTTGTTGGTTACAATTGATAATCCAGGCCATAATGCTGAAATGTTCAAACACAATATTCTTCTGTCTATAATTGTTCTTCTTCCACTAATCTTACAGGACTAGGCTCTGGTTGCTCATACCTCCTCAGCCATACTTCCTGAATCTCATTGTTCACCTGTTGACAGATGCTAGGGAACTTTAATATCTGACGTGATCCTTATTATCCTGGGTATTGACTAATTCAGTATAGGATTCTTTTTCTACTTTGTCACCATAATACATGGATTAATTGATACACTTAGTCTGCCTCTTCTGCTGAGACCTGTCTCTTCTAGTAGAGTTATTATTACTGTATTGCTATTATCCTTGCCATCTTCTCATCTTTCTCATCTCTCATGTTTCCTACTACCTTTTTCTATTGGCATATTATGATTTATCAATTGTTGTTTGTATCTTGTGATTTATGATCTATGACATCACTTTGTTGTTTGTATGTATACTGAGAGACTATGCTCCGGAGACAAATTCCTTGTGCACCCAACCACAGTTGACCAATAAAGAATTCTATTCTATTCTATTCTATTCTATTCTATTCCATTCCATTCCATTCCATTCCATTCCATTCCATTCCAATTGTTATTGTGCATCATTTTCAGACATTACTGTCCAATATGGGAAGGAGAAAGCATTACTATTTATTTATTTATTTTAATTTATATACCGCCCCCCTCTCCCAAAAAGGGACTCGGGGCGGTGAACAGCCATAATAAAGCATACAATTAGAAAAGTTAAAATAAATTTAAAAAGTATTAAATAACTGGCTGAAGCCAATAAAATCCCATAAAGTTTTTAAAATTGAATTAAAAGTTTAAGACCTTCTCCTAACGTTAGGCCAGACTGGCCTGCTGGAAAAGGTGGGTCTTTAGTGCGCGTCGGAAGGCTCCCAGGTCAGCAATGGCTCACATCTCCGTAGGTAGTTCATTCCAAAGGGAGGGTGCTCCCACAGAGAAGGCCCGTACCCTTGGGGCCGCCAGCTGACATCCAGCCGGCGGCACCCCGAGGAGGCCCATCCTGTGGGAGCGCACTGGCCAGCAGGAGGCCAATGGTGGCAGTAGGCGGTCCCACAAGTACCCAGGTCCCAAGCCATGGAGCACTTTAAAGATGGTCACCAACACCTTGAATCGCACCCATGTGATTCAGCCAGTGCAGCTCGTGCAGGAGCGGTGTAATATGGGAGCTCCGAGAAACCCCCAAGATCACCTGCGCGGCCGCACTCTGCCAGCTGAAGCCTCCGGATGCTCTTCAAGGGGAGCCCCATGTAGAGAGCATTGCAATAGTCTAGGTGGGAGGTGACGAGGGCAGAAGTGACTGCACGCAATGCGCCCTGATCCAGAAAGGGCCGCAACTGGTAGATCCGATACTATATTCTTATTAAAGAAAATAGCCTATTATTTTTCTTATTGCTCTGGTGACCTTGAGTTTAATCATCTGCAGTGGAGCCTTACCTCATATTTAAGTGATCACATGTAGCATTCCCTACCATAATTGATTGTACTGCAAGCAGGGAGACTTTGGACCTTGACCACTTTCATTTATATGCCCTGCAATGCCATCTTGTCTTCATCTTGTCTCCAGCCCATGACTGACATTGCTCTAGGTCCTTATATATACTGGTGTTAAAATGGTGTGTTTACTCTTTTGAGCTACCTCATTATGTGACAATCTGTTAGACTTTGTCATGGCCTGTGATCTTCTGGCATCATAGCAAAATCATCCTAAGACCTAGGGCAGTGTTAAGTAGCATATCAGTGGTTTTACTTTACAGTAGTTGCAGCTGGAAAATCAGGATATTTGGAACTCTTCACCATGAAAGAGGGGATATATTTATGCTTCCAATAAAATAAAAGGCAAAGAAAAAATATCATTATGTTTGCTTTCCTAATTCACATCAGTTTTCCCTCCCTTTTCTCCCCTTACATTGTGTCAGAGAACCCCAAAAAATAGATTGTAATGCTTTATATAAATTTTTAGTGTCTCTGGTGGAGAACTCCTAACATGGGAATCTACGATCTTAATAGTTCATAAGCCAGGCAATACTATCTCTTTTATATAAATGCAAAATCTTCATGTGAATATAATTCCTAATGGACTCATGCTCATTTTTACTATGGTCAACATTTTTATTTTTACAATGATCTTGTGCAACATTGCTTAAAAATAAAATAGTGTGAAGTATAAAGCAAAAGATAGCGGTGTGGTGGCTTAGCAGTTAAGACCGCTGGAAAGCCAGCTGCCCAGGTTCGAAATCCAAGCTCCATGTGACAGGGGCGAGCTCCCATCCTCATCCCAGCTCCTGCCAACCTGGCAGTTTGAAAGTATACAATTGCAAGTAGATAAATAGGTGGGAAGGTAACAGCATTCTGTGATATCATGCTGGCCACATGACCGTGGAAATGTCTTCAGGCAGCACTGGCTCAGTGACCTTGAAACCATTGAAGATGACCATCTCCCTTTAGAGTCAGCAATACTAGTGGAGTAAAATTCACAGGGACGCCTATAAAATAAAAACACGTGAAACATGTTAAATTAGCAAAAATAACTTTGCCTGACAGGTGAAGAGGCTAAATATCTTTGCGCTAAACAATCAACTAAAAGCAAAAGCTGCAAAAACGTTAGAAGTTTGCCACACTGCATGGCAAATTATATATTATCCCCCATGGTGCCTGATTAAGTAGCAGAGATTTAGCATGCTGTTAGAACTTATTTTCTTTTTATACACCCATCATATTCTTTCCTCCCATTATACCAATTAGCAGTAATTATCTCATTACATTCTAAAAAACTCTTCCAAAGATGAGAACCTGGTTGCTTGGGACTCATTAGCTCTCTTTAACATATTTATTGCACTTTTTATTTCTGACCACATGGGGGTGAATTGAAAGATTTAAAAATTGTCCTGTTTCTTTTTTCCATGATATTCTATTTATGGGGGAAATGACTTCTGTTAGAATGGTATCTTAATTTTCTGTCAGGGTTCAGCTGAAAATAACGGTGGGTTGAATCACTTTGTGCCATTTATCTCTTTCCTCCATGTTAGTAGTTACATTTGCAAAATGTTCCCATCTTCTCTGCTATGTAAAACATCACCTACTATTCATTTAATCAATAGGATTTCCTGAAGTGAAAAATAGGCTTAGAACTGGGCTGAGTTCCATTCACAGCATATATTAGTCTATGTAAGGGTACGTGGGAATGTCTTAGGAAGACAGGTGAAAAACTGTAGCAAGGCAACAATGAGATAAGCAGCACAGTAGCCTACAAAAGGAATGTGGGTTTGGTAAGTATCTCAGAAAGGACCCATTCTAATTTCTTGAACTATAAAGGTGAGGAAGTGGAGATTAACTTTGAGGCTTGCAAAATTCTAGGTAATGCAACTTTAGAATAAAGTAGAATTAGTTCATCTTCTTGTGTGGAATACTTTGTATGGCTGACAGTTCACCACTTCTGTGAAGCCCCATTTGACAAAATAACATATAGGAGGTGAGGGAAGCCCCTCCTCATCATATAAGAATGAACTATTTTGGAGAATATTAACAGAAGCAGAATATTACATTTCCCAAAGGGAGAAATGGAGAAGCATCTCTTAAAGACAGAAAGCAGACTCAGACTTTCTTAATAGCCCACAGAAGATAGGTTGTGCCCATTCAGAAAAATTGGGCCAGCCTATTCACAAAACAAAAGACCTTCACTCCAGAGATGGGATTAAAATTTACATTCTCCTCTACCCAAATTCTAAGAATAGGACATGACCATTTAGGACGTAGTAGGATCAACCCACTACTATTTAGCAAAAGATACAGAGCTAAAGGCTCTCTATATGTGTGTGAAAGAGACAATGCAGTACTGCATATTATTCTCCATGCATCAGAATAAGCCTAGACACACATATCAGCTGGACAAATGTACATTATTTTAGTGTACAGTATTATTGTCCATTCATTAAAATGAGTTTCTTACATGATTACTTGCACAGTATGCTGGATCTGAAAATAAATAATAAAGGACTGTATTTTATTTTACTTTATTTTTAAAAAAGATGGATTCATGGTCACTAGCTCCAACAGCTACAGTCAAAACAGGATTTATAGTTTCTTACGTTTTAACTATATTACACTTTAAAACTCTGTTAAAGAAATGTCACTCTTACTGTTTAGCATAGTGGCTGGATTCATACAAATTGCTAAACTCAAAATTGCCTTAACAAAATACAACCCAGATTATATATAAATCCCAGTTTAAATTACCATATTACAGTTTACTGTATCTGCCTAATTTGCACAGCATATGACAATCTACAGTACTTACGAACTACCTACCTTCATTTTAACCTAGCCTAACCTCTTGTGTATTGAGTACGCTAGTACTGGCAAAAGCTAGAAGTAAACAAACTAAAAAGTTCTGCTTGTCCACACAAGGAGGCAAGCTATTTATCTTTCAGCAGCAAGATTTTATGCCACTTTAAATTATGTCCCCAGGAAGTCCCTTAGCCATCAAAATTTGTTGCAGGGGAATGAAAAAGAATGGTATTAAGGAGTAAGTATTAAGTCCCTGACAATTATTATAATCCAGTTCAGAACTATGCATACTTTATCGAAATTGGAGATTGTTCTCTCTTAGGCTTCTCCATTCCCTTGATAGCCATTCTTTTTAGTAAAACCCAGCTTTCAAAAACTAGATTTCACCCCACCTTCAAATTCATGAGAATGGTTACTATAGAGCACACCCACACTGTTGGTGAATCCTTGTATTTTTAAAGCAAGCTAATTTGCCAACACTAAAGTAGCAGCAATGACTAAAAAAAAATAACAAGAGATGTTTGATATATTTCATCATCTGATAACATTGTTTCTGTAGAACTAGAGGGACAATCATGTTGGCATTTTAGCAATTGGCTAAAAGACAAGAATTGACCCCAACATCACATTGGCAGTGACTGTATTTTGATAATGTATGGTAATATAACTGTTTAATGAGAATGTTGTCAGTATAATAAAAATGGCTCCAGCTGTCACTGCTGTAGGGTAGGAGCTTGACAAGTGGTAGAAGGAATTTAATGATAGGCTGGTGCTAAAGGGGAGATTAGATTAATAAAAGATCAATAGCAGAACTCTGTTTCATTGTGGATGATTAAGCTCTCTGAAGAGAGTGCTTGATTTTGATTGATTCATTAGACTGCTTCATGATCAAAGGCAGGCCACTGTATCATACATGTCAGCAGACTAAAAATTCCAAGCTCAACAAACTAAAGAAAATTAACATCTGTTATTTGGGAATGGAATAACAAGTTCAACATTCACCAATCAAATTTTTGCCACCAAGTTTGATAAAATGTATTCCCAGGTAAATGAGCAGAGAATTATAGCCTCATTTCTCCCAAAATTAGCTCTTGGAGAATTGTGTAGATCAGGGGTGTCCAACCTTGGCAACTTTAAGATTTATAGACTTCAATTCCCAGAATTCCCCAGTCACCCTGGAGAATTGGGCTACAAGCTGACATAGAAAATGGAGAAAGGTATAAATAAAGTAGAAATAAAGGTATAAAAACTAGACACCTACATACAACAGTTCTGCTTGCAGTTTTAGTTCATAAGACTAGTTAATTTATTGTGCCTGCTCAAGACATGTGTGTCCACACATGCACACATCCAGTGCACATGATGTATAATGCAGAATACTATTGCAATTCCTCCAAGAATCTCTTGGTATATCTTGGCCATAAATATACCAAATTTTATGACTTTTCATGACATCCAAAATGGGCCGAAAACATTTTCCTTATAAAGCCTAAATGTCTTTTTGGAAATGTCTTTTTGGAAAATGTTTTTCCATTTTCATCTCTTTTGTTGATTAACAAAAAGTTCTGTTTTACTGTTTACTGACTTCTTGCTTATAGGAAGTAAAAACAAATTTAGAAAAAAGAGACATTCTGCTGGATGAGCCTTTTTTGTGAGATAATATGCTTTTTAAAAAATGCAGAACATGCACATCAAATTTTCTATGACAAATCAAAGGAAAGCTTAGAAAATTAAGAAGTCCGGGTTAGTTGTTTTGGTGCTTTTTTAAAAAGAGAAAACAAACAATTTCAAGGACAGAAATTTCCATCTAAACTGAAAGTCGGGAATGGAGGGAATTTGAGATTGAGGAACATTTATTCTTGTTAGTGAAACTTGATTCTTGACAAACTTTTCTAAACTATGTGTAATTATATACATATAAAACCATAGATCAGTGGCATTCTACATTTTATTGTTCCTCTCTGTTTATGGTTTTCAAGATAACATCTAGTCTAGCTTGATTAAATTGCTCATTATCTCCAACATTCTGTTGTTCTGACTGAAACAAATTATACCATTAAAAAAGTGAATGGCAGTTTACCATCTCCATAGCAACTTAGGTCCTTACATACAGCTCAAACTGCAGTCAAGTAGATCATTTGAGGGTCTTGCTTCATCAGTGCTTGAGTTTTGAATTTTCTTGCTTCAGCCACCTTAGCTCATCACTTCATTATAATTACCTACAACACTGAAGCGGATCAGTGGTAGCATAAATAACAGCATTGACAATATCTATTGGCTCAATAGGTTTCTGTATGCAATCTAACCCAGGTTTTAGGGGAATGTTTAATAGATACAAATAAGAACAAAATAATGACCAGGGGTCTGCTAACATTTCTCATTATCCATCTCAATATTTGCACAAGGATGCATGTATTTGAAAGCATAACCAAGAAAAATATGTGCCAAAAACCCAATATTTAAAAAGCAAAATATTAGAATTAAAGTTGATGAATGATTCTGATTTTGAGGTACTATAGTACTCAGGATTTGCCCCAGGGCTCTGGGGAGTCTCTATTTCAGGGGTGTCAAACTCATATCATCACAGCGGTGTCATATGACATGTCAGGACATTTTTCCCCTTCACTAAATTGGGTGTGGGCATGGCTAGCACTTGATGCATCTGGCCCATGGGCCATGAGTTTGACAGCCCTGCTCTATTCCTATAATTGCAATTATAGTATCTGGAAAATTGTATTGTCTGAGATCATTGTGTCACCTTTCTTTTTAGTAGTATGGAATGATAAAACTTTCAACAAAGAGAGTAGAGATGGGAGATGAAAAAATAGCCTCTGGAGAGCCAGGACAAAGGAAAAAACAAGAATTATTGGTGCCCATGGTCTAGGTGTCTGTTATGAATGCTAGGTAAGTCTCACTAGCAGAGCCCAATGAAAAAATATAGCCATGTTCAGTCTTGAAGTGGCAGTTATGCACAGGCAAGCCTCCTATATTGGTAAAGAAACAACCAAGACAAATGGATTATTTATGTCCGATTTGATGGACAAAAGATTCATGTATGTCACCTTTTCTAAGTGAAGCAGATGGCTTCACCTTTGAGATTAGGGACCCCTTTTATATTTTACACCTAACATAATATGCCCATGGCTAATTTTTTGCCTTAAATATTTTTAAATCTCCTATAATGATTTAAGCACACCTCAAATATTATTTGCTTTATAAGAAAACAGTTTCTTAAAAGGGTGTGTCTAGGAAATGCTATTTTAAACATCTAGTAGAATGTAAAATTGCCTTTAAGTAGAATTCACAGGGTGAGACTTTCACAGTATCACATCACTGTCAATCAAATAACCCCAGACTCTACAAGGACCTGAATTTTGTTCCCATGGCTTCAGGGATGTTGTGTATGGTCATAAGTGTGAGGATTGGTTATATTTTCAGCACCATTGTAATTAAGTCGAGCATGATCTCTATATACAGGCATATATAGTGTATATACAGTGTATATACAGTGGGACATGATAGCAGTCTTGCAAATATTTAAGGCTCTGCTACAAAGAAGAGAGGAGGATCAACCTAATCTCCAAAGCACCAGAAGGCAAAACAAGAATCAATGGATGGAAACCAATCAAGGAGGGATCCAACCTGAAATTAAGGAGAAACTTCCTGACAGTGAGAATAATTAATCAGTGGGAGATCTAACTTAGAATTAAAAAGAATTCTATTCATTCCAAAATTAATCAGTGGAACAACTTGCCACCGGAAGTTGTGGCTTTTCCATCACTGGAGGTTTTCAAGAAGAGATTGGTCAGCTATATTTCCAGGACAGTATAAGGTCTCTGGTTGGGCAGGGGGTTGGACTAGAAGACCTCTGAGGTCCCATCCAACTCTCTCATTCTGTTATCATGTGATCACCTGTCTCTCTACTCCTCCATGGCAAATATATAAATATACATTTTGCATACATAAACTTGCCTTAACAGAGGAAAGACCAAACTAACACTGTTTTCATTGAATGTTAAATTTTTACATATAGTATTTATTTGCTGGGAATAAGGACACATGTGCACCTGAATTCTACATTCTCTGTTCTTCATACTGGATAGGCCCAGATGTTTACAAAAGCCCTTCTAAAACTTTCCTTTCCAGACTCATTAGGGAAATTGCTCCTTAAACCCAAGATAATATGTGTGTTAAAAATCAGTTTCAGTTTTTGCTATAGGTTTTATGTTACAAAGAAGCACCTTTCACTATATACATACATACTACTTATACACATATACACTTCTTCGAAGTGTCAACATCATACTGCATCAGCGCAGATGAATTTTAGGAGTGAACTTAAAATATTTTTGTGTAGCTATTCATTGGGAAGGCTAGCAATTTATCCCCCAACTTGTTGCAGCTGTCAAAAAAGAAGCAGTGATCTGGCTTAAATTAGCAAACCGACTGTGACACACATAATGTATCATTTGAACAAGGAAAGTTTTTGATGCCAGCTTATACATGCATGGTATTTGAGATGGCAGCTAATGAAACTGACAGAACTAAGTGAACATTACATGCTCACAGATGAAAAGCTGTTAAGTGTTGAGAATCTCAGTGGCTTACTGAACAAAGAATGGCAACAAAAAGAAAAGGAACAATCAATCCTCAGAAGAACTGAAGCCAGAAGCACATCAAGAAGTAGAGAGCCTGTCAATTTGGTTTGACTAGATCACCTTCACGGAATTGTCCTCCAACAAATTCTGAACGCTATTTGTTCTTCCCTATATTGATACAATTCAAGAGAGAGTTGAAAAATATATTTGAAAAGATGAGCTGTGGCTGACATGTCAGAAGTAAAGACGAGTACCTAGTGCTTGGAACTGATCTTGTTCCAAAAGTATCAATATTGGAAGCCAGGGTGTTCATTTCTTTGATTTTCATCATGAGACTATTTAGAGACAAGGAGACAAGCAGATAGACAATTATATAACATATGTTATGGCATTGGTTCTTAATGGAGGTAAACTTAAATTATGGCTGCAACATGTAGTTTCAGAGGTTTATTACATGAGACAGTTACAGATCAGATCTAAGATTTTGTGTTTATGCCTTTAGAATTTCTACATAGGTAGCAGAGATTTCACACATGGACAACAGGAAATATTTAGTGAAATTTTCTTTCTTTTTTCCTCCCCAAAAGAAGATTGCAATTTGAGTGCAAGTATGAACCTATACTGAATAATCTAAAAAGAAATAAGTGTATTATGCCATTAATGAAAAACATAGAAGGACAATGTTTTGAGGTTGTCTTCATCCCTAGCAGAAATTACTTATCTTTCAAAAAGTACTTATTTTCAGCAAACATTTTCATGAATCTATGCAATAGAAAATTGCTGCATTTGAGAGAGATTTAAAGGTTTGAGATAGTCAAATCAAAACCCACTGTGGAAGCCATTATTGAGCAAAGATCTAGCGCTAAAATCTGCACAGTATTCTTCGTTAGTTCCTACAACCAATTTGTGCAAAACCTAGTATCTAAACTTTCAATTTACAGTGCCTGTCAATATATTGCATATAATTCCAAGTTGGTGGTATGCAGGAAATAGCAAGGTATCTAATTCAGTGGCCCTAATTTGCATTGAATAGCATGAGATCCTCAGAAAAGCAAGGGAAATTAGTCTGATCTCATAGACAGGAGTTGGTGAATTTATGTATTGAAATGAAGATACTGAGTTAATTGTGAATAAAAGAGTTAAGATGTATGTCAGAAAAAATGAACAGGTACCATCTACATTGTTGTAATGCATATAAAATCCACAATCTGGTGGCAGTACATTCCAGTAAATGGTGATAATGAAAAAGTACAGAATGAATTTTGGAAATTGTTGCAACATTTTAATTGAATGCTATCCAGGGGTAGAGGGGAGATGGTCTGTAGTTATCATAAATGAATAGATGGGAACAAAAAGAGGGAGTAAAAATTGGGCCATTCCAGAAATTCAGGAGTGAGTGAAATGCGATTGCTTAGTGAGTGTCTTTACAAAAAAAGGAAAAATTTGTTTCTTTTGAATGCATGTTTTATGTGTAGTCTATGAGACAAAAGAATAACTATAAATTTAGAGAACAGTGAAGGATATATTGGTGATGAAAGTTCATACATGTGGGACAAACCCATTTTAATAATATTAAAAATTAAATTTCAGGAAAAAAATGAACATGAAAGAAAAGAAAAAAGAAAAGAAAAATGAAAAGAAAAGAAGTGAAAGAAAGTAGAGGAAAAAATAAAATAGTAGCAGGAAGAAAAAGCATGAAATGCAAACTGGATATAAAAAAGATATAGAAGAATTCGGAATCCACACTGAACTGCAACAACTAGACAAAATTTTATTAGGCCCCGAAAAGAAATTCATAACAAGAATGTACAATTACTTATTAAAAGTTGCTTTGGAAGAGGAAGCAGTAAAAGGCTGTATGATAGCATGGGCAAAAAATGTTGGGCATAATATAGATTTAGCAGATTGGGAAAACATTTGGAACAAAAATTATACATTAACAAGATCAGTGGCCTATAAAGAAAATATGTACAAGATGTTTTATCATTGGCATTTGCCACAATGAAATTGGCCAAAATGTACCCTAACATAAACCCGACATGTTGGAAATGCAAACAGAATCAAGGTACCTTCTATCATATGTGGTGGTCATGCCTGGAAGCCCAAAAATATTGGACCAAGATATGGAATTGGATACAGGAAATAGTGGAAGATCAAATAGAGTTTAAACCAGAGTTGTTTTTCCTTGGGAATAATTAAAGGAAAACATAAAAAAGATTAAATATACTATTACATATACTGACAGCAACAAGGATAGCATATGTACAATAACACGTTCTCAGAGGAATTAATAATTTTTAAAAAAGTTTAGATTGTGCTGAAATGGATAAATTGATGTTAAAATTAAAAGAGAAGAGTTCAGAGTATTACGAAATTTGGGACAACTGGTATAAATGGTTGAACAATAGAAGGATAAAGATAATGCCACAATTGGAAAATGAAATAGGAATGAGACACTCTCAGAAGTGTCCATGGAGATTCTCAGTCATCCAGGTCATGATTATCTCAAAGGTGCTTTTTCAAAATGCAACTGGACTATCTTTTTCCTTAATGAAGAAGAAGAAATTTTGCTTCTCGTCTAAGAAGCTTCATCAGTTCTGGATGGATGGTGGGGGGAATGGAAGAATTAGTTCTGACAATATGGTGGTTGGGGATGGGGATAATATTTCTTTGCAGTCATCTGGTGATTAGCACTGAGAGTGGTTGAGGCAACTTAAGGGGTTTACCTGTGTCTTCAGGATCATCTAAATCAGAGTGCAAATGGGTGTGGAATCTTCTTGGAATTTCTGAAAAGATTGCATTGTAGATAGGGGATAGTTGGTGTCTTATCCCTCCCCCCCACCCACCCCTGTTGATACTAGAAGTATTTAAAGATAGTAAAATGCTGAAGAGTTGAACTGATGACAATGTGATGAATAGTAGCACCCAGGAAAGAAATTATAAAACAAAGAGTCATGAATGCCATAAAAATATTGAAAAATGGTTAGGCAAAAAGGTGTACATGGTATTAGTGGAGAAATGCTAAACAAAGATTGTGTTTTGCGTTTGGGTGTCTCTGCAATTTGTTTAACATATATGTGAAGACCACATATCCATGTCTGACAATGTAAAAATGCTATTGGTGCTTTCTTACGAAAAATATATTTTGAGATTAGTTTTCTAAATCTGCATAGGAAGAATTTAGGGTTAAATCCAAGGTAATGAAAAGTGATAACGAGCAAACTTTGGGTAGGGCACTGCAGATCTATGCCAGAGGATATTCATATGATAATTTTGCATTTTGGCAGGTCATTGAGAAATATAGGTATAGGTAGGTGAGAAAGAAAATTATGGCCATCTGTTGATTTAAAGAAAGCATATGAAAAGTAAATAGTTTTAAACATTGCATGTGAGCATTGTATGCAGTTAAATAGTGACTAGAGTAGGGTGCAATAAAGGTGGTACATGTGTGTAGTAAGAGCAGTATAAAATGGATGTAAAGGTTGCATAAAAATAAATGGAATGCTTAGCAAATAATTCAAACACTGTGCACAACTGGCATTAGGATTTGCAACGTCCCCTCAGTTGATTTATGTATTTAGAAATAAGCGTATAAGGAATGCTTATGGCTGATATTAGAAATGTGCTGTTTTGGGAGCTGAATATGTATGTGTGTTCGTTTGTACAAACACCGTGGTGTGCTTTTGTCTAAGAAACAATGATTTGCTGCAGATTTTGACTATATAATGCAGTGAAGATTCAAATCTGATGAAAAAAGAAAGAAAGAAAAGGGCTCAGAAATGAATAGGTGATAAATGAATGTGAACTGAATACAAAAGTGAGTGATCAGCATAAAAGAAGTTCATTGAATAGTTTGGCTCACTGAACAAATGATGATCACGTTGCAAAACAAATATATGGAGGAAGAGTGAATAGGTTAGAAGAAAGAGTTGTGGTTGGATGGAGTTGGTGAGAAATAATGAGAAAAAGTGAGAATTTTAAAGAATAAAAATCAACCTATGCATCTGGGTTTGGGAAGCAAGAATGATTTGCAAGGACAAGAAGGCATAAAGAAGAAGACTGGATGCTATTGGTATAAACTAGATCTATTTCTTTGATACATAAAGTGCCCCATCACATTGACACAAGGAAGTATACCAGAATAAAAGCCAGAGCCATCAGAAAATAGGCTTCTCCACATCTCAGCATTCATAACTTAATGACCAGAAAACAGCAACAACACACACAAAAAGAGAAGAGAGCCCCATATTTCTCAAATGCTTCTCAGAAGGGAATTGTTTTCAGAGGTTTCTAAAAAGCCAATCTGTTGGGGGCGGGCCACCCAAAGTCAGAGTATAAGGTATTCCACAATGTTGGAGACAAAACTGGGAAAGATTGCTGACTGACCCTCTCTCCTTAACTGTCCAGGAGTGGGAAGCCTAAGCATCCCTCTTAGAAAGACTCTTTGGGAACTTAGTGAAATTTCCTCTTGCTTTCTCTTATTTCCTTTGTCCAATAATTTCTATTCCGTGCTTCTTACTCTCCTTCGGTGCTTTGCATTATGCTACTTAGCTCAAAAGGGAAGTTAATGAACTTGCAAATCAACTTTTCATTGCAGATCTCCATCATTAATAAACATGTGGACCTTTGTTAATTCTCATCTCTCACTATACATCAAAACAAGCACTCCCATACACATACACACAGAGAAAGAGAGGCATGGGCAGAGACATCCACACTTACAGATGCAATGGCAAAATGCAAAGACAATTTTCTGTGCCGTTGCTCTTTCAAACAAATACATTGGTTGGCTATTTTCCCTTTGGTTTGGTTTGTCTTCCTTAGCTTGTGTCCAAGGCTGAAGAGTGATAACAGCCTTTACATTTAAAGGCCATTTTTCTGCCCACACGTTAAAGAGCCTAGAGACCAGGTGCTATTCCACATGAACAAATAAAAACGTCAGAAAAATCTATTTTCTCGAGTTGATCAACTGTTAGTACCAGCTTAAAATTATTTAAGCACCATAGAAAGGAACATATTGTTAATCTTAATACGGACCGCTGGCATCCTGCTGCTTTTGCCGTTTACCAATATTTGTGATGGCAAAAAACAGCAAACTAATCTTTCAGAGTATTTAAATATTGTATGTGTTTTAAAAACTGGGTCCTCTTCGAGTGATAGAGCAATAGCAATAGCCCTTAGACTTATATACTGCTTCACAGTGTTTTGCAGCCCTCTCTAAGCAATTTACAGAGTCAGCATATTCCCCCCAACAATCTGGGTCCTCATTTTACCCCTCTCAGAAGGATAGAAGGCTGAGTCAACCTTGAGCCTGGTGAGATTTGAATTGCTAAATTATAGGCAGCTAGCAGTCAGCAGAAAAAGACTGCAGTACTGCACTTTAACCATTGCGCCACTGTGGCTCTTCTTTATAATATAAAGAAGAGGTGAAAGAGCAGTTACATTTCTTTACCAAAAAAATCAATGAAACATTTCTGCTGCACAGGTATGAACTTTGTAGAACTACTAAGAATATGATTTTAGAGCGTCTATGTAATTCATGGTTCAATTACAGCTTGGGTTATATATGTTAAACTTTGAGACTGAATGGAAAGTTTAAATCACCTGCAACTTCTGGTCACTTACTCTTCAAGATTCAAATATGACTTGAACTGTACGTAGATTTAATCTTTGTGAAATAAATTGGAGTAATAGAGAAGCATACACAATATTCTAAACTAAGAAATATGATCATGGAGTGGGATAAATGCCAAAGTTTCACTCTAAAACACCACTACCCCAAACTGGTGGTATTTGGTTGATTGTGAAACGACCTCAGCTCTAATGTAATAAGAAATAAAAATAACTGAAAAAAATTTGTAGCTTCTTTTCTAATTTTGATTGATTGTGACACTTTGGTGAATTGATTAGTTTTCACATTTTGGATACAGAAAGTTCCAGATTCAGTCTTTCGCTTCGTCAGGTAGGGCTGGGGAAAAGAAATTTTCCTGAAAACCTGATGAGTCTCTGCCAATCTGGGTTGACAAAACTAGGCTCCATGGATCAATATCTGACTTAGTATGCAAACATTATTGTGTGTTCTTGTCAGTCGATTGATTGAAGGGAGAGAGAGGATTAATCCAGCAATGTTTTTTTTTCCCAATAGGCTGGGAGCCCAAATCTATGCCCTTTTTGGCTTGTGTGCAGGATGTTCTCCAGCAACTTGTTTATTTCATTCAGAGAAAAATGCTCTGAATTGTCATTGTGGAAGGATATTTCCAGTGTCAAGCAATTAACACACTTGTGGCAAGTAAAGATTGGGGTCAAGTAAGTATACCTGCCGAAACAGAGCAATTGTTTTCCAAAAGAGCTAGCAAAAATGAGCAGCCTGGGTTCAGATTGCTCCTTTGTTGCTAATTAAAACACTAAGCAGCTCTTATTTCTGGCAAGCTTTCTCTATTTTATAGCTGGCACTTCACAGGCTTCTGTGGATAATGCCATAGAGTTGTGCAGATCTTTCTTTTTAATTTTTAAATATCTGGAATGCTACACATCCAATGGCTTGGAAATTCCTTTCTTGAAGAAAAGCTCCAGTGAAATCAAAGACATGATCTGGATGAGGAGAAATCTATTACAAGTGGCTCTCCATTTATGATGATTCATTTAGCAACTGTTCCAAGTTCCTACAGGACTGAAACAATGACTGGTCCTTACACTTACGATTATTGCAACAACTCTCAGTCACATGATCAAAATTTGGATGCTTGGTAATTGGCATATATTTACAATGGCTGTATCATCACAGGGTCACATAACTACTATTTGTGAACTTCCCAGATGGCTTCTGACAAAAGCAAAGTGGCGGGAACTGAATTCACTTAACAACCATAACAAAACATCTTGCAAAATTGGGCACCACTCACTTAATGATAATTACATTTAGTGACAGACGTTCCTGTCCCAACTGTGGGCATAAGTTGAGAAGTACCTCTATATATCTTCAAATCAACTGTCTAATATGCACATTCCAAAGAAATACATATTATTCTTTCTATTGACTCTGTTCTCCAGATAATGTCTACACTAGGGAAAATCCATTACAAAATACAGTATAAAAAAGTGTTAAGGGAAAAATACTGGTATGGCAAAATGTCTCGTATACATATAACAATAACAATAGCACTTAGATTTATATATTGCTTCACCGTGCTCTACAGCTCTCTCTAAGCAGTTTATAGAGTCAGCCTATTGCCCCCAATAAATTGGATCCTCATTTACGCATCTTGGAAGGATGGAAGGCTAAGTCAACTTGATCCAGTCAGGATCAAACTGCTGGCAGTCAGCAGAGTCAGCCTGCAATACTAAATTCTATCCACTATGCCATCACAGCTTACTGTAGATAACAATAGTACTTAGATTTATATACCACTTCACAGTGCTTTACAGTCCTCTCTAATCAGTTTTATAGAGTCAGCACATTGCTCCCAATAATCTGGGTCTTCATTTTACCCACCTCAGAAAGATGGAAGGCTGAGTCAACCTTGAGCCTGGTGAGATTCAAACTGCCAAATTGCAGGCAGGCAGCAGAATTAGCCTGCAATAATGCATTATAATCACTGCACCACCATAGCACATATAAAACTGAATATCAAATTTAATGATTATTTTAAAAAATGCAAATTGATGCAGAAGTTAAAGGGAACAAGGGTATTGAAAAAGTGCAACTCTTTGTAGAAAAAGAAAATCCATGACAACATTCACATCGTGGTTAGAGGTGAGTTTGATCAATCTGTCAGTTGGATGCGTGTGGATTTTGTTTTAACTTTATTGCTGTGTTGCAACAAAAGACACATGGGAATGAAGCAAAAGCATCAGTGGGACATCCATCCCAATAGCTATAAATCCACATCCTCAAAATCAAGAGAAAACTTTTTCTTAATTTTTTTTTTTGCTTTACAATAGTGATGAAAAAGAAACAGGGCAAGAGCAAAATGCAAAGATCAAAATACATATATTATTAAAGAAATAAGAAAAAAAGTATAAAAATGAATTTTAAAAAAGTAAAGAAAAATGCAACAAAGGAAAAATGGAATACATTATTTTAACAGTGGTTACAATTCTACATATATCTATCTAGTGCAATTATTATTCAAATATATCTTTCTAATACATTTATATATACATCATTTTTATTTTATATAAATGAGTCCCACATTTCATTATCCATTCAAATTCTACATCTCTAATTCTTTATTCTATTCATTTTTTAGAAGCTGCATATCACATTGATTTCAGGATTTAAAAAACTATTAATAGGGTTGCATTTATAAGAATTTAACAAATTGTTCTACCATCTCAGGTATATCAGAAGAAATGCTGCTGATCCAAATTATTTTATTAGCAAATGTTCTAATTGTAAATATTGCCATTGGGATGTATCCAGTATATGATATTTGTCTCTTAACACAAACTATGACAAAAATTCATCCTTGTCATCTGTTGATTCAAAATAGATATCCACACTTCCATCCAATTATTCCGTATCATCATTTTTTTCCCAATTTCTAAATTTGTGTTTACCCATAAAGTCAATTCATCATAGGAAAAAAGGTCCAATATTCTTTTCTTAAGCATTATTATGCAATATTTAGTACATGACAATAGGCATGATAATATAGCTCCAGGCTTGAAAATCAAATCCTCCATCATTAATTGGTAATTGTATTTTCTACAAAGACATTCTCAGAACTGAATAACCCCATAGAAGCAAATCATTTATTTTCTGCAAATATTTGGCAGATATATAAACTGGAATTCCTCTCCGAATATAAATTAATCTGGGAATAATATTCATTTTGAGAGCATTCACCCTTAAATTCAATAGGAAGCTTAATTTATCAACCTTTCAATTCATCATCCCTTCCAAGCTTGGCTCCAGAAAAATTCCTGGATGAGGAAAATGAATTCAAATGAACTTCACATTTCCTGCCCCTTTAATGATTCTCAATTTAAATGGTTAATTTTTCTGATTGCTGCCCTATATCTCAAAAATGCTGAATAATATCTAACCGATAAACACTTATTGTTAGAGGGAATAAATTTGTATGTGCATAAATTTTCTACCTCAAAATCTAGTTGATTAAAAATAATTAATTTTGCCTGGATCCCTCTTTCTTTTAAACTGCATTTCTCTAATGTACAGAGATAATTGTATTCTCCAGAGGTGATTTTTACCTCTTATACAGATTGAATAACAATTCTACTAAACCTCGTATCTTTATTACTAACTCCAGCAATGCCCTGAGTTCTATTATTTTCATAACTTCACAGTGTGAATCCAATGAAATATTGGTTGAAGGTATACTATGCACAACAATCTTTCCTGCTTCTGTTTTTTTTTTTAACTTGTCAATGAATAAAGCTTACAATTAGGACAGAGTAGAAAGAGAATGCAATTAATTTCAGTCACTCCATAAATAAAGTGCTTTTTGTATTGTTCTATATGAAATACATGTTGGGACAATTTAATTTAACTGCTGATATTTTTCATTGAAGGATCTATTTCCTTGTGCTAAAAACATCCTAAATGTACAATATAGAATGGTAATTTTTTAAAAAACATGACTAGGCAATACTATGTTCACATTATCTCCATTAAAAAAGTAAATAATGGACCTTTAATCCTTCCCTGCCTCTCCTTGCCCCTCTTTATGAATATGTATTATATTTAAAAAAAGGAAGGACTAAAAGAGCACAATGAAACATCTAAATTTGTTGATAGTTGGCAAAAACATCTGAATATTGGCACAAGGTATGATCAAGGAGACAGAGTGATAGAAACAACATTGCAGTCCCATAACACAAGCCTTGCCTCTTTTCTGTGTGCATTGTGATGTCTCTCTCACACACAGAGATCCAAAAAGAGGAATTTATGTATGATGCTGCAACATTGCATTTGTCATTCTGATGAAAGCAACAAAAGGGGCAAATACTACTGCACTGGATAAAATGAAGATTATTTAGCTCTACAGTAAACATCATACAATAGTAATAGATGAGCATCTCTGATTCTAATGAATTGGTGTGGGCATCAAAATAAATTGTAGCCTAACTCTGTATGTGAAATCTTCACACCCACACATACTGATATGTAGTCTAAATGACTTGCATTTTTAGCCTGCTTCATGCATAGATCTTGCATCTTGCATTTTTATCCTCCACTCTAAAATGAATTTGAGGACCAATCTTTCCAACAGCATGAAGTCCTAAGGAACCTACACTTCCTGGATCTGTAAAAACATCAGAAAAATTGTGCCGAATCAGTCATAGAATTAGAGACACCAGAGCTTGTCTATAAAGGATTTTGATCTACAACTGGCCTACAAGAAGCCTAGGAGAAGCCCACAAGATGGGCATAGAAGCAATCAGCATTCATTTATTTGGAGCCCATAGCAGCTCTATCCCATCCTTTAAGATGGGAAAAGCTGGGGAGACCTGATGTGGCATGCCAGAAGAAGGAACTAATACACAGCTGATATCTTTCTGAATACTCCAGTGAAGCAAAGAAGCAGAAAGTAGCTGCTACCCATGAGATCAACATCCAGCAGAGAGAGCAACAAGCAGTTACTTTTACCTATAGTAAACTTGCAATATTTCTATGTCTAATGATGCCTAACAGCTGCTGTTCACATCACTGTCACTCAGTAAGTTCTATCAGGAAAGGGGAAGAGATGTAATGAGTATAGTAACAAAAAGGAATTAAATAAGTACATTGTTACAGGCATTGACCAGAAATAGCAGAAGACAATTACACGAGGGACAAACAAAAGCAATTATGAGTTCAAACCAAATTTCAGGGGGCTTCAGGCTGAGTTTGTAATTGGTGGATAAGACATGGAATTCTGTACCCTGAATTCTATGATTCCAGATTTTGCATCGGTCTCAATTCCCTCAATAGAATAACCTTTGCATATATAAACATTTCCATGCCCAGTCCCTTATAAGTCCAGTGAAAGACTTTGTACTGAATAGAAGCCCCCCTAATACTTAATATACCAAGTACAAGTATGTATTGAACATTGTGAGGTGGAGTATTGATCAAATAACTATAATAAGTTAATGGTCTTATATATTCTTTTTTCTGCAATTTAGTGTTCTTGCACAAAACCTTGAATATCTCCAATCACCAGTTCCAGAACTTAACATTATATTTTCTTTTTCTCTGTGACAATCTTAGTTGGATTTAATTCAAAGGAGTTATTTTTTTTTCAAAGGAACACTTGTTTTGAAAGAGTTCTTTTCCCCGATCCATTCAATACTTTGTTTGCTGGAGAAAGGCAGAGATTAGTACACCAAACTGTTGCTATCAACAGAGCTTGACATCTATTATAGATTTCCATTCAATCCGTGCTATAATTGGCATACTTTCAGGCACTGAAACCGGCTGTATCCCAAATTGTTCTCAAGGAAAATAACAGCCCTTGATATATTCAGAGTCTGATGGGGTACACATTCTTAATTCAAGCAAGGACAGGATTTGTTTTCAGCACCCTATTAACACACTGATAGAGAAGACACCCAGGTAAATAAGGTGAAGTCATATGGCTCAGAATTTGTATGTAGTGGGAATGGCCAAATTCCAATGGGTAAGATGCTGAATTTAAGCAATCCTAAGAGAATCATTAATCTGAAACCTAAGGTGAAATCCTGCTCATGCTCATATTTGTATTTTCCTGAGGAACAATCTGATTATGGATTTTCCAGATAACAAAAATTTTGTGTTAAAAAGATAGGCAAAGTAATCAACCTTGAAGCAAATATTATATCAAAGCCAAGAAACTCACTTTGTGATCAGAAGAATAGTGAATAAATAAAATAAAAATTAAGAACAAACTCTGTTTCAGACTTAAACCCACATGGCACATTTCAGTGGCAGCATTTCCTACCAGAGTCTGTTTCAGGGCTAAGAATTCTGGCTGCATTTTTTCCACCAGTTCTGAAGGAGCGTGGACTTGCTTTAGACATTTTTAAAGGAGGAAAGTGTGGTGATATTCTGTAGTTAAGATTAATGTTTGAATCTCCTGTGTTTCTTTTCTCCCAAGGAAACATCTCACAGAAATGCATTGAAAAGGGCCCTGCCTTTAAAAACAGATGAAAGAATATCTCCTCCTCCTAGAAATTTTTTCCCAACTAAGTCTCTGTTGACCATGGGAAACCTTGGGAGTAAATTATAATATATACATTTCAACCCTGCATTCAAATATATTGGGGGAAGAGTTTGTATCATGATGTCGTGGCACACATTTTGATAAAACCTCCACTTGTTTTTGATGACCCACCTGTCCATGTATTTGGTGGAACATATTGAAAGCCTGTTTACCCAATTCTCACGGAAATTGTACCAGACACCCATTATTCTGGGGAAGATTACAGATTAACAGAGTTAGAAGGAACCTTGTAGATCATCTAGTCTAACCCCCCCCCCGCCTAAGCAGGAGACCCTACATCATTTCTGACAAATGGCAGTCCAATCTTTTCTTGAAAATCTTAAGTGATGGCGCTCCTGCAACTTCTGCAGGCAAGCTGTTCCATTGGTTGATTGTTCTCACTGACAGAAAGTTTCTCCTTATTTCCAGGTTGAATCTCTCCTTATTCAGTTTCCATCCATTATTCCTTGTCTGGCCTACATGTGCTTTGGAGAATAGCTTGACCCCTTCCTTCCTGTGGCAGCCCCTCAAATATTGGAAGACTGCTATCCTGTCTCTCTTGAAGAAAATGAATGCAAGACTGTTTAGATATTTCCACGGATAAAAATAGAAAAGGGTGCTGGACCTGGAAGGGTAAAAGGCCCTTAAGGCCTTTGGATCAAGGACTTAGGGTAAGAGTAGGGCCAAAACAAAATTAAATTCAGTTTACATTTGATTAAATCAATTGTATCGTCCAAATGATTGCTTTCCATGTGTTTAATCATTTCTGCTTTCTGTTACATTAAATTTACAGTTCATTAATAACCTTGAAATAGACTTTGGAGATTGGACTGTAGGATTTGATGTAGGGAGAAGACAGATACTGTCAGCCTTAAACTATTTTTATTGAAATTATCTATAATAACAGACTCTTCCAAGTCTGACTGTACTATACATCCTTCCCCTTCTTATACTCCAGTGAATCATGAAGATTCTGCCTGATTCACTTCCAAATGTGATCTTGTTTCCCAGGACTTCTAAAAAATGTTTCAAGCCCTTTGGTTTAGGTAGGTTTCGCATACATTTCCAGCAAGGTCGTCTTCTTTACTGTCTACAGATCAGCCCAGAGTAACCAATTGTACACTTCTGCTCTATGACCTTGGCACAGTTTTAAGGTTTGATTTTGAGGATAAACCATTAAGACTGGAGGCTTAGAGAAGGCACAACATGTGGCCTTCCAGGCAACCTTGGGTGGCCCACCAGTGTTTTGTTTTTGTTTTTCTTAAACACTAAATTCATGCCACTCTGAAAGATGCACTGCCAAGACCTTCAATAATTCTAGACTTCACCATCACTGCCAGTTCATGAGTTGCCCACTCTCTACTGGCCACCAAACCATCTAACTGGCAGATAAGGTGTTCCTTTGTCATCCACAGTTTTTTTAAAAAAATTATCAGTGTTGTCTCTACAAATTGTGCAGGGCTTATTTACAAGGAGACAGAGGAAAGAGATAGTTAATGGATATATTTCTCTGATTCCAATTAAGAAGTAAATGTAGGTCCTGTGCCTTTTGGAAACAGTAGTCTTAAGAATATGTAATAGTCTGCTGGCTTGGAAAAAAGAACAGAACAAATATTCAGGAAGTCTGGATTATCTGCCTCTCACCAGTTGTATAAATTTGATTGGATACAAGTTCTGGCTTGTATTTTAGACACATGTCTATCTCCTTTGGATGCCACAAAGCTGTTGTTTTTGTTTCACTACATCAGATGGCTACCTTCTCGGTCTTCCTTCTTTAACAAGTGGGGCTTTCTTCAGATATGTTCATTATACATCAGTTTAAGATATTCCTACTTTTGAAGGATTTTAGTTAAAAGGGTGAAATGCCTTCATCAATTATCTAGTCTGGACCAATCAGGTTTTTAATTATTTTTTTTCAGGTCTGCAGTATTATCATCTGCTTTCAATTTAAGGCTAACTTTTCTCAGTGTGTTACATTCTATTTTGCAGTAATAGAGCAGATAAAAAACAAAAATCAAATACAATAAATAGTCCTATGGATTTGTATTTGCAATTTATCTTCCTATCTGCAATAGAGAGTACAGCTTGTCAGCCTTTAGAAGTATTAGATCAACTACTTTCTGAACCCCCAGTGCAGGTCCATTCATGGGAGGCAATACCAAAAAAGTCAAAGCTCCATCCCTTTCTATATATGTTATTCATGTGTTGCATGTCAAAAGGCAGCAGGGCCTCAATCACACAATTGTGGCAGCCATCTTGACTTTTTTTTAACCCTATTTCGCATGAATGACCCTAATGTAATAGCTAAGAATTCTGGGAATTGGAGTCACACTTACTGTATTTGTGGAAGGCTACTATAACATATTCTCCATTAAGTTGCTCCAAGCATCCAAGCTTAGTCTCTGCTCGGATAGGCTGGGCTTAATTAATAGGACACTGTTGCTCCTCCCTGGCTCCTCCCTGGCATCGCCCAGTTTTAGCTCAGCCTTTGATTCGATAGGCAGCTTTCCTTGGTCGGAGCAGGAATAAATTGAGGTGAATAGATTCTTCATATACACGGATCTGTTTCAGGAGACGATTCAGAGGTTTGGTTTGCTTATAGATCTGTTTGCTTCTCCCCTAAATTCGCAGCTCCCCAGATTCATTTCAAGATACCCATCTCAGGGGCGGAGAACATCAACACCCTCCATTGCCAGTGGCCCCAGGGACTCCTCTATGCCTTCCTACCTCTCCCACTGATACCCAAGGTGATTCAGACGGTGCTAGACGAGAAAGCAGAACTGATCTTGGTGGCACCACACTGGCCCAGGAGGCCATGGTTTGTGGATCTCAGGGGCCTGTCCATAGAAGAACCATGGAAAATTCCACTGCACAAAATTTGGCTCACCTAGGGACCAATCCAACACTCGGACCCTCAATGGTTACAATTAGCTGCTTGGAGGTTGAGCGGAGACATCTAAGTAAGGAGAATTTCTCGACCAGGATGATCAACACCATTCAAGCAGCTCGGCGTCCTTCTACAAGCTGTATATATAATGCCAAATGGACTATCTTTTATAAATGGTGCACCAAATCCGAGGTGGACCCAAGTTTTAGAATTTCTTCAAGATGGTCTAGACGGGGGACTCTCTCCAAATATGTTAAGATGACAGGTGGCGGCTATTGCCTCGGTGGTGATCTGGAAAGGTCTAAAATCCATCTCCCACCACCCACGGATAAAGAGTTTTTTAGACGCGCCACAAATGTATGTCCACCAATGATACATCGTTACCCACCTGGGACCTTAATAAGGTACTCACAGCATTCATTAAGCGTCCATTTGAACCTCTGAAAACTACTAGTCTTCATTTTCTTACATACAAGGTAGTGTTCCTGGTAGCTATAACATCAGCACAACGTATCGCTGAAATAGCAGTTTTATTGGCCCGAAAGGACCTTTGTATCTTCCATGCTGACAGAGTGGTTCTTCAACCAGAACGCACGTTCACACCAAAAGTCAATTCGACCTTCCACAGGGCACAAGAACTGATCCTCCCAAATTTTTGCCCCAGACCTTCTCAGGGTCTAGATCATCAATGGTACCAACTGGATGTCCGCAGAGCTCTCCATATGTACCTACATTGAACAGCTCCTTTCAGGAAGACAGAAGCCCTTTTTGTATCTTTTCAGCCAACTACTCAGGGACAGAAGGTCCCTCCTTCAACTATAGGCAGGTGGCTGAAGGCCACGATAGCCAAGGCTAGAAACTCAATCATTACCCATGCCTAGAGGCATCATGGTGCATTCAACTTCAGCGGCCTGAAGTTTCTGATTTCTGTTATAGCAGCGGCAAGCTCCTATAACAGAAATCTGTAGAGCAGCGACATGGGTCTCCGATCACCTTTCATTAGACATTACAAAATTGATGTAATTGCTTCTGCTGAGGCCTCCTTTGGTAGGAGGGTGTTACAATGAGTCCACTTGGACAGCGAGAGGGCTCCAATCCAGACGGAAACCCCCCTGTAGGACAAGCCAAGCTTTGGTATGTCCCACTCTCTGGATGCTCGAAGCAGCTCAATGGAGAAAGGGTGTTGGTACTTACCTGATACGCCCGTTCACAGTGAGCTGCGACGAACATCCAGCCCCACCCAATGTCCATCTGGTGGAGTCCTGTTCTGGCCAACGATAAATCTGGTTATGTGCAACAAACAAAGAAAAACATGTCAATAGAGAGGACAGGGGTTTCATCACCTCGTCTTCGCCAAAACTGGGGGATATTAGGGAGGAGCCAGGGAGGAGCAACAGTGTCCTACTAATTAAGCCCAGCCTATCCGAGCAGAGACTAAGCACCTCCCACTCTCTGGATGCTCGTCACAGCTCACTGAGAACGGGCATATCAGATAAGTACCAACGCCCTTTTTATAAGTATTGTGACATCGCATTCTAAGCTCCCATTCATGTTTCTTCTATCTTCCGCACCGTCTTCCCATCATTCTGCTAAAACCAAAGCTTGGGCTGGCACATTGGATTGGGTCTAATGCTAGTTTTCTATTGTTTCACTTAATTAAAATAACAAATCTTCAAAGCAGCCTTCTTTAGATTCCCTTTTATCACCATAAACTAATTAAAGTAACACCACTGGTGGCAATTCATTAGACATCAACTATGTTTTCTGTATAATTGTATAGTCTACAGAGGAGAAAACATGGGAGAAGCACTCAAAAGGGATAGCTTTTACCACTTCCACCATCTTCATGAAGCACAGAGAAGTTAAATGTACAGAAATTATCGGTCTTTGGCAGTCCAAAGAATATATGGCTTTGATAGGTTGGTTGCAGTCTAAATACCATGGTTGCCCACTATTAATTTGTCTTTTAAAGTCATCTGAGTCGCGATTGACCAATTTCTAACCTTCAGCAATTGATGGACACATCATCCCTAATTGTAGTCAATACCAGGATGATTCTAATAAGAGTTGAGAACCCCATGACAAATGGTGGACTAGAAGTCAGCTCTACATTATCTACAACATTTGTAAGGGAATATTTGGAATCCGGAAAAGAAACAGGAGATTTTCAAAATATCTCTAACTTAAAATATCACTTTGAAGCTTTGCATGACCCTGATGCAAGTGAAAAATACATATAGTCACATACGTATAAATAAATAAAATTTTAAAAACAGTTTTTCATTATCTTGCTTGAGTTCACCATTACTTGGAAAGTTAATATAAATCCTACACATTTTTAAGAGGATTTAATCATTTATTTACTGTAAGATCATTATTTTAATTGGCACTCTCTCAGGTTTTTCTTCCCCACCCACACCCTGCACCTTCCCTTCAAGTTTTGTTTGTGAAAATATTCCTTGACTCTGAGCTGATCTCAGCTTCTGAGTCTTTTTAAAAAAAAACTAAAACTCTATTTTACATTCTGTATCTACCAAAAGCTACATTCTAAAAATAAAAATTAGGCAGACAATTTGTATGTATATATCCACTTCTTTTATGATATTTCTCTCAAAAGACTGCTTTCCCATTCCTAACACCTGAAAGTAGTGCAATGCAGGAAACTTCTCCTGTATTTTTCCTGTTCTCCTTCTGTTTCCTAAAACAACATTTGGGTTAGATATTCATTTAAAAAGGAAAATATATTGATAAAATTGTCAGAGGTAAATTTTGTTCCTTTATTTTATTTTACTCTATTTTTAATGTATTGGATTTTTAGCACCATCCAGTTCCAAAAAGAAAATATACATTTTAAAAATACACTTAAAAACATACATGCAGAGGCAAGACAAATGTCTATGGAGAGTCTCAGTCACCTCGGTCATGGTTATCCCAATAGTGCTTTCTCAAGAGGCCACTAGACTGTTTTTTATTTGAAGGCATTTCGCTTCTCATCCAAGAAGCTTCTTCAGCTCTGACTGGATGGTGGGGAATGGAAGGATTTATGCTCCTTGCAGACAGCTGGTCACCTGCATTTTTAAAGAGTCATTGAGACTACCTGGAGGTTTATCTGTGTCATCAGTGTCACCTGGATCGTGCAAATGGGTGTGAAGCCTTCTTGGAAGTGTTGAAAGCAGAGGTGGTATTCAGCAGAACCAACAAATACTTCCTCTGACTGGAGATTTTACAGTATTCTTCCCCTGCCACGCCCACCAAGCCATGCCCACAGAACCAGTAGTAAAAAAAAATTGAATCCCACCACTGGTTGAAAGGACTGTGTTGAAGACTGGAGATAAATGATAACATATCCCTCTCTTCTGTTGAGAGAGAGTTGTTCAATTTTGACATAGATGGCCTCTTTGACCCCATCTGTCAAATCAGCAGTCCTCTCTGTCCAAAATGTGGACTTTGCTGTCTTCAAAAGAGTGGCCTTTGCCTTTTAAATGGATTTCTGGATCTTGTTCTGTTGGGTTTGTTCTTCTATGTTGTGTGATGCATTTATAAAGTGATTGTTTTGTTTCCCCAATGTACAGATCTGCACATAGCTCACTGCATTGTGCTGCATATACCCTGTTGTTTAATTTGAATCTGGGTGTTTTATCCTTGGGGTGGGTGGACAAGCTTCTGCCTTTGTGTATTCTTGGGTGTCCACATATTTTGTGTGGCTGAAGATCCTTCTGAGCTTTTCTGATACTCCTGCAATGTTTAGAATGACAACATTGGTTTGTTTGTTGTTCTCTGTGTGGTCTCCTCCATAACAGACAGGTATACAACATCATATATCTCCAGTCTACAGCACAGTCCTTTCAACAGTTCCAAGAAGGCTCCACACTCATTTGCACCGCTCAGGTGACCCTGATGGCACAGATAAACTTCCAGGTGGCCTCAGCAACTCTCTAAAAGAATGCAAATGCAAGGAGTAGAAATCTTTCCATTCCCTACCATCCATTCAGAGTTAAAGAAGCTTATTGGATAAGAATTGAAATGTCTTCAAAGAAAAACCAAAAAATCCACTTTTCTCTTGAAAAAATACCTTTGGAACAAGAGGCAAAGCAAATTAATATTAAACAAGATTTGACAGGGACTGAATTAGATTCTTAAGGGCTTTGCAGAACTACAGGAGAGTTGCTACTGTAAGGGGGCATGCTATTACAGACACCAGGAACAGCAACGGGGAAGGAAGACTTCCTCAGTCTCACAAGTTAACAAACATTTAATTGAGAGACCTACAGCATACCTGTTCTGCCTAAATGTATTGGGTAGATAGAAACAACTGGAGAAAGGCAGTCCCCTAGGATCTACAGTATAGTGGGCTTTATAAATATTCATAAGCAGCATTTTGAATTGCACCCAGAAACCAACTAGCAACCAATATAGCATGCACAGCAGTATTGACACATGGCAGGGGTGGGATCCGACCGATGTAACTACTGGTTCAGTGATTTTACATTGTGCGCGCGTGTATATTGTTGTCAGCTAGCTGCCTGGATACTGAGCAACACTGCGCATAGGTGCGCAGTGGTTAAAAAAGCACTTTTTTTCCTGATTTTTCAACCACAGCTGTGTCGCGCAAAGCAGCTGCAGTTGAAAAAGCAGGAAATAAAGGTCAGGTAAGAGCCCGGGAAGGCGGATGGGCCAAAACAGCTGCAGACATAGAACCAGTTCTATGTATGCTCTCTGTCTGCTGCTCTTCAGAGCTACTGGTTCTATAGAGGTGGACAGAACCAGTAGAATTCTACCCCTGACACATGGGCATAAATGAGAAGTGTCCATTGCTACCCACATTGCTGTATTTTGGGCCAGCTGTAGTTTCCACTTGTTCTTCAGATACAATTCTGTGTAGAACACAAATAATGCCTGAATAGTCTCTGTCAAAGAAAGAACACAAATGCTACATTTAAACCTGTGCAAAGGCCCTCACTGCCACAGTAATGCTATTATTTAATTATTTATTTTATTAAATTTTTATACTTACGGGACCGCCTGCTGCCACCATTGGCCTCCCGCCGGCCAGTGTGCTCCCACAGGGTGGGCCTCCTTAGGGGTGCCGTCGGCTGGACGCCGCCGGCTGGCAGCCCCAAGGGTGCGGGCCTTCTCTGTGGGGGCACCCTCCCTCTGGAACGAATTACCTCCGGAGATGCGAGCCATTACTGACCTGCAAACCTTCCAGCGTGCACTAAAAACCCATCTCTTCCAACAGGCCGGTCTGGCCTAGTACCAATTATTAGGGTTTTAAAATTTAAAAAAAAATTTCTGGTAATTTTAACTTTTCTATCTTGTTTTTACTGTTTTTCTCAGCCATTAATTTAATTCTTTTAAACCTTTTTAAAATTCTATTTATTGTGGGGGTTTTTATCTCGGCTGTACACCGCCCCGAGTCCCATTGCGGGAGAGGGAGTGGTATAAAAATTTAATAAAATAAATAAATAAATAAATCTGTAGACTTCAACTCCCAGAATTCCCCAGCCATTCTTGGAAATTGAAGTTCACATATCTGAAAGTTGTCAAGGTTAAGAAACACTGTTCTATTGGTTTGTTGTCTCCCTGAATTTTGAAGCATCATTAAATCCCAGAAAAAGAAATTAGGAATTTTCTCCCACTGAGCTTTTTCAGAATATATAGTGTGACCAGTCAGGGAAGCTCCAGAGAACTGGAAAGATTTGTATATAAATGAAGAAACCCAATAACTTCACCTCTAACAATAAAATCAGTTAAAAGCCCCCCCAACCCCCAACCCTCAAAAAAATTAAGGTTAAAAGCATCTTTCACAAGGGAAGAAAACTTTCAAAAAATTGTAAGATAATTTTTGTCACTGCATTAATTTACAATTATTGAAGTAAGCCCACAGTTCTAAGTAACAAATAAATAACTCCTGTTGTCTTTGCTATTTCAAAAAGATGTTCACAACCTTTAAAGAATACAAGCTATGTAAGTACAATATATCCTAAATAAAAATACTATATACCAATAGGGATTAGCAGTGTGCACCAGTTGTGAAATTTCATTCAGAGTCCTAAATCAGTGATTCAGAAAACAAATCTATTTGGTTTGGACTGATTTTGAGCCCTTCTAATTCCCATTGGCTACAACTTGTTTGTTTTCTGATCAGCATAGTTAGATGATTCTCTTTTTCCCATAATAGGGGGATCTCTTTTAGGAGGCGGAAGAGAGAATCTATATCCAACACCCATACCAAGTATGCCAGGTTTCTCCCTGTGATATCCAACCTCTGATCTCTTAAGAGTTCTAGAGTGCTTAGAAATGGATTATTCCCAGAGTGAGATAATTCCTTCCAGCCATTCTTCCAAATAGTTATGCTGCTTCCCTTTACGTTTTATGTTGTCATGAAGAAAATTTACCTGAAATTGCAAAGAATTACCTAGCTAAACTCATTCCATTCTTGAGTTGCATACAGTCTAAAACTTTATTATTTTACAGCTAGGACAAATAGATTCATGATTGTAGAAAAGCAATTTAAGAACATTAAGAGCCTCAGTGGTGCAGTGGTTAGAGTGCAGTACTGCAAGCTACTCCTACTGCAATTTGGCAGATCGAATCCCACCAGGATCAAGGTTGACTCAGCCTTCCATCCTTCTAAGGTGGGTAAAATGAGGACCCAAATTGTTGAGGGCAATTATGCTGACTCTGTAAAACTGCTTTGAGAGGGCTGTGAAACACTATAAAGTGGTATATAAGTCTAAGCGCTATTGCTATTTCAGTTCCAAAAAGAAGCTGGTTGCAGAGAATGATACAAAAACAGTAAGGAATAACAAGAGCTTCAGAGGCGTGGGTATCCATCTTATAATGGAGATTCCCAAAACACCCAGCCCCTCCAGAAAATTCTAGATAAGTTGGCACAGAAAATAAGCATTTACCCTAAATAGTTCCAGTTCCCTCTTTTAAGTAATTAGTTCCAGTTCTCCCCTTTATACCAGGTTTATCAAGTGAGTTTTGAGCCTATAATAGTAATAAAAAAAATAATCAAGGAAAGGATATTTGAAGAAAGCAACAAAGAAAGTGAACACGTACAGTAACATTGAACAGAAATAATCATAATATAACTAAAATACTAATCTTTATTTTTTTTCTACTAATTTTATCACATTGATTTCAACTGTCTGGGGGCTATAGGGACTGAATTCCTCAACCCAATCAGAAAGAAAAGGGTTTTTTAAAGGTCCAATCTTATCTCAGAAATCTCCACTCAACTTTTTGAGAGATCTTTTTCCCCCTTAAATCCCACCCCTCTATTTCTCAATGGAGAAGACAGGGCAATGATTTGAGAATAGTTAACATCTCCCTGATAGCCTGGTTGCCACTCATTTAAAAATTATCAGCTACATTGTAGGCTCCTCACTTAAAAGTAATCTACCACAGTTATTTTAATTCTAGAACTCTTCCCATTTTCTATTTGAAATAAGTTGATATGCAATACAGTGGACCAAACCTTAATGGAAGAGGAGATTCAAACTTTTGTTTGAATGAAAGTGCGGTGGTGGTGCAGTGGTTAGAATGCAGTATTGCAGGCTAATTGTGTCAACTGCCAGCAGTTCAATTCTGACCAACTCAGGATTGACTCAGCCTTCCATTCTTCTGAAATGGGTAAAATGATTGTTGAAGGCAATATGCTGACTCTGTAAACTGCTTAAAGAAAGCTGTAAAATGGTATATACTGTAAATCTAAGTGCTATTGCTATCTTGAGCTGCACACAGCTTCTGCCTAGTTAAATCAAGATCTAGAGCATTTTTGGAAAATTGCATTTTCCTTTGACAATAAACAACTGTATAAAATAATTTGGGCTATTACTAAATTATCAGACCATTCACTTCAAATGCCTGCAAATTTAAATTACCAATATGTTGAAATGTCAATAGAAAGATTTGCTGGTGTGGCAGGAAGAAGTGCAGTTTTCTTTCTATGAAGCTTGATATACAAATTACGTTGTTAATTTGAAGAGATTCCATATAAAGTGAATCTATTTTTCTCTTCTGCAAAGAAATGAGCAGCTTGAGTGTGCCCTAACAGCTTTGTTGTGTTTTCCTATATTCTTTGCAAAAACAAGATCTCTGTAAAATGCAAACTAAAAGGAAATCACGCATCAATAGGATTCTACTATTTAGGAAAGTGAACATACAATTGCTCTAGAGAAACTTGAAGGATACAGTCTGTCTATTCCAGCAAGAATTTCCCTGTTTTCTGGGTAGGGATTATCCATCAAATTTTCTATTTTTCAAAAAATAGTGGATTGTTCATTTCCAAGGCCCTTTCTGGGTGCTGGTATACAGATCTACCTAGCTTAAAACAATGTTTCTCAACCTTGACAATTCTAAAAATGTTTGGACTTCAACTCCCAGAATTCCCCAACTAGCCTTGCTGGTTATGGAATTTTGGCAGTTGAAGCCCAGATATCCTAAATTTGTGAAGGTTTATTTATTCTATTTATTTATCACATTTAGATACTGTCAAAGGACAGTCTCAGTCATCCAGGTCATGGTTGTCCCAAAGGTAGTTTTCAAGAGGCAACTGGACATTCTGGTTTTCAGAGCTGAAGAAGCTTCTTGGATGAGATACGAAACATCTTCAGTGAAAAAACAGAAAGTCCAGTTGCTTCTTGAAAAAACACCTTTTGGATACCCACCTCAATATCAGATTAGAAACAGTGGCTTAGAGCAGTGGTCACCAACCAGTGGGCCGCAAGAAAATTTTGATGGGCCTCAGAGAAATCTCACCCCAAGAGTACCCTCCCAAAGCAATTAATCCAGGCTGCACAGAAACACAAGGCTGCGCCGCCCACATGGCCCACGGGAACCCTCCCTGCCTACTCACTCCATACCGGCAAACTTGACTGCTAAATTGCTATTTTTCCAACTAGGACTGAAGGTTCTATTATTGAGTGCAGACTCATGGCAAGCAAATTTTATGTGACAGACTGAGCTAGCCAATGGCAGATAGATAGATCACTGAATGGTTCTGTGAGCAACTCAATCTGCCTGCCTGCTTTGCCGGATTTGGGGTAAAAATTGCTCTTTTTATATAAAAAAATCAATATTTAAATACATGGTGTGTTGTGAGTTAATTTTGTGAGTTTGCTTGCTAAATTTTATGAGTTTGCTTGCAAGCAAATTATTTGTGACAGACTGAGCTAACCGATGGCAGATAGATAGATCACTGAATGATTCTGTGAGCAACTCAATCTGCCTGCTTGCTTTGCTTGATTTTGGGTAAAAGTTGCTCTTTTTTATAAAATAATCAATATTTATATAAATATTTATAATATTTACATACAAGCCATGCCCAACCAGTCACATGACCACCAAGCCACACCCACAAATTAGTCCATGCCCACAGAACTGGTTAGTGGTCCCTGGGATTTAAAATTATGAGTTTGGTGGTCCCTGAGGTCTAAAAGGTTGGCGACCCCTGGTTTAGAGCATGGCTATCTAAAAAGCTTCCTACTTCCTTGTGGGCATGTCTGAATCTTATGCTCAATACCCAGAGCCTGATTATCTGAACCTCCTCTTAAAAGAAGAGAAGAAGAGCAGAATATCAGTTGAAGAATATACACAGCTGAAGAATATCAGTTGTGAAACTTGTTTGGGGGGAATGTTGGTTTCTTTCCTGCAGTAACTTCTACTAGAATGCTTATCAATGATATCTTGGGGTTTTAGAGGCTTTGTTGATTGATTGCCCATTCATGTTTTGTCTTATTTCTTGCTGTTTTTAACTGAGAAGCACACATTGCATAGTGGTAAGGTGATATGCTGCCAAAATAAATGACATTTATTCAAAAATAGCATATATTGACTACAGATTTTTTTAAAAAATCAACATATCAGAAATGGAATCAAATAATATGAGTGGAAACATGAACTATTAATATGAACAAGAAAGGAATGAGTCATTTTTCTCTAACTTGATGCAACTAGAAAACATGGGTAAACAAAAGATTCTTTTTTATGAAATTCTGCATGACCGTATCATGAAACCACCATTGCTCTGGAACATTGTGAGATAGAAGCATAAAAGTCCATCAAATAAGGGGAGGCTATCTGCTTACAGCCCCACAATCAACAGTGGAGTTACTCCTTTTCTTGATGTGATGTTCCTTCATTGTAGCTTCCCATCAAAAGCTCATCTCACTGTCTATATAAGTGTTTTTCAACCTTAGTAACTTTAAGATGTGTGTATTTCATGGTGGCTGGGGAATTCTGGGAGTTGAAGTATTAGGACAGCCATACAAACATGGTATATGATTGAAAGCATACAGTATATATGTATTTTGAAGAAGGGGGGGTGCATCGTGTAAATGCATTAATACTGACCCAAATGCAATCATACCAACTGGGACCATGACACAGATTCCATAAAAAAAAAAAAAAAGCATCATTGCTGGCATAACTGTTGTCCTAGAATTTGGCTGGTTTGGCTAACAAGAGTTGCCTAACTTTTTTTACATGGAGCAATGCAGGACACACGGTGTCAATTACCCTTGAAAGTCTGTGCTAATAGTTCAAGTAACATGATTAGGTGATGTAGTTGTGGCTTAGAAATAACCTCGAGCCATGAAGAAACCATTGGAATCAATCCTATGCCCTTTAAAACGAAGAGCCTCTCCTTTGAAAGGCAGACAAAACAAGGCACTGCTTAAACACTAGCCTGGACCATTCCCATTTCCTTTTACTCTAAATCCATGTGAATGTCCTTTTACCATTAATATTCATAAGTTGTTCCTGGCCGTGCTCCAAGAGGCCATCAGAGGTCCGCATCATTAACATGCTAATTGGGCAGCTCTTCCCAGTGGACTAACAGTAAACCAACCTGGTTAGCTCTACTTTCTTGATAATACAGCATTTTGCAAAGGGAAGCCATGTAGATTCCCTCCTCCCTTAACCTGTGGAAAAAGGCAGAAGATGCAGCACTTGTCTACTAATGCTGTACAAAGAAACTACATTCAGTTCCATGAAACTTTTTTTCCTAAATATTGATCCATGAGCAAAGTTGAGTGAAATGATTGGATATGTTTGGTCCTCATCCCTACCAAAAAGATCCTAATAGACCAAATTTTAGTTTTCTATGATCTCCTAAGAAATCCCCATTAAAAGGCTGTTAATATTCACAATCACAAGAGAGGACATTTACATATTCAGGCTGTGTTAATTTGGTATCAACAACAAAGTTATTACTTACACTGAATCATATTTATTTGCATGATACAGCACCCCCCCCCATACTAACACATATCACACATTGCAGGAAGCAGCCACCTGGCTCTTCTGCCAATCAAGTGAATCATGCATCCTAAGTTTGTTTAGCTCAGTAAATAATTCCAGCAACAAGTGAGTTGAGGAGACTGCAGTTTCCCATAAATACCATGTTTCCCTGAAAATAAGACCCTGTCGTATATTTTTTTTGCCACCAAAAAAGGCACCAGGTCTTATTTTCAGGGGATATCATCCACTGACTAACCTCAGTTGCAAGCATTGTCCCTGGCCTCCTTTTCACTATCAGAGGCCTTCAGGAACTTCTTTTTCTGTGGCCAGCAAGGCTTTCCTGAAGATCTCTGCAGCCAATAACAGATCTCCAGATCAATCTGGACCTTTGTTATCAGCTACAGAAACCTTCAGGAAAGCCTTGCCAGCTTTGCCATCTGCAGAAAACATGGGCCAGCAAGGCAGGTGTGGGGTATGCAAGGCCTGGCTACAACTATTCAAAGGTAAGAAGTAGGGCAGCTCCACCCCCCGCATCCCCATCCTAGCTTAATTTTTACTCATGCACTTGAGTGGGCGAGATCTTATTTAGGGCTTATTTTGAGGGTAGAGCTTATATTGGGTACATGTGTAAAAGTCAATCTAAGATCTACTTTCAGGATAGGTCATATTTTCAGGGAAACAGGGTAGTTTTAGCGTATTAATTCATATGAGTTGTGCAAGTGAATTGGAATTTCATAATAAGCAATACTGATATGGAAAAAAGATAAAGTTGTCATTGCGGATTTTATCCTGCTAGTTGCTACCGACTGTAGAGCGCAGTGCTCATCACCATTTCCAGACCATTAATACTTTCTGAAGGCATTTTTACGGCCATATGTCCAGCATGACATCACGGAGCACTGTTATCTTCCCACCAAAATGGTACCTATTTATTCACATTTGTATGCTTTTGAGCTGCTAGGTTGGTGGGAGATGGAGCAAGGACTGGAGATCACTCCATCATTTCGAGCAGTGGTGGGATTCAAATTTATTTACTACCAGTTCTGTGGGCATAGCTTGTGAGCGTGGTGTGGCATGGCTTGGTGGATATGATAGGGGGAAGGATACTGTAAAATCTCCATTCTTTCCAAACTCCAGAGGAAGGATACTGTCAGCATTCCAGCAAACCTCCATTCCAATCAGTAACTCTGAGACAAACATATCTCAAAAGTAGCTTTATTAGAATAGCACCTGGCATATCTGTGGAAACCCAAATCTAAAAGTTTTTTCAGTTTTCCACAATTTCTCAAACTACAAATCCATCCCCCCTCGGTCGTCATCACATCACATGGCCCAATCGCGATCCGTCCAAAAGTAAGATCCTTATTTCATCCTACGCCATACTAAATTACCTTGAACTAATAAAAGAATTTTATTTTGTCTACTTAGAGCTACTTAATTGAAATCACCCCCCTCCCACTCTCTCAGAATGGAATATGGCTTCCAAAGCTGACAGTCATCCCCCCTTGAAAAATTTGTCTCCTAAAAGAGATAATGCCCCTTAACTCCCTCTCCCACCCCTAAGGAACCCTTTGGTTTGTCAGGGAATTAGTTATGGAATTGGTTAACCAATCTATTTGCATGTACATCCCAACTTTTTACCCAAGTAGTATCTGACAAAAGGTAACCTTTCCATAATACCAAATATTGTAATCTTCCTCAGTGCAATCTAGAATTGAGGATTTTCTTGATTTTATAATGTGTCTCACCCTGTACGTTTAAAGGTTTAGGGGGAGCTGTTGGTATTGGCCTTAGATTTGACTCTACAGCTGACAGATACTGTAAAATCCCCGTTTCCTTCCCACCCCACTAACCTGCTTTCCAGCTCCATTCTCCTGTGCAGGGCAACAAAAGAAGACCCAACCAATCAGCTGGGACTCGGGAGACAGAGAATAGATGGGGGTGGGGCCAGTCAGAGAGGGTATTCCATACTACTCAAAATTTCCACTACCAGTTCTCTGAACTACTCAAAATTTCCACTACCGGTTCTCCAGAACTGGTCACAACCTGCTGAATACCACCTCTGATGCAGAGCTCAGGTCTCGAATGTGGGCTTCTGACTTTCCAGTCAACAAGCCAAAATCTTAACCACTGAGTCACCGCATCACCAAATGTTAATATGTATCTGCCTATATTTCTTCGGATCATATTATTATTTCCGTAACAATATAATACTAGACTGGCAAATCAGGGGAAAATCTTTTGCAATCCAGAATCCTTGAAGTATTAAAAGATATATTTGATATCTAACATAGACAATTCAGAAATATCCTCTGAGAAAATTTATCTCATAATACAGTATCTATGTTTTTTCCTCAGCATTTTCCATTGTGGAGAAAGCAATTGATACCTGACCTGTAAAACCGATCTTAAACAGCTGAGTGTGACATTCATAACCATTTCCTTTTTTATTTTCATTTTTAAATTAACTTTTAAACAATAATAGACAGTCATTCAATAGCAGTGCAATTCCATGTAATAATCTCATATGACGGAATGGGTGAGGTGGGGTGGAGACACAAAGGGTTAGAAATTCAGCAAAATCATTCTGTAGAGCAGACAGAAATATGAGATTCTAGGAATGGTTTTGCTAGAAATCCATTTGAGATGTCCTTCAAATGACAAGAAGATGAATTCAAAGGGATATGAAAGAGAAAACCAAGAAGATGGGGTCTGACTTTGATACATGTTTAGTGTGATAGAATAACTTACTCACCACACAGATCTCTCCATATAAGGCAAGAAAGGACAAGGAGAGAGGAAGGAACCAATAATGTGTCACCTTATCTAAATAAGATACCTGTCATTCCTGAGATATTGTTTAAGCTACGATAGTGGTTTTAGTCAAGGGGAAAGAACAAGACTTTACTGCAACAAAAGCCAGCCTTTTTAAATACAAAGGGTTACAATAAGCCTACATTTCCTGCTTGATGATGGATGTGGAAGAAGAGAGAAGAAATCCAATTTTATTTACGGAGAAGCTGCTGTATTTCTACTCCCTTGTCTTTCAGCTTGGAAGTTTATTAGAGCTGGATGAGCACTTTGAACACTTTGGTTCACCCCAGGGAAAAGATTGCAAACTGTTATTGTCCTTACTGGTCTAAAGAAGAGGATTTCACTCCTATTTAGAAACAACTACTATTAATGGAGAGAGGCACACACACACACATACACACTTGCACACACACAAACGCGCGTGCGCACACACACTCATACCAGCACCAAAATTAGTCAAGTTAGAGGGAAGGAACAAAAGATGGACTGGGGGAAGCTATGATTAAGTATGAAAATTAACAGGTGCAGAATGTCGCAAATGAAAAATGAGTAAGTTCCTGAGAGCTGAGGGAGTTTTAGCATCATCATTTTCACAATGAGAGAAGGACCAAGCTTTCAGCATTTAATCACACTGTAACTATTCAGGTCAGTTTCCAATTCACTAATGAGATAAATGCGACAGGCAGCAAAAAATTAAATGGTGCCCTCCTCACCTCTTAAAAGAAGTGTAGGGTGTTTCAAGCGCCAGTCTTCCAGCCATTGAAATAAAAGATCATGCTCCATTGTCTGACTTCCAATCACCCGTGTCTTTCTTCAGAAATAGTTCATTCCAATGTTCCTGGTTCTGAGTTTCAGCTAGCTAGACAGATAATTCCAATAGATCTAAAGAATGGATTCTTCACCACTCTGTGGTTTCCTGTTCTTTTTCCAATGTCCATCATTTTAAGACAATTAAACAAAACCAACCCTCATTAATTAGGAGGAAATAATTCACAGAGGTTTGGTTGTTGTTTGGGTTTTGTTTTGTTTTGAATATTTCTCCTCCTCCAAACATCTGTGGGTAGTCCTCATTTAGCAACCACAATTGGGATCAACAACTCAACTATTAAGTGAAGCAGCCACTAAGTGAAACTACAACTTTCCTTTGCTTTACAAACCAGTGAAGATCATAAACCTAAGGTTTGGTTGTAAAGTTTTTTTTTATTATTATTACTGGAGCTGTGAAAAGTCATTAAATGATGCAGTCATTAAACAAGGGCTACTTGTAACCTTTTTATCTGCAATAGTGTGGGCACTCAGTGGAGTTTGCTATTAGAAGCAATGATGCCCTGCTCACCTCTATGACCATTGACTGTCGTATAAGATTTATGAGCCACCAAACTGAACCCAAACTTTCAGGAATCACAATATTTTTTCCAAGAATAACTGAGGGTAGACAAAGATGTCAAAATAGAACTTTATATGTTGTTGAAAATATCCTTAGCTTGGCTTAGCAATAAACACTAATTCGTGTTGGCTTTCAAAGTATATGTAGTATACTTTGTAGTATACTATACAACCTGCAGGTTGCCTCTTTCAGTAGTCTAGTGCAGGCTGAAGGCTAATTTCAAGGATAGGAGCTCCATCTTCAGTTACATACATATGTAACTGAAGATGGGTTTATATTTTTTGTTTGTGTTTTTTGTATGTTTGTTTAATTTTTTTTTTTAAGGATAGGAGCTCCATATACATCATGTTTCTGTAAGTGGCTATACCAATGTATTGTTTTTGATTGTAATGATATGCCAAGTCTTAATATCATAATGAATAATCCATTATAAAGGTAGTAGATTAGAAAACCCTGGCTTTTAGCAAGTTTCAGAAAAACAACACCAATTCAAAATCTGCAACCCATGGTGTAAAGTTTGTATGCATTTTTATTTGCCCACAGACAATTGGAGGGACTGTCTTACACATATATCAAGTACTGAAAGCAAACTGATTTTGCATTAATAATGCTTCCCAGATCTACCGGTTTATAATGCTACCAAACTTGTTTTGTTATCCATCATGACATGAAGTTGTAAAACAATGTTGAAGATGAGTTCTGCTAGGCAATGAATGAATATTTCATTCACTGTTTCGCTTTTTGCCCTATCTTTTCATCAATTTGCTGCTCACCAAGCAAGGAATAATCTGATGGACAAGACCTATCTAATTTAGCCTATGTCTGCCCAACATCTCAGCAGGAATAGAGTGTTGTGTTTTTGAACTAGATAAGCAGCATGGTCCAATTCCAGTGAGTTTATAGATGTTAAGGCTAACATATTCTCTTTCAGTGTTTACAATGCCTATCCCATTATTATTTTTTCTCAAACTCAGGCAGAATCCCTTTTAAAAAGTCAGCTCAAGATGGCTAAGTTCACTCTCCTCACATTTTGCCTATGGATAATGGGAGTTAGAGTGGTACACATTTGGATAGCAACAAGTCAGAAAAAACATCTTAAACCTTACATTTCCTGTGATGCAGTAGTAGGATCCTACCTTAGTTGCTACTGGTTCAGTGGGTGATCATGCATGTGTGTGCGCACCTAACAAGCCAATCAGCTGAGAGGGTGAAGAAATGAAAAGCTAGGAGTGATCTTCCCACCCTCCCATGCACTTTTCAGTCTATTATCCTCTCAGCTGATTGTCTGAGGCTTTTTTTCCCTCCTCTCAGCTGATGTTTACTACTGGTTCAGCCAAACTGATAGTGATTTTTACTACCGGTTCAGGTGAACCAGGCTGAACAAGTAACATAACACCACTGTTGTGATGACATTTTAAAGGCCAAGGTTCTGAATGTAAGCATCTGCTACTTCCCCTCTTTTCTAGTGGTGATCAGGGGACCCCATGGCTTTGATTTTGTTACCAGAGATTGATTTGTATTATATTTATAACCTAGATTTTTTCTGTGAGGTCAAAGTGGTCCGTATGTCGGTATCACCAATTCTATCCTCCCTGTGAGGCATAACAATTGTGTTTGTTTGAAAGAGACTGGTAGACTTCAAGCCACTTTGTGAACTGTCATGGCTATAGACTGGATTATGACTTCTTTGGTCCCCATAACCAGTCCAAAACCACATGTGCTATATGCTATGTGACTCTGACTCTCAGACATAAGAATTTAAGATTAGCTCTGTCTTAAATGATGACAGGCATATTGTTTTTATGAAGAAGAAAGAGTAATCATATTAATGCTCATTTCTAACTGTGCAATAAGTAATTGGGTCATTAACCAGGGCTGGAATGGAGCTATTTAATTTTCCAATGCAATTCGCCATTCTTCATTTCAGCATCCCTTCAGTTGTACCATATGAAAAAGTCAATAGAATACAATTCCAGCCTGCATATCATAGAGATGTCAATCTGGGAGAGGTGCTATAAACCAGTGATTAGATATTTACGCTGCTTTGCCTGCATCTACTCCTTTTTGGCAACAGCTGTTCAGCACCACAGCTGAGGTTCTATGCAAGACTTCAGAGCAATTGAAATGTCTGCTTCTCTTTCGTTTTCATTTAAGGACATGTTTTTAAGATTGTCACTTTTTGAATAGAAGATGGTTATTGAATTTCCAGGGAGCTAATTCGCTGCTCAATATCATTATTTGGGCATATGCTAAAAGAAAAACAGACAATGTTGCTAAATAAAAGTAGAAACACAAATAAAAGGAAAGAAAATCTTTTCCAGGGGTTTAAATAATCTTTTTTGAAGGAAAACAAGCCTTGCTATACCCATAGGGTTTTCATTATTCCGATCATTCTGGCTGGTGGAGTCCAGAAGGAGGGCCTCCTCTGCTGTTGCTCCTGCCCTCTGGAACATCCTGCCCCTTCCCCCAATGTGAGGTTGGCCCCAACACTCCTATCTTTTCATCAAGGCCTAAAGAGGTGGCTTTGCCAGTCGGCTTGGGGCCCCTGATGGGCAACAGTGCAATGGTGGTGGTTGATTGAGTAATTACAGATCCCCCCACTCCCTTTCCCACCGTCCCCCACGTGTTCTTGGTTTTAATGTCTGATTTTAACTTTTTAATGTTTCAACTGTAAGCTGCCCAGGGCTACCCTATGATAAGATGGGCAACCAATAAATTTTATAAACAAACAAACTAAATGGTCTCTTTGTCTGCATGCAAAAAAAAAAAAGCAGAATGAACCACAAGTGAAAGAGTCATTACCTACATGCATCATTTTCCTATTTTCGTTTCCCTTCCTTCATCCCCTGCCTCTCTCACACACACACTTGCTTCCTCGTGTGCCATACAGGACTCTACCATCTATGCTTGGAAGGGCTAGCAACCACAGCGAAGAACAAACCCATGTAGGATTAAGGCAGAGGGTGACCAACCTGCAGCCTTCAGGCAACATACAGTCTTTGGCCTCCTTGCAAAAACTCACCAATAAAAAAAATCAGATCTCTGGAGAAAACCAGCTGTATTTTTCCCTGGCAACTCTCTTCTTGGAAAGTGTTAGTGAGAGATGAGACAGTAACATAAGCTAAGAAAGAAAAATAGAGAAGTTGCAATGAAAATGAGAATTGAAGACTGAGTAAAAAATGAATGAGGAAAAATAGGTTACTAAGAACAAATCAGTCATTTTACTCCTTCTGTAAGTTATATATTAGCTACTTTTGTGGAGGAGTTTTTTAAGTACTGTTTTTACTATACTTGAATCCTAAGTGCAGAATGTTAAGTATAACTCTGATGAGAGTTGTAAACCTATTCTTAGTCCATATTCTTATGAAATCAGAATGACTTTGCCTAGGCATAAAAGGAAAACTTCAGCAGCTCAGAGGAGACGTAAAGCTTTCCAGGGCATAGCAAAATCTTTAGACAAATGAAGAACAGGACTCTTCCTTCCCCACTCTAAATCACAACTAAAATGAGGAGAAACATCGCTGTTGCAACATGCTAATAAATAGCTGGGAGTGTAGAAAGAGAAATTCGGCAGGAAGGGACATACAATAGAATCTCCTGAAATAGAATGGTGTCTGGCTACTCTGAAGACGAATACTTTTTTTCAAGTTTCCTTTGCAAATGAACTGAACAAATAAATACCACTTCTAGATCTTCCTCTGCAAAGATGATTTGAAGCACTGCCATTTTCCTGCCTACCTGAAGACCTTTGGGAACTTCTGAACTCTCTGAATGGGCTTTTCATATTGTAATAACCATCATAACTAACCAGTGATTGGGATGTAAAGGTGCTTTGAGAGCTTTAGGGGCTCTTGTATACTTTAACACCTCCTGCAACTCTTTAAAGCAGCTCTGTCTTTTCCTGGGATCACAAAGTCATACAGCCATTCCAACTGTAACATGTCCTGCTGGGATGACTTTTGAAATAGATGGATACTGAATGGATCTCCCCTACAAGCCAAATGCCAATATATAGAACTGATAGCCCAACAAGGTGATATGCTTACCTAAAGGTGAATTTATACTGACTGATTAATTCCTAGATGAACAATCAATCAAGAAGCTTTCCTCTTAATCTGACTTTATCTTTTTTCTGCTACTTCATTCTCTTTCATGCAGAAGGGAAGATGGAAAATATTGAACTCAGCCAGGGCCATTTTGCACAGTTAATTTGGAGGGGGTGGGGGGGTGTTGGCAAACAATTAAATCCTTGGAACATACCCTATTAACCATGCACAGTTTCATTGTTTTTATAGAATTAATTATAAATTTCCACCAATTTTCTACCCATGTTTAGAACTAGGAGAACAATTGAAGAGTTTTAAAAGGGGTAAAATGGAGGTACTCTGAATCTTACAAAGGCTTAATGTTATCTCCCAATTAATTTGGGGGACTGGAAGGGGGAAATGATAGATCAAGAGTAGGCACCCATTGTGTTTATAGTAGACGTTTATTTATTTGCTTATTAGACCAAGGTGACTCTGGGTAGCGCCAAGATCAAATCCAAAAAGAAGGAACATCTTTCATAAAAATCAAGATCCCCAAAGCTCTCAAATATCCTTAAAAGGAGGCAAAATTTTGGTCCCATCCTCTGTGAAGGCCTTGAGAGATACAAACATTGTGGAGGGCCACATATTTTGGCAATGAGTTGTCCTCTTAACACCTATGCCATATATGTCAGAAACGTCTTTATCCAGAACCACACAGATCGATTATTTAACAGTTGTATGTAGCCAGCCAATTCACACCACAGTGACACAGTAGCTGGTAAACAGAACTATATATGCAATACCAACTTAGGAAAAGAGCAGTAAAGATGTATCCTGCCTAACCAAACTGGCAAAGAAACTCTTGGAAGGGTTAAAAAAATACTGATTATTCAGAAGCCAAACTGAGAAACCCTCTTTGATCCTAGATATGACTATTTTTGTGTCATCATCAACTTCCTTACTGCTTGCATAGAGAAAGATGTACAAACTTTACCTGTGGAAACCAGCATTGTCCCAGCATTCCACATTTGTATCATAGATACAAATAAAGATGTTTAATTGTAAACATGTTTGCAAACCACTAGAAATTTAATACCCTGGGGGGGCTCAGCTGTGTATTAGGTTATTCATAATTGAAACTCTTGGATCCTCTGTGAATCAGAGACACTTTGTTGGCATGGTAGTAACCAAACCTGACTGGAGTTTTCTTGTGATTTTTCAAGCAGAAAATAGTACTTCCATTTATCCCCTTCAGCATGTCAGAATTACCCTGGGGGAAAAAACATGAAGATGACAGATATGCATACATACTTTATTAAATATTGCTGGCAACACTGTAACATTTCCAGTTGAGGTCTTTGATTTTAACTAATGGACTACCTCCGTTATTAGGAGACCTGTTATGATACCATGGTAGATCTTCCAAAAAACCACAGGAGACTGAAATTTCCATTTCTCAGTGTTGAGGTTCACTGCAGGAGGTCCCTCCATCCAACAAGAGCAATCTCTACTTGCTTTCTGCTGCTGATACAATGATACCATTAGCAGAAAGAATAGTAAGAATAAAATGAGATTAGTCAGAGGCAAATCAAGAGTAGCTCAAAAGAGAATTATAGGAGCTAAAGCAACATTGTTCTTTGGCACGCCTCCCTTAAATGATGGAGAAAATACTTCTCATCATTCAACCTGGGCAACATGAATCTGGCTGGGTTTGAATGTTGTAGTTCCTTTTCCAGGGACTTTTCCCATCCAAGCTGTCATATTATTCTGCTTTACTTTCAGGGCATTGTTGATGGAATATATGAAACCAAACCAAACCTGCCAATGTGAGCAGATAAGTTCCTCAGTGGGAATTACCTCTACACAAGCATTCAGAGAGATTTCATCCTTGATTATGAGCTAAATTGATATTATAATCCAATTTGGGGTATAGCACTGGTTACTTACAATACCATATGGTACAGATGCTGATTCCTCAAGAGCACAATGATACGACAGGAAGTTAAAAGAAGGAGGAGAATGACATAAATGAACATGTTGAAATGGAAAAAATGTTTGCCTTTAACATGGCATTCCATAGCCCAATTTTTTTCAGTGAGGGTAGCTGAAAAATAGAAAAAGCGATAGCTTGAAAGCACTTTTTTCAGTCATCTTGAAATGCCCTTCTACAATTTCCAGATATCACAGATATTTTAAATGCATACTTTGATACCTTTAGAGAGGAAGTGGTTAAAAAGTGAAATGAATACATCCTGTTCCAAAGGTGAATAAGCAAATAACAATAGAAGTCATTTCATTAACACGAACAATGCAATAATGACACAGAAGCCGGATCGAAACAGGTAGAAAAGCACCTTTTCCATGAAGTTCTTCTTCTCTCAGGTAAGAAATTAGTGGCTGATAGCTTGTGGATGTAATCAAGGTAAAGTCTATTTTGAAGTCATGCTTAATTCCTGGTGACTAACAAAGGAAACCATGCACATTTCATATGAAAATGATTTGCAACTGCCTTTTTCTGGCATGTTTTTCAACTTTTCAGTCTAGCTATGCATTTGATACAGGGGAGTCACTGAAATTGTTTCTTAATGACCCCTATTAGCTTACCTACAGTACACTCCCTTATCAGAAACAGTATGACCTTGAAAGTCTGCTTGTGCCTGGTTCCACTTCTATGTTCTTAAAAGAAGCCAGGCACTATATTTGAATCCAGGAACATAGAAATTACATCAGTGGAAGTTCTGTTGCTGCTATTTTTCAGCTTCCATTTCTTATGAGTTCAGCCATTAAATCATTAATAGTCATGTGTGAAGGAAGCTTCCACCAAGCTTCATATCTGTGCAGTTATAATATTAAAGATATATACCAGAGGTGGTATTCAGCAGGTTCTGACAGGTTCTGGAAAACCAGTAGTAGCAATTTTGAATAGTTTGGAGAACCAGCAAATACCACCTCTGACCAGCCCCACCCCATCTATTCTCTGCCTCCTGAGTCCCAGCTGATTGGCTGGGTCTCCTTTTGTTGTCTTTTTGTTGTTCTTTTGTTGCACAAAAGAACGCAGCTGGAAAGCAGGTTAGGTGGGGTGGGGAGGGAATGGGATTTTGCAGTAACCTTCCCCTGGAGTGGGGTGGAAATGGGGATTTTATAGTATCCTTCACCTGCCATGCCCACCAAGCCATGCCATGACCACCTAGCCACGCCCACAGAATCAGTAGTAAAAAAAATTGAATACCACCACTGACATGCACTCATACCTCTGGAATATGAAGGCACAAAATGAGTAATGTTGCAGTAAGATTAGAACAAGATGTGACTAGATCTTTCTCTTCCCCACCTTTTTTAACTTAAAATAAAAATAAAAATAGCCATGAAGAAAGAGGATTGGTCCTAATTGCCAATGTGTGTGTTGTACTTGTTCCTTTTTAAATATGGTATACTGTATATTGCCATGGCTGAATTGTATCGAGTTTTTTGTGAGCCAATATTATATAGTTACTGAAGAAGTTATTCTTAAATGTATGCTACCTACAGCATAATAATGAAGGGATTTCAAGAACAATTTGTAATTGTCAGGCTAATATCTTCCAAACTGTAAATAAGAAGAGACAACACATTCTTCACACATATTCAGGATGAATTTTATTTTTTAAAAAATCCACTAGAAGTAAGAATGTTTCTATTTTCATCTAATAATATCATCTAATTCACCCGTTTAATTCTTCAATTAAATTCAACTTCAGTTGAATTCAATGGGATTTATTTGCAGATTACATCTTCAATCACGCGAAGAAGGAAAACAAAAATTAAAGGGACTCTTTTATCAGAAAATTAATACAAAAATGGGAAGGTTTCAAGCAGGAAATGTGCATTAAATGAATATTAATCATTATATGATTATATGGCATGATAACATCAGGCATACTGAAGCACACTGACAACAGTGGACAGGAAATGTCAACTCTGTAAAGAAACAGTGGATCACTTAGTTAACTACTACAAGAAGATTGCACAGATACTTTACAAACAACGGCATGACAAAGCTACAATGGTGTATTGGAATACTGTAAAAATACCACTTGCCTGAAAGCAAGAACTAGAGGGACCACAAAATAGACAAAGAAACAGAAAATAAAGATGCTAAAACACTGTAGGACTTTAGAATTCAAACAAACAAGCCAAAGACCTTTCAGCAGGGAAATGGAATTAAGAATACAAGTGGAGGAATATTTACTTTTTTAAAGGACATGCTAAATCATTTAATATTGGAAGCTTAAAATGAATTTAGGATTGTCAGCCCATCTCTAAACAATTGTATTGCCAGTTTGCATTTTTGGGAAATGTTATGCATTTTGTTCTAAATAACACAAAGTTAATTATTTAATCCCATTAATTGATCTAAATTTCAGAATCATGCTTCCCGTGGTCCCTTTTGCTTGTGGTAATGAACGAAACTGACAAAACATAGATTTCAGCAATGAATGTGCAAATATTGATTTCTAATCAGCATACACATGTCTGTGCATAAAAACATTGTGCTAGGGAACCTTGCTTACATACACACACAAACACACACACCTTTTTTATAAGGATTTTTGTTGCTACAGGATTTGCAGTTGGCTGAGACAATGATTTGGGCTCCTTATTTTCACTGTTCTAAGGCTGCAGAAGTGAAAATGATGACCAACCACGGTCCAATTTCATTGATTTCACTGTGAAACTATATTGAAAATGGTAGCAGTGTGAAAGTGCCTTAGAAACAGGAGTTCTGCAAAATCTGAAATATTTCTCCCAAGCTCTCCATGAAAAAAGGTCAGAGTACTGTAGAGGCAGAGAGGAAAGAGATGACATTTTGGGGGTGGCAGCTCTGGCTTCTAGTAATAGCAGATGGATTCATCTAGACTCCCCAGTCACAGTGCATTAGTCAAGGGAAGTTGAATAAATAGATTGCAAGACTATTTCGTCCTTGATTCAAATAAATAAACACACAGACACAAACACACACAATGGATGAAAAAAAAAAAAAACCACTGCATCTCTTCATCAGATTCGTTTTAGGAAAATTTGCATTGCAATTTTTTTTCCAGTTCTGCCAAGGAAGTTCTAAAAATACTTCTTTCCATTTTAAGGAAATCCAGCCCTCCCAAGTAAACTACCACTTTTAACCACCCAATCAATTAAGTGGGTTCTTCCTAACAATTAAGACACTGTGTGCTCCGATCTCTCTTGTTTGTTTGTTTTTTCCTAAACAGCATCTCTCCCCCACATCCTCCAAGGTCATTCTCACATACCATTATGGAAATACTGAATGTTTTATCCAAAATTATTGAAAACGGTATTCCAATTTTTTATCATAAAAATCCATTTGTTGATTTTTAATTATTGTCAATGAGAATACAAACCTCTAATCAAGATGCAAGGCCAAAATTAAATCAGGGATTTCAACACTGCCTCTTTCCCAAATAAGGAAAGCAGTGGAATTTTTGCTAAATCAGAGTATAAAATAAATCCTCTGGCCTGGTGGCTACTCCAAATTATAATTGTAAGGCAGTCTTCTATTTAATTAAATTCAATAGAATAAAATTTTGTTGAATTAATACATTCTTCTGGCTTACCTGTATACATTTGAAAAGATAGTTTTAATTTGCTTGGTGCCATCGCAATCCCTTGCCTTTAAAAATGTATTTCAGGTACAACATGATAGAACAAGAAGAGAAGAAATCTCAATTGCAAATTTTCCCTTCTTCCCTCAGAAAAGGACTTTATAGCTATCTTTTCTTCAACACAAGCTTGATGTGAGAAGTAGATGGGTTAAGAACATGGCATAAGCAGATGATGTGTGACTAGGTCTAATCTTAAATGTGCCTTCTCTACTGTGATGTCTCCAACATGGAGGGAAAGTTAGACTAGAGCAGTGGTTCCCAAATTTTTTCAGTCTACCGCGCCCTTGGTGCTACAAACTCATCCTTGGTGCCTCCCACCCAGGGGTGGGATTCAAATTTCTGTGGGCGTGGCCTAATTTGAGGGCTTGTCTTGTTGGTCACATTACTGCGTAGGCATGGCTTGCTGGTCATGTGACTGGGTGGATGTGGCTTGATGGTCACATGAGTGGGTAGGTGTGGTTTGGTGGTCATATGACTGAGTGGACATGGCCGGGTGACTGGCAAACCAAATACAAGTGGTCCTCACTTAATGGTTGGTTGTTTAGCAAGTCTTCTAATTTATGACTGGCCTCCCCAGAGCTACTTGACCTATTTTTGGAGTTTTGATAGCCATGCACACACATACACACACACTCCCTTCTAACCCTGCTGGAGCAGGTCATTGGACTAGAACCAGCAAAGCATCTCTGATTAGATTCTAGCTGTGAATAGAATTTAATCAGAGATGCTTTGCCGATTCTTGTTGATTTGTTTTATTTGTATTTCTTTATTTTATGTTCCTGAATTGCATTGACATGTGTGTCCCTTCTTATGCACAGCTTCAGCCAGAAGCTTTTGTGATTCTTTGCAGCAAAAATTAGCGACCTCTGGCTTTGCTCAACTTTTCAAACGTTCCACCATTGCTGCATTCTAGGTGCCGGCCCCGCAGGTCCACCCCATTGAGCCCACTGCACCAGAGGGACCTGCCCAAGCAAGTCCGAGCACAACAGTGCACCAAGTCAATGGGGTGAGCCTGAGAGAGGGAAAGAGAGAGAGAGAAGGAAGAAAAGAAAGAGAAAAGGGAAAGAAAGAAAAAGGGACAAAGAAAGAGGGGGGGGTGGAAGGGAGGGACGGAAAGAAAAAGAAATACAGAAGGAGGGAGGGAGGGAGGAGAAAGATAATGAGATACAATAACTATTCTAGTCCAGTCACCTGCTCCAGCAGGATTAGAAGAGTGTGTGTGTGTGTGTGTTCTCCTTGTAATTTACCAGTACATTTTGGTTTTGCCTTCTTCAGAATTGGTACTGTAATTCATTGGGGAAAAGTAATTTTTAGGGTGGAGATCTGGTCCAATGGATCCTGTTTAAAGCTTCAACAAAATGTGAGAGCTTCCTGATAGTCTTGACCATGTTTTGTCCACAAAACCTTTAATAGAAGCCAAAGATGTTTCAATGTGGAAAAGGGCCTCAGTCTAAACTAGGCCTCATTTCAATCTGATGCATCAGCTCTCTCTCTCTCTCCCTCCCTCATTGGCTTTGCTCTACTACTTTCCCGATGTGCCTGCAGGGCCAGCGCTTCGAACATGGATGGATGGATGGATGGATGGAGAGACAGAGAGAGACAGGTAGGTAGGTAGGTAGGCAGGCAGGTAGGCAGATAGATAGATAGATAGATAGATAGATAGATAGATAGATAGATAGATAGATAGATAGATAGATAGATAGATAGATAGATAGATAGATAGATAGATAGATAGATAGATAGATAGATAGATAGATGCGGGCAGGCAGGCAGGCAGGCAGGCAGGCAGGCCTTTTGGATGAATGTATAGATAGGTAGGTAGGCAGGCAGGCAGATTTTTTGAATGGATGGATGGATAGATAGGTAGGTAGGTAGAAAAAGTAGGTAGTAGGTAGGTAGGTAGATATATAAATAGATAGTAGGTAGATAGATAAATAGATAAATAGATAGATAGATCTATATTGGTAGGTAGGTAGGTATACAGAAAGACAGGCAGGCAGACAAGTAGGTAGATAGGCATGAAGGCAGGCAGACAGACAGACAGAAAGACCGTTTGGATGGATGGATGAGTAGACAGACAGACAGACAGACAGACAGAAAATGATGGCACTTTGGGAAAGTAGAGCAAAGCCAGAGTGGGAATTGAAGTCCACACAAGTTGCCAAGATTGAGAAACAATCTTGTGAATATATCAACCCAGCCATTCTGGTTTAGAGTTTAGCATTCTGTTTGATTCTGGCTTAGTCAATAAACCATGGCTAAGATCTTTCTGCTCCTTAATGCAGCTGCCCCTCTGCCCCTTCTCCAGCCCCCTGCCCCAGTTCTTTCTTTGGCATCCAATTTTGCAATGCCAACCTCCCTGGGGCAGCGATGCGGCTGACTTGACCCTCTTTGCTTCGACCCAAGGTCCACTTCCATCAGGCCAAGCAAGGAGAAGTGCTCTGCACACACTCATAGACTCCCAACTTCGGGGAAGCACTCCGCCCTTCTTTACACTCCGCCCTGGGGGAGGAAGGCATGTGGAAGCAGCCCAGACCAGTGGAGGGGAGGCGGAAGGAACGATCACTTGGAAAGCAAGCAAGCAAGCAAGTGCAGGGCTCGGTCGGAAGAATTGGGCTGCAGAGGGGGACTAGGTTCTAGGTCCGGCCCAGCCACGTACAGCTGAACTGAACCGAGCCACATGCTTTGGACAGCTGAAGCTGCATCCACCTGCATTCTGCACGCAAGCCCGGCTGGCTGGAGAGGGGGAGGCCAGGGGGGCACTGTGCGCTCCCTTGTTCTCCTCCAGGGAAGGGGGCCCTAACACCGGACTACCCACCCCTTCCACTGAGTGCCTTGGGAGGGTTTTGCTTTCGGGCCTTCTGGTGTGCCTCCGCCGCTTCCACCGGAGAGGGCAGCCTGCAAGCTAAGCTGCCCCCTTTCCACCACCTCCCAGCTCTCCCCCCCAGGCTTGGCAAGGCTCACCACATGCGGGTTCCACATTCGAGGCGCCATGCGCGGGTTCCACATTCAAGCAGTGCAACAGTCAATGGGATGACCCTGTGGGGCCAGCGCCTCGAACGCCCCTTGCCACCTCTTAGCAATCCCCTGCCAGCCTTCTTGCCTCTTAGCACCTCCCTAAAGCATCCCACTGCCCCCCCAAGGGATGGTGCCGCTCACTTTGGGAACCATTGGATTAGAGCTAAGAGGATTCCCTTCCATTTTCTTCACGAGGATAATTCTAAGTGAAACACCTTCCTAATGGTAATTCCACACACACACCCCTAGCCTTTTAGAGGCTACTAAGATCTGGCTTTTTACTGAGGGGCTGGGATTGTATGCCTGAAAGGTATGGAAACAGGGCAGCTGAGCTTGTTTGGGGCTTCTCAAGAGAGACAATTACAGCACAGGATTTTTGTTTGTTGCCTTACTGTTTTTATTTTTGATCATGTTGTTTTTTAAAAAATAAATAGTAATGGCAAGATCCCCAAAAGTGGCAAACAATGCTCCTTCTAAATGGCTTTCTTAGTAGCACAAATATGCCACAGAATTGGGTTTTTTAAAACCTCTAATGCTGGAGAACTTTGAAAAGGACAGTAGTGATTCTGTGTAATAGAAGAAAGTAAAGTATAGCCTGCAATCCTATGAAGACCTCCTACTGAGAACATAGCCCAAGGAACTCAGTGGAGCTTACTTATAAGCAAATCCACAATGGGCTTAAAATAATACTTCTATTATTATTGTAGCTGATGCAATGAGTTGCAGACGTTTTCACTGTGTGTCAAATACATGTTCCATTATAAAAGACTGCTAGCCAATTTTTTAGGTATAATAGTAATAATTAATGTGATTTTTCAAAACCATATGTTTTCCTTTTAATCAGAATGCCATTTAAATTAACCTTTTTTTCCCCCACCAAGAAACCTAATTAACATCAACTCCCATCGTTGCAAATCCACCCTCGGGGAAACATTTCATCAAAGCAACAGAAGGAACAATGGACACTCTTTCCCTTGCAGTTCTCGCCAAAGGTCTTGCTTACAGCTATTTCTTGGCAACGTTCTCATAATGTGACATGGAAAATGTGACATTGAAATATTTCATGGATCACCCCAAAAGAACTTGTGCTTTGCAAATATTCCAAGAAAAGGTTTCTGGGGGCATCCACAAAGGACAGAGATTCACTCTGTTTGTACACAAACACTGTGCAACATCTAAAACAATTAATTATATTATCTATATTTTTAAGCCTTCTGGTGATAGTTTGCTTTAGCATTATTCCAGCTGTACACTAGATAGACAGCAGACATTCTCAGTCAACCATTTTCTCCAAGAAAAAATGGAAAATATAGCAAAGTTCAAATTCCCCCCAGTTCCAATCCTATGCTAAGTAGATTTTTTTAAAAAAAGAACTTTTGTCCTTTTAAAAAAGAAAGACAATAGTTGAATAATGTGAATATAAAAAGTAGAGAATTTGAAGAATTAGTGCTCTCCTAAATCTTAATTTAAAGTTATAATCCACAAGAATCTGGAAGATGCATGGAAATATGTTAGATAATAAATTTAGAGATATGACATAAGATTATTTTGGAATGTATTGCTATTTATCAATAACCTCTGAACAAGCTCAGCAGTTGTATATTTTTATTCAGCTTGGACTGTAAGGAAACATATAGAAACTTCAGCAGTCCCATTCACAATGGAAAAAGAAAATAACATGGATATCCTGAGTATTCTCATCAGCAGAGAAAATGGCAGCATATTAGAAACACATCTATCATTGAAGTATCACACTAATTAAGTGTTCCACTATCATAGTAGCAACGCAATCTCCCATAAGAGGAGCTGGGTAAGAACATTATTCACATGAGTATCAACACACAGCAGCAACCGAGAACAAAAGGGAAACAGTTTGCCTATACAACATCTTCCAACAAAATGGATACCCATGCAATTTTATTAAAAAGTGCCTGACTATTCAACTCACTACTGCATGATCAACACAAGCCATGAAAAGGATAACACTGTCATACATGAAAAATGTCTCGGAAAGATAGTTGCAGCCATATGGCATCACTGTACCAAACAAATCAATTAAAGCCTGCCAAAATGTTAAATAAAGCAAAAGACCCAGTTATCCAAGAAAAAGATCAAAATATAGTGTAAGGACTATAACAGCTATTATGTAGGCCAGGTAGGCAGAAGACTATCAGAGCACATCCGTAAACACCAATTAGCAATTAGAAGACGTGATGAAAACTCTTTAGTTTTATAACACAGAAATAGATTTAATCATAATTTCAAATGAAAAAACTGTGTGCATCCAAGCTAAATGTGACAACATTAGAGAATTCCTGGAAGCTTGGCATTCATACAAATCAGCCATCAACAGGTACATCAAAATAAATACCATTTACACACCATTCAAAAGAAATAATAAAATGCTAAAAAGGAAACCAAAACATTTTTTCTGCCAACAATCCATCAGTTAAACAGGCATTAACATCAAGATTAACACCAGACAAGACAATCAAGCAGTAAACAATAGTCTAATCAAAGAACTACCAACTCAGACAAGCAATTAAGTAATAAACAACAGGTCAATCAAGGAACCACCAGGAAGAAAAGAGTATCCCCAACAACATAGACAGGACAAGCTACTTATATATATATAGCAAATTCCATTCCTCTCTACCACTAAAGATATTATTTAGTCAGATAACAAAATGTCTGCAGGAAAACAACCAAGCTCAGAAAGAACCAAGGACTCCACAGCTTGGAACCACTTCACTTCAGGATTGACTTTAAATAGAAGCAAACCAGCATTATCTTGTGGTTTCCGGTCTTATCTTTCCCTGTATATTTTTCTATGCATCTTTTTAAATCATTCTCACACATATGATTGACCGTGTCTTTTAATCAATCCCCTTTGCTCCTGAAATTTTTATTTATTTATTTATTTATTTATTTATTTAATTTGTCAATCGCTTACAAGATAATAGATATAAGTATAAACATGAGTAAGAATACAGGAATAGGTACGAATAAATGGGGACAATAGGACAGGGATGGTAGGCACGATGGTGCACTTAATGCATGCCCCTTACAGACCTCTTAGGAATGGGGTGAGGTCAATAGTGGATAGTTTGAGGTTAAAGGAGTGGGGGTTAGAGAATCTAACAACAGAATCAGGTAGTGCATTCCAGGCATTGGCCACTCTGTTGCTGAAGTCATACTTTCTGCAATCAAGTTTGGAGTGGTTTACATTGAGTTTGTATCTGTTGTGTGCTCTTGTATTGTTGTGGTTGAAGCTGAAGTAGTCATTGATTGGTAGGACATTGTAGCAGATAATTTTGTGTGCTAGGCTTAAGTCTAACAGTAGGAGGCATAGTTCAAGGTTGTCCAAGCCCAAGATCTCAAGCCTGGTGATATAGGGTATTCTGTTGCGAGCAGAATACTTAATGTCTGATGTGCAGTGGGGATTCCAGACTGATGAGCTGTATTCGAGTATTGGTCTGGCAAAAGTTTTGTATGCTCTAGTTAGCAATTCGATATTTCTGGAGGAGAAGCTTCGTAAGATTAGATTTACAACTCTTAATGCCTTTTTGGCAACGCTGTTACAGTGAGCTCTATTTATTTAAATTTATTTAAATGTGCTGGCGATTATTTAAAAGCAAAAAAAGACTTCTATATTCTGTTTTCCTAATAAATAAATAAAATTGATATTATTTATATCTTATGACATTGGTATGTTTGAAAAAGGATACAGGGTAGGATAGATACAGGGAACTGATTCCCCTAATAATAAGAGACACCTGATAAATACTGTCTCATGGAATATAGGTCATGGCTGTCGGTTTAACCAAGATGAAAATAGAACACAATACATTTAGTGAGAATATGTACTAATATGTGGAAAGATCTTGCGAGATGGGGCAAAGAAATGCTATCTAGGGAATATAGGGAATAGTCAGATAAGAGACAGCCTGCAGTTGAATAGCAAGTGAGGCAAGTGATTCAAAAAGGACTCTTCCTAGTTTTTGGACTTGTATAAGTGGGAGATTTGTATTTTTACACTTCCAAAGTTCTGCTAATGTAGCTTTACAATAAAGTGGAATTAACTTATCTGGTTGTGTTTCCCATCTGATCTACCTAGTAAGTCTGAGAGAATACTGTAATACAATTTGATCTATCTTTAAATCTGTAACTCTGGCAATTAAAAGAAGCAAGATTGTTGAAGAAGATGAATTGGAACTAATGAATGGATATGCCAGAAGACACCTGGCCCCAGAAAAAGGACTCAAATACTTAGAATTAATGGAAGCTCCTGGCATGACCAAATTAAAAAAGGAATGCTACCTCTGACACTAGGCCTATTCCAATTCTTCAATATACTGCAAGTATAATTGACTGGACACAAGCTGAGTTAGATATACTTGATAGGAAAACAAGAAAATTAATGACCATGAATCATTTTCTCCACGCAAGAAGTGATGTTGACAGGCTCTACTTTGCCAGAAGTGAAGTTAAGAGAGGATTACTTCAAGTAAATCAAACACTGGAAGAAGAGAAGCACAGCTTGAATTATTTTATCACCTACAAGTAAGCAGTAACACTGGTGGGAATTTGTAAAGAAAAGCTATTGAAGAGAAAAGAGACTGAAAGAAGATTAATGCCTGGAAATCTAAACTTCTTCATGGTCAATATATATATATATATATATATATATATATATATATATATATATATATATATATATATGATACTGAAGGGAACTCATATCAAAATTAGACTTCAAAACTGAGATTTTTAAACAAGATACTTCTTTTTTTAAAAAGAAACTGCAGCACAACAGGCTATACAAATAAATATCTTCAAAACTGAAGATATTTGAAACACTAGTTCTTGCTAATTATATAAGATCAAAGATGAAACTAAACCACTTCATTAGGAGTTGTATCAAAAATATCCAATAAAAATATAAGCAGTGGTATGACAGAATTGGAAAAAGTATGCTCTAAAGTATGTAAAAAGTTTGATTTATTAATTATGGGCCATCAAGTCATTTTCAACTCCGAAGGATAACATAGATTTTCTTTCCGGCCATCTATCTGTAACCCAGATCTTCCACTGATGCACTCTTTGCCAGATTGCAGTAGTCTCGGAAAATTAAATTCATAAATGTCAGCTGTTCTTCCAGGGTCCTGACAAAGCAGGAGTAAAATGCAAGAGTTATGGATATCTCTACTGATGCTAAAGTAAAAATTTAATTTTTTATTTATTTGTAAAATTTGTTGGCTGCCCAATCTTAGGGTAACTGAAGTTAATATCACATGTTCAGTTGTTTCAATATCTTATGAAAACTTGGAATATCTTCTCTGTAATAGTAAGAAAACTAAAGTAAAATACTATCCTTCATTCAGAAAGGGGTGTTCCTTAACTTGGAAGTTTAAGAGAGGAAAGACAACTGACCACTTCCCAAAAGTCCTTTGCTACTCAATTCCTACTTCCTTGTGTCAAGTGGTTTCCTTCCAAATGGAACTCAGTAACATTTAATATTTGTGTTGTGTTTGGTATGGTAAATGCCTCAGGAATATAAACCTTGCTGATAACCTTAATTTATCTTCTTCGATATTGTTCAGCTTGATGGAAAGTCATCAGCCAATATTAGTAGGATTAAGCTTGAGGGGAATATTTTGCCAATAATTTTACATCAGTCTCCATGGCACCATTTAAGTTTTAAGAATCCCTTCTCTAATTTAAGAAGGATGTTAGCTGGTAACTTCCAAAATCTAAGCTCATGGTATTTCCTAAAAAGGCCAATGTACAATGTATTTGCAGCAAGCATAGATCTTAGAAATTTGGTATGAATTACAACAAGAACATTTTTTCAAACATAAAGATCCACCAGGCTCCATTACAATACTTGGGCCAACATTTTAACTTGGAAAAGTTTTATGGCAGCTTCCTTCCTAAGGCTGAAATAGAAAGAGTAGCCCAAGGTCACCCAGCTGACTTTGTGTGACTAGAACTCACAGCCTCCCAGTTTACAGCTTAATGCTTTAATTACTACACCAAATTAGTTCTCTTTAATTTTAATAGTAAAAGATAATACAAAATAGACAAAGGAAAATAGGACAAAGGAAAATAAATAGACAAAGGAAAATAGAGAAGCTTGACAACCCATGCCCCTTAGATTCATTGTCTGAGAGAGATTTCCTTTCCCTAACAGATTGACCATGGCTCGATAAAAAAAAAAAAGCATTGGGAGCAGAAGCAACTTTCCGCTGTCTTCTCAACTGAGTTTCCTTGAAGGAAGCTGGCAGGGAGCATCCAAAATTTTCCTTCCTTCCTTCCTTCCCTCCTTTCTTCCTTTCTTCCTCAGACTATACCTAGAAGGCCACAAACAACTGACATCATCGATTCAAAGTCCCAACGCAATTCTTCAAAAATATCTTAAATACCATTACTGTATAAGTTGCTTACCTTGTTATATCTTTAATATCAAAAGTATTTTTCTTTCCAACAAAAATGTATTTATTCTTTAAAATTAATTTCAAAGTCTTCATATTCAAAATCCAACATTCAAATGTTTTCAGAGCCATTAATCTGTTTAAATATTTCTATAGCCAAAACCTTGTATTCATTTTAACTTCTTAAAACTTACAGTACAAAGATTCGGTTTCATTTTCTTATATTAAGGTTTGAAAGCATTTATCCAGTGTTTCCAGCCCTGTTGTTTTAAAGCTAATCTTTTTTAAAGTAGCTAGCACACAATTTGAAAGATGAAAGAAAGGAAGATGAGCAGCTTTCCTGCAGTTTCATCCAGGGCCCTTTTCCTCCACCGAAGCCACCTCACAAATGAGCTTCGCAACTGGAAAGATTCAGTGCTGACAGGATTCTAACCACAGGTCTGAAGTGGTATCCAGGGGTGGGATTCTATCAGTTCGCACCTATTTGCTAGAACTGGTTGTTAACATTCTAAGCAGTTCGGAGAACCGGTTGTTAGAAGAAATTACTGGCCTAATTCTGTAAGGAAGGCAGGAAGGAAACATTCTGGTGTTGCTTACAGAAACTGCCTGTCCGTTAACTCTTATTACATTCTTGACAGGACTAGATTTCCTGCCTCAGGAACTTTTCTGTATTTTTTTTTCCTCCTTTGCTGGTACTTTGCTTGTGTGGAGTGACCATTCAAAGTTACAATGGCACTGAAAAAAGTGACTTATGACCATTTTTCATATTTACGACTGTTGCAGCACCCCCACAGTCATGAGAGGCCCGGCAAGGAGATATGTGCTTCGATGTGAGTGATATTGAGTTGGCCATACCCAGCCAATCACATTACCACCAAGCCACGCCCACCAACTAAGCCACACCCACAGAACCAGTTGTTAAAAAATTTTAATCCCACCGCTGGTGATACCTTTTATCTACTCACACAGAACATCCTTTCAAACTGCTAGGTGGGCAGAAGTTGAGGCAAGTGACAGGAGATCAACTTGCCACATAGTGCCAGGACTCAAACTGTTGGAGCAAAGACCATCTCCAGCATTATTAAGCCACTGACCCAACTTGCCTCGCTAATCTCCCTGTAGTTTTTGCATTCACTTTTGCTACTTTCCCTTAAATAGGGAAGAAATAGTAGTATTCTTAAGTTGCCAGGCCCAGATTCCACACACACATTGAACTAGCCACATGGCCACTTATAAGCCAACTACAGCAATTGCTTAATAAGTTTCCAATACACCAGCTGCATTTGCAGATTTACTTTTGTATTCACAGTTTGTGGTTTCTTTTCATTACTTTTTTTCCCCTAAACACTATAATTTACAGAATTTATTTCAATCTTATTCTTCCACAGAGGGCTAACCCTTGCAGGTTGGTCAGGAAATTTGATGTGCTGCTACAAACTGTTGAAAGAAATATCCATCTAATTCAGTTCCAAGCTGGGAGAAAGATGCCGGAAATAAAATGGAGGCTGGAAGCTAATGGAAAATAAGGTCCATTGATTGATGAACAGAACCACCAGGGTATGGGCTTCTGGTGCAGTTGACCAAAATAGTTGAATGAGTGGATGGATCTTTATAGGTTTCTGTGACTTGAAGTTTGAACTGTTCTGGGGGTGATACAATGAAGGGGCTTGTGTTCTGAAAAGGTATTGGTCAATTCCTATTGTGGATAATGGCTTTCAACCTGTTTTGGATCTTGGGTGAGGGGCTGCTTTCTAATCCTACCATACTGCCTTTGTTAGCTGTCAAACTTTGCTGCAAGGAGTTTCAAAATATCCTGTCTTGAATGGATTTCTGCCTGTAATATTTGCTTTGATTATGAATAGAGCTATCTAGATAGTTGGTTTCCTCTTTCAATAAGCTCTTTATCTCCTTAAGTGCTGGCATCTGCTGTGAGCTATCAAGAAAGACTGGTGTCTGTTTTCTGTCTTTAAGAGCATGTTTCTCCATTTCTCCTTTTGGAAAATATAATATTCTGCCTTTTTTATATTTCCCAAAATATTTCATTCTTCTAGAAGTGCCATTCTTTAATATGTACAGTTTCCCTAAAATTTTCTCTAATATAATGTTATGTTAGAGAAAATTTTAGGGAAACTGTACATATTGAGAATGGCACATGTATTAAGGGCCAAAACATGTAACTTGTTTCATGTTTGTGACACGAAAAGATTAACCAAACTCAAACTTACCAAGTTGACTGATTGGCATAGAAGAAAGCCATACTGCCAACTCTTTCCCTGTCACGCGGTCTGCAAGGTTACTGTGAACAGATGGAAGCAGGCAAGTAGCCCTATATAAAAAGTTTAAAGTTTACCATATCAGTAAAGTGATTCCTACTTAAAGGAGTTATCTTTGGCAGTGGTCATGTCAAATATACTGTTGGCTCATCTCAGATTTTTCAAATTAATTATAAACACGTGGGAAACTTTACTGTTCTATTATTCTGAAATACCATACTAAGTTTGGAAAGGTTTGAAAACATTTTTTCTTTTAAAGTTGGAGGAGTAATAGTAATAATCAGAATAATGTAACGTGATAAAGAAAAATGGAAATTAATTTAAATTAGTACAGTTTATTGTTTTCTTTTAAAGAAAAAAAAAGATTGCATGAATTTTAATATAAAGCTCTAAATAGTTTGGTGAGAGAGAAAGAAAAAATGTATATATGTATAATATAATAGATTTAGACATTTGATAAAAGAATCAGATATTTGAAACCTAAGTAAACAGGTAGCCTGATGAGAATATATTTCTATTTTTCAAAGATGTACTGTGAGAAGTTTTATATCTAAATATATTTTATTGTTTATAATGTCCCTTCTTCCCTTAAAACATTAACAGAATCCACAATAGTCTAAGAATCAGCATCTCCACTAAATAATTGATAGTCAAGCTGAAACTAAATTAATCAAGTAAAAATAGCAAATGAGAAGTAACCCAAACTTCCTCAAACTCCCAAATAAGTTATCCAGGCCTAATCCATATATCAAAGGATAACGTTTACAAACACAATAGAGTTAATTAAATTAGGTCTTCCAGCAGAATTGCACAAGAACACACACACATCCCTCAAGTGTCACCCTAAAATCAGCATATAGATACTTGCACATCCCAGACAAGCTCCCATTATAAAAATCTGCTGGTGTACACCATTTTTCTGCAGCCTGCCCTAAATGCAAACTGTTTTGCTTTTAAGAAGAAATATTTCTTCTTTCCTCACAGTTGGATTTTTATTTATTTTTGTATAACCCCAAATTATTCTTCTGACAGTACAATATGTAATTTTCTGCTCTTGAATGATTTTCAGCAGTAGTGGACTTGTGTGTAGCTAAATAATAATCTACTAGCTATTGGCAATTACAGGAATATTATAACCTGCAAGTGCCCTGTTTGGTTGGAATCTCAGGCTGGCAAGGATTTATAACTCATTTGTATCACAATTAACTATTAGGCTTATCCATTTTCATAAGAATTGTCTTTTTGTCTGTTTATAGAAAAAATAAGAAATTACAAAAGATCCCCATCCTATGTGCTTGCACATACATATAGGTATGTGCTCAAGTATGCATAAAGGCAGGTGGGTGTTATGATCTCCTGACTCTTTTGTATATCTTCACAATCACGAAGCTGCCCACCATGGAGAAGATTTTGACACATGCTTAACTTTAATACTTCAGAAGAGAAGTGAGTACTAGTGAGAAATAACCCATTTTGCTGAATTTCTATTAACTCTATCCCTTTCACTTCAGTAAGTCTTATTTAAAAGACTTTCTGTTATTCAGGCCTAGAAAAAAGATTGCTTGTAGATTGTGGACCCAAACTCTAACAATACTGGATAGTCTTATCCAGTTAAATATTGTAATTTTTTCCCCTTTAGTTTTTATCCCTTCATGAACTCTCTAAAGATTTCCCTTATCGTAATTTGCTAAATCAATTGAACTGCCAGATTTAGAAGATGACATAGTAGATGACAGAGGGGATATTGTACTACTGTAGAAGTCAAAATAAATAATTAAAAATTAGGTTGACATATTTCTATCTCCTTTTATATTGGGGTGTCAAACTTGATTTCATTGAAGGCCACATCAGGGTTGTTTGACCTTGGAGGGCAGGGGGAAATGTGGGGCATGGCCGGGGGAACATGGCCATGGTGGGTATAGCCATGGTGGACTGACACGGGACTTGTGTCGGGGGCAACTGTGATGGCCAAGTGATAAGGAGGACTTCCCTGACACCCTCCTTCACTTTCATTATAATCTCCTTCCTTCTGTTTCTTCTTTTTCCTTCCCTCCTTCTTCATTCTCCTTCTTCCTTTTCCTCTTTTCTTATTTTTCCTTCCTTGCTCTCTTCCCATCTTTTAATAGCCCTGTGACAGCCCCCCTCATGCCCGATTTTGGCCTAGATAGCCTCCTGCAGCCCTCTCCCAGCGAAAACAGAGTCCAGAGGAAAACGCCCCCCCCCCCCCCCCCCCGAGCTCCATTTTCGCTAGCAGAGGTATCATGGCTGGTCCTTTGCTGTTTCCAGGCCAGCCCGGTGGGCCAGATCTAAGCACCCCTCAGGCCAGATCAGGTGACTCTTTACATTAGCATGTTTCACCTTAGCAACTTTAGCATGCTGGCTGGGAGTGGAGTTCCACATGCTTTAAATAAACATGTTTTATATAAAAGTCCTGCATGTATTTGAGGCTTACAAGTTTAGAAAGAGACACTGAAAGAAAATGGGATGGGAACAGAGGAGGAAAAATTCCATCTAATTTTATATATATATATATATATATATACTTTGTATTACAACACCCTGTTAAGCCCCAATTAAGGGAGAAAGCATACTGCTTTCTTTTCTGTCTTTCGGCTCATCACCAGAGACCATACTGACAGAAAGCTATTTGTTTCGTTGCCTTTTGTTTACATGTGTGTAAGGTTTTTAAGCTGATAATTTTTTTTTTTTTTAAATAATAAATAAGGGAGACTAATATAGATCTATTTCGAGCTAGTTAGCTCTCTTCAGCTAGCCATACCCTTACTGGGATTCGAACCAGGGAAGTATTACATGTGAGGCAGTTGTAATTGCCACTACACCACTGGCTCTCTCCTTATCAGCTCAGGCAGGGGAATAAGTATATACTTTGTATTACAACACCCTGTTAAGCCCCAATTAAGGGAGAAAGCATACTGCTTTCTTTTCTGTCTTTCGGCTCATCACCAGAGACCATACTGACAGAAAGCTATTTGTTTCGTTGCCTTTTGTTTACATGTGTGTAAGGTTTTTAAGCTGATAATTTTTTTTTTTAAATAATAAATAAGGGAGACTAGTATAGATCTATTTCGAGCTAGTTAGCTCTCTTCAGCTAGCCATACCCTTACTGGGATTCGAACCAGGGAAGTATTACATGTGAGGCAGTTGTAATTGCCACTACACATACAGTATAATGTATATATATAATATATATATATATATATATACACATACAGTATAATGTATATATATAATATATATATATATATAATCCTAAGAGGTCTGTAGGGGGCATGCATAAGTGCACCAATGTGCCTACCATCCCTGTCCTATTGTTTCTTTTATATTTTATTTTTCTTATATGTATCCATGTATTCATAACTATGTTTTACTTATACCTATTATCTTGTAAGCAATTGACAAATAAATAAATAAAAATGAATAAATAAATAAATAATGACCAGCTGGATATCAGTTCTATAGAAAAAGAATAGTTCTCTCTGTTATTTGGTGACATTTGAGAAGGCAGCTTGATAGAGATGAGAGAGATAGCAGGATCGATGGAATGGTCTTGTTCGTTTCTGGTTGGCTTGATCTTTGAGGATTACGTTTTCTTACCACAGATCTGAAAACACTGAAAAGATCACTAAGTCAAAGACATCTGCTTTCTTTTTCCAACCAAATTATATGCACATATGAAGGACAATCATCAACAAAGCAGGGTTTTCTTTCAAGTTTCTACTAACTGGCTGAAGAGTCTAGCTGTTTTTCCTTTTAAATGTAAAGATAAGAGTTTTCTCTTCAAGCTACAGGGGAAATATTTGGCTCTGATTACAGAGGTATTTCATTAAAAGCAATTTTGGGAGTATTAATATAATGTAACATTAGGAGAAGTACTTTCATCATATTTCACAACAAGCCTAACACATACTATATATACTCTCAGTGACCAGCATTTATGAAAAATCCATGGATCTCCTGAATGGCATGGGATTACAATTTTTTTTCAGGCTAGCTGTAATAAAGAATTTTATACTCTGATAAACTTCCAGTTTATAGCTGAAATACTGAGAAAGAACTCCCCTTAAAAGAATAAGATATGAAAGCCATGTCTTCCTCTATAGGGATATAGCAAACCTGCTAAGAACTTCAGTTCTGGTGAAATAAATGAAATTGCATTATTTTTCTGTCAGTGAATATGAAGAACAAGAAAAGGATTCACGATGTAAGACCAGAGGCCAAACTGAATCCCTCTAATTCTCATTGAAGAGAGACTAATTCTAATTGAAAGAGACAGCAGTAAAAAATGAGGAAAAAATGGAAATTGGTTCATCAATAAAACAGAGTAATTCATGTGGACCCGAACAATGTAATGCAAGAAGATTGCAGAGCAGTTTCATTTCCTGGTCAGTTTCATCATTGGGAGATAGTTTCTAAGCAGCCTATATTTTATTTTCTAAGGAAAAAAGCACTGTCTTAGTAATGTATATATACTGAGCAATGCCCTAATCTAAGATTAAAGCATATTTGCATATACATCACTAACCATATTACATCCATAGTATTTTTTATAAATACTATGCGAAACTTATGTGAAAACAACCCTGTTTTCTAAAGACTGTTTTATTTCAGAAGGGTTTTTTTTTCCTCACAGTGGCCAATATGATGCTCACAAGGTGCTCACAAGCAGGTGATGGAGAAAATTGATAATTAAAAGTATGGTATCTCCAGCTCTGAGGTAACATTCAGAAAAATAATTCTTGATAGACCAGCTCTCCATGAATGCATGAATGTATCTCGTCCATTTTTAAAGCCATTGTAGTTAGCCATTGCAGATCCACATCCTGGCCTGATGAATTCCACAAATTAATTATATACTATTTGTATAGAAGCTGTTGTTGTTGTTTTGCCTGTTTCAAATATGCCTATTCTTTATCTGAGCCTTTCTTTAGTTTCCAGAATTGCATCTCGTGAGAGGGAAATTAAGGTGTGGTTTTCTTATCACAATGCTAGAGAAAATGGGAAATCCCCTTTCACTGAGGCAAGGCCCTTCCCTTTCCCTACATTCAACCACAATACACAATCTAATACTTGGGTAGATAGTAATTACAAAATCTAAGCCTTAATATAATGTAAAATTCAGAAGTATGGTGCACAATACTGAGAAGGAGCCATGTTGATTGCAATGATCATTGGGTGCCTTTACAAGAAAGAGAAACCTCCAAACAATGGGAAAGCAAAACAAAGTTCAGGGCTAGAAGACAGGCAATCCTAAGGATGTTTGATGTGTTGGCCAATTTTGGGGAGATGGGTAAAGTCATTTATCTAGGGTTATTTCTGTGTTTAAGCAAAGCAGCCCTTGCAGGAGGGTAGAAGAGTTGGAAAAGTTCTTTCTTCAGGAGATGGACTGTTCAAGTCATCAGGATGGAATGCTGGGGTTTCCCCATGTTCCATTCCCTTATTAAAGCTGCCCTTGGGCAGTATTGTGAGTTGGTGAGAATATTTCTTTTTTTGAGGTTAGACGGCATCTCAGAGGGCTTTGTGCAGGGACAGTGAGATTCAGTCTGATAGGGACTGATAGGGTCAGGCAAACAGATGAGCTGAGTTTGAGCCTGGTCACTTCTAAAAGGTAGAGAGGAAAAAGAGTGCCTCCTCCATTTTGTTTCTTAGATTTATTTTCTCTACTACATTATGATGGCATTATTATGAGGGAAGAGACTTGTCTAGACTTCCATAGCAGATTATCCAAAGCTCCTTGTGGCAAAAATTTGTGTGCCAAAACAAAGAAGGAATATAACTAGGAGATGAGAAAGGAAGCAGTTCCTCTGGAAAGACTATTGCAAAAATATAAACAAGATGGAAAGTGGAAATCAACTTGTTTCCAGAAGTAGAGAATTACACATTGCTCAGGCAGGAGGGACAACAACAGTAGTGAAACTGAACATCTGTAGGGTAAGAAATGAGGGAGGCGGCTCCTTGAAAGTCAGGAAAATATTCAGGGAGCAAATAGTCAGGCCTGTTTGTGTGGGGAGATGGTGGGGAAAGGAATGATTTTCTAGGACCCATAATAATAACAATGTTAAGGATCTCTGGACTGGAGGGGAGACAATCCACCATGTTATAATTCAGAAATTTTTAAGTGGCAGTCTTAGGCTGGTCAGGAAACAAATTGCTTCAAGAATGATTGAAACTATGTTGCTATAGACTATGATAACAGAATCTTGAAAGTCTGATTAGGATTTGCTTTCTCTTCCCAGAGAGATAAAGGAGGGACCAATTTGGGTTTCTTTCTCTAATAGTTCCTTAATTGCTTGGACTTAAAACTTGTTATGGAATTGTAGCCATAAAGTTTCTCTAAGATCATCTCTGTGGCTCTCCATGCTAAGGAATCAGGACCGAGCAGACTACTTTCAATTCATGCAAGTCAAGGATTAATCAGAACCAGCTAACTGAAGAAGGAAGGAAGCTGAAGAAGGGGAATGAAAGTATGTGGAATAGATTACGATTTGTATTCAGATTATTTGTTTTCAGATTTACTCATCTGATTCCTGACTTCTGGCATTTGGAAAATGTTTGTTAAGTATTTCAAGGAATTTCCCTCTTATTTTGTTTTATTTCATTTTAGCTGGTTTTAATTTTTCTTTCTTTGGTCTTTTGTTCAGCTGTCTCTTTCTTCCTCTGTTATCTGTTATTTTTAAATTTACTTCATTGTAAACTATTAGAGTCATCATGGGATTGGAGACGCTCAAAATTGGAATACAAAATTAATTTTTCTGTGTCAGAAGTTTGGAGTGTCTCAATAAATATGTACTTTTCCCCCAGGTATGCAAACAATAGCAAGGTAAATAATGTCCTTTATTGATATGACTTGATTGAAGTCTATATGACTAACAAGATGAATGGATACTGCCAATTTGTCTACTGAAGGAGGATTTAACCAGAAAACATCTAAAATCCTTATCATTCTAATCTAAACCATCAGCAAACTCCCTATAAAGCCAGTTATGACCATAGCAGTCAATGGAACCAATAATTTGCACATGGAATAGTCCAGCTTCAGTTCAGTTGGTATCCTCAGACAAAGCTGGGAAATACCCATATCTGGAAAACAATTGCCAATACTGATGAATTTACAGAATTTCTTGTTGTTTGTTTTCTGAAACAATAATTTTCCAACAGTCAAATAGTTCTGCAGGTACAATGCTACAAGTGGAACACAGCAGTCAGTTCCCCAAAGCCTTCAATCTATTCACAGTCCCATTTCTTTAGGTATAACAATGACACAGCATCAGATACCCTCAAACTATTCACTGATTATGATGGATGAAATATTATGGATGAAATATTCTAGGAAGTGTGGAGATAAAAAAGGCTATTCACATATTGGATTTCCTTCGGCAAACCAGTGTATTGCTTTTTATTGTAATTTATTTATCCAGCCGTTAGGCGCAATGAAGTGGCTGCCTCAGCAGCAGATGTGGAGAGATGAGGAGCAGTTGTTGGAGAAAATAGTAAGGTGCACTTTGAAAGCGGCTTCTAATAATCTAAGGAAGCTCATGATCCTTACATGTAAGGGCTGCCACCTTATAGCCAACATTAAAATAAAATTCAGTTCTAAATTTGTTTTTAAATACTGAGGTCTATTCTTCTGGAAGCAAAGTCCTGCCTCTTTTATTTTAGACATCGCCTTCACCTGAAGCCTAGCTAAGGAATGCTCCAAAAATAAAGGGGTGGGGGGGTATCTTCTCTTTTTCTCCTTAAAAAAGCCCTGGTTCTATTTTAGTTTTCAGACATATGTGATTCTATACAGTCTATAACTGTTTGCATGGCAACTGGTTTTGCTCCCTATCATGGTCCCCACTTCTAGGTTCACAATTCATCTAGTTTAGATCAAGCAAGGCTTCTTGTCAACACCACGGTCTTCAAAACCACAGGAACTGTGTGCATGTTGCTGGAAAGGGTGGCGGGCAACAATTTTTAAGTCTTAGTTTAATGACAGGTGAGGGGGGTGTCTGGCTTAATAAATCATGGAGTACAGGATATGTGGGGAGTGATTGGTAAATTTTAATGCTCCCTGCTCAACTATTGGCTGGTTTGAACTGGCAGCTGATTGGTTAACAGAGGTCTCCAAACTTGGCCACTTTAAGATGTGTAGATTTCAACTCCCAGAATTCCTCAGCCAGCCATGCTGCCTGGGAAATTCTGCGAGTTAAGTCCACAAGTCTTAAAGTGGCCAAGTTTGGAGTCCCTTAGGTTAAAGATGTCTATGGAGATTTTCAGTCATCCAGGTCACAGTTGTCCCAAATGTGCTTTTTCAAAAAGCAACTATTATTTTCCCATGAAAACATTTTGCTTCTCATTCAAGAAGCTTCTTCTATTCTTCAGTTCTGAAGAAGCTTCTTGGATGAGAAATGAAACAACTTCAAGGAAAAAAAAACAAAGAGAATCCAGATGCCTTTTGAAAAAGCACCTTTGGAAGTGGGTGAAAGATGCTCTGCTAGGTCTCATGTGATTGCAGCTGCAAATAGTAAACCGAGAAGAAGCAATGGCTTAGCTGAGGGCATGTCAGGAATGAGTTGCTGAAGCAGAATAACATATGGCAGAACTTAGGAGTAGATATGCTATCTTCGCCTTTGCCTCAGGCAGCAAACATTTTGTCCTAGCTGTGTCTTTAATATTGCAAATGACATGTACAAAAAGCAGTATGCAGCATCATTTGAAATGAAGGGTAGGGATTGTGGGGCTCTCCAGATGTTGCTGAAGCACAGTTTTTAGCATCCCTTACATACTAGCTGGAACTATTGCTTTGTTTTGGAACATCTGGAGATTCCCTATTCCTGTGCTAAATTATAATTTTCCCAGTTACCTAATTAGCTAGATAAAATGTCAATTATTTTAAAACATTATATGATTATCTTGGTCACTTGAGCCTTCCTCATATATCTATTCCTCTCAAACAATTTAATTTACAGTTCAGAGAACAGAGAAGGAACAAAGATTTCAGACGGGTAGGAATCCTTGGCTAAAAGTTACATGAAGAATAACACTGCTCTATATTCTTTTTTAAAGTATGAGGAGTCGAATATAAAGAATAATTAACTGTTAGTAATGACATCTGCATTTTGAACCTTATGAGATAAATACAAAAGTTAAAAAATATCATTAGTCATAAATGGGAATATAGATATAGAGATATAGGCAGGGGTGGGATTCAAATTTTGTAACAACCGGTTCTGTGGGTGGGGCTTAATTTGTGGGTGTGCTTGGTGGCCATGTGACTGGGTGGGCGTGACCATGTGACTGGCAAACTAAATACAAGTGGTCCTCGCTTAATGGCCAGTTGCTTAGCAAGCGTTCTAATTTATGACTGATCTCCCCAGAGCTACTTGACCTGTTTTTGGAGTTTTGATAGCCATGCACGCACACACACATACACACACACACACACACACACACACACACACACACACACACACACCCTTCTAACCCTACTATTCTTTGATTCTTGAAGGATCTCCTGCTGGAGCAGAGGGGTTGGACTAGATGACCTCCGAGATCCCTTGCAGACCAGCCCTAGATTGCTGTGCTACTTCAAAGAGTCTTCTGAAGCCAGGGTTTGTGTCCTTCCTTCTTCTCCTTTTTTTCTCTCTCCCTCCCTCCTTCCATGTATTTATCTATCCAGTCATATATCTCATTCACTTTCTCCTCTCTCATTCGCTTTCTTTCTTTCTCTTCCTTTCTCTCTCCCTTTTTCTTTCTTTCCCTTTTCTCTTTCTTTTCTTTCTTGTCTCTTCCTTCTATCTTTCTCTCTCTCTCTTTCTCTCTCTCTCTCCCCTCTTTCACTCTTTCCATCTCTCTTTCTCTGTCTCCCCTCTCTCTTTCTCTCTCCCACTCTTCCCCCCTTTCTCTCTCTTTTCCCCTCTCTCTCTTTCTCTTTCTCTCTCCCCCCTCTCTCCCTCTTTCTCTCTCTCTCTTTCTGTCCCTTCCCTTCCTCCTTCCCTCTCTCCTTCTAAAGCTAGGAGAACCACCTGAAATACACACACACACACACACACACACACACACACACAAAGAAAGACACACACACATGCTTCCAACATTGCTCGTTAACTTATGTTCTTCCCGGCCAGTCTCCTAGAGTCCCAGGGACCAGGTGTGATTGTCCATTTGCACCCGGTCCACATTGCCCGGAAAAGCCAGTAGGCAAGGCTTCCGGGTCCAACAAAGGGGCCAGTGGCAGAACTTCCTCCCCTCCCTCAAGCGTCCACCCCGCCAGCATCCCAACTGAAGGTAAGTGCCAACTTACCTTCCTCCCATTGCTCGTGGCAGAGGGAAAGCTGAGCCAGCCAGGGCAGAGCTGTCGCCACTCAGTTGCCCACCAGCCTGTATCTTGTCCCCTGCTTGGATTCTCTGCAGCTGCTGGGGCTCGCGGCTGCTGAAGGGTTGTGGGAGGCAACCAGGAAGCACACATCCGCCTGCATTACCCCTCTGCCATTTACCCTTCTCTCGCCCAGCTGAGCGTTTTAGCCGAATGTGGGCCGCCAAGGAAGATCCACTCTCGTGAGGCCTGACTTTCTCACAGAATGTGGCCCACATTTAGGCAAAGCATGCAGGCCCATGGGCAGCAGAAGGAAGGGGCTGCAGGAAAAGGGGCTCCCTGGTTTCCCACCCCTAGCAGACAAGGCCAAGCAGCTGTGGAGAATCCAGGTAGGGAGGCGAGATGCAGACTGGTGGGGACCCAAGCGGTGATGAGTCAGCCCTGGCTCACCTTCCTCTCTGCCACCACCAAGCCAGGAAAGCTGGAGGCTTGGAGACGGTTGGGGGAAAACCTTGCTAGGCTACGAGAGCTGCATGGGCAGCCCCCGTGGCTAAGCAAGCTAGGCAAGTGGGTGGGGGGAACCTCGCTAGGCACAAGAGCCCTTCCTTCTGCTGCCCATGGTAAGTAAGCCAGATAGGGATGGGGATATCTAGTTAGACCACGAGCACTGAGGGTGATGGCAGTGGCATGGCATGGCGGCCTAGGCTAGCCTGGGGGTCAAGACTCAACTGGGGCTTGTGGCAGCAGTGGCGGCAAAGGTGTGGTGGCAGCAGTAATGCAGTGGTGGCAACTTAGGCTGGCCCAGGAGTCGGTACTCAACTGGGGCTGGTGGCAGCAGCAGCATGTCGGCGACCAGGGCTTGCAGAGCCTCACTCACCTAGGGAGATCATGGTGGAAGGCAGACAGTGATGGTTTGAGGGCAGGTGAAGGCAGACTGCAGGCAACGATGACACATGGCCGAGATAAGGAGGGGTGGGGTGGACAGCATTAGAATGCAGTCAGCTTGTTGCACATGCGCACAATGTGAGAGGGGTAGAGCCAACCAGGGGCCCGTTTTACCGGTTCTCCAAACTACTGGGAATGGTAACAATCGGTTCTATAGAACTGGGCCAAACCAGTAGAATCCCACCCCTGGATATAGATTTATTGCATGTTTATTTATAAAAAGTAAAGTAGAAGTAGTTTCAAGAATTTGAAAGACATATGTTTCAAGGGACAAATAATTGGCCAAAATTCATTTGTAAAATAGGAATGTACATTTTTTGAAGTTCCCTGAATTCTCAACATCCCTAATAAAAGAGAATATTTAAGATACCTATTGGAGAAATTCAATTTTTGCTATTTCATAGCTTAATTCTGATCCACAGATTTCTATAGAAAATCTAATGTCTAATTTGAATTTCAATAGGATCTAGTTATTCATAGTTTGAGTCATTCATTATTCTCAATTCCTTTATTTTTTAATATCAGATTGCTATATTTGCCCAGAGCTTCTGTACTTTTGAGGCTGCAAAAGAGGTCATTTTTATTCATTTGTGATTAGATATGATCTCAGTACTTTATGAATTTTCTAGTCTCAAAAAACCTGCATTAATGGTCACTCTCAGTCATTCTTTTATTTACTAGAATGCAGACTTTGGCAGTAAAAGCTTGAAAAGAATGATTGGAATGCAAATATGAAAAACAAAATCATGCTTGTGTTACTAAGCTTGATTCATAAATGGAGCTGTCAACAGATGTGATGACATTGGAGTAGTTCCAATTGTGTCTATTTCCCAGACAAATAGACAATTAAGGGATTAAATTCTCCTACTCCTTTGTTCCTTTTTATGTTCCTTCATATCTGATATGGAATATTGAGAGCCCTTCAGGAGAAAAGTTGGTAAAGCTTTGCATGGATTAGAAAAGATGCAAGCAAGAAACTCATATCTATGGAATTAATGGCTTGTTCATATGGACTTTAAGCTTCCTGCTATCATTTTCAGTATTCATATTGACTTGTGATTTTGTGATGTGTTCTTAGCTGAGAACCAATTCAGTTCTTCTCAGTCAAACTTGCACCTTATGGTGTCAGTGCTATCTTATGTCCAACATTTTCCAAATTTTAGCACATGTATAATTTAGATGAGCCAAGTAATCAATTTAATTTGAAAAATTAAGAAGTTGGCATGAATCCTTGCTGTCTTTTTTATATTTGCTACACTTTTATCATCTCTTTCTCTGTGTGTGTCTCCCTCTCTCTTGATTTTCTTGCTGATGCTGCAAAAAACTTCAAGTTTATACTGGTGATCCCAAATAATCTCAAAGCATTAAGAGATGAGAAGGCATCTGTTTTAATAAAACTTCTGACAGTCAGGTGTGATATAAAGTCTTAAAATATGAAGGAATGTCTTTCATTAATTTGATGGTACATAGTGGAGCTCATGGCCTGGCATATAAATAAAGTATTAGCAAACTTTGTCCAATACCCATTGTCCTCCACCATACTTTGAAGGAGAAAAAGTGAATCAGTGTATATATCAAAGTACATGACTTTCTGTATCACCATAAAACAAACACAACTTTTTGTACATGGTTGGGATTTGTGTGTGGAGGGGTTATCTCTGTGTGTGAGAGAGTGCACATAGATATGCAAAATTTATATATAACATATATATGTGTGTGTGTGTGTGTGTTAGGTTTTGAGCTGATAAATAATTAAATAAGGGAGACTAGTGTAGATCTATTTCGAGCTACTTAGCTCTCATCAGCTAGCCATACCTTTATTGGGATTCGAACCAGGGAAGTATTACATGTGAGGCATTGTAATTGCCATTAGGCCACTGGTTCTCATCCAGATCAGCGATACAGGGGAATGAGTATATATACTTGTGTTACAATACATACACACACACACACATATATATATCATATATTTGTATCATTTATAAATGTATAGCATAAGTGACATTTGTAGCTTGCATAATTTTTTACATCTCACAGCATGCATGAACGCGCATGCATGTAGTCCAAATTAGAAGGCAGGTGTATCTTCCTTTCAAAAATTTGGATTTATCATTACATATGTTTGTATATATGTGTGTTTATATGAAACTATATAGAAAGATAAGATTATTTCTTTAATTTACTTCATACTTTTTAGTATTTTTAAAATTTAGGATTTGCTATCTTAATCGTTGTGGTGTGGCTTTAACAATTCTCCCACATGATGATTTCAAAAACCTTATTCTATTCCATATTTAGCCTGTGGATTTTATGATGAATTGGGATGCTGTGATTTTTTTCTTGTTTTTATTATGTTGTCTTATTTATCACATTAAATGTTAACAAAATTCAAGAACAAGGAGGGTCATGTGGTAATTAATGGTGGGTGCCATTTAGGTTTGCTTGTGATATAACAGAATAACAGAACAACACTGTCGGAAAGGAATTTGGATATTTTCTAGTCCAACCCCCTCCTCAAGCAGGAAATCTTATAACATTCCCGACAAAGGGTATCAAATCTCTTCTTAAATACCTCCAGTGATGGAATACCCACAATTTCTAGAGGCAAGCCATTCTACTGATTAATTGTTCTCACCGTCAGGAAATTTCTCCTTAGTTCTAGGTTGATAAGATAATTTTTCATCACTACTTCTTATCCTACCCTCAGGTGCTTTGGGGAATAGGTTTACCCCCTGTTCTCTGTGATAGCCCCTCTAACGTTGGAAGATTGCTATCATGTCACCCCCTAATTCTTCTCTTTGTTAGACTAGGTGTCCCAATTCCTACAACCACTCATTATATGTTTGAATCCTAATCATCTTTGTTGCTTTTCTCTGCAGTTTTTCTAGAATCTCAATATCTTTTTTATATAATGGTTACCAACATTGGATGCAGTATTCTAAATGTGGTCTTGCTAAATGCAGTGTAAAATGGTACTAACAATTCACATGAACTTGATACTATCCCTCTGTTGAGATAGACTAGGACAGCATTGACTTTTTGGGGCAGCTTCAGCTTACTGCTAGCTCATATTTAACTGGCTGTCTACTAGGACTCAGCTCACAGTTATTGCTGTTAAGCCAGGTATCATCTATTCTATACTTGTACATTTGAGTTTTCTTTCCTAAGTTAAAATCTTACTTTTCTTACTCAAAATGGCTGAATTCCATTTTGTTGGATAGGGCCCAGTGTCCAAGTCTGTCAAGATCCTTCTAGCCCAGGAGTGTCAAATTCATGGCGTCATGTGACATATCATGACTTTTTTCCCCTTCACTAAAATGGGGTGGCTGTGGCCAGTGTGTGACGTATCCAGCCATGAGTTTGACACCCCTGTTCTAGCCTACCATCTAAAGTGCTGGGTATTCTCCCCAGCTTGGTGTCATGCAAATTTCTATCCCCCCTCCATTTAAGTTGTTTCTGAAGATATTGAAGAGTACTAGGCCTAAGACAGAACATTGGGACACAACAATACATGCTTCCCTCCATATAAATGTAGTTTTGTTGAGGACTACATGTTAAGTGCAGTTGGTCAGCTAGTTACAAATCCATCTAGTGGTACTGCAGTCTATCCCACATTTTTCTATTTTATCAAGTAATAGGTTGTGATCTAAGTTGTCAAATGCCCTACTGAAGTCCAAGTATACTATGCCAACAGCATTTCACTGATCCATTAATTTAGTCACTTTGTCAAAGAATGCAATGGTTTGTCTGGCATGATCTGTTTTTGACAAACCCATGTTGGCTTCTAGTAATAGTTTTTTTTCTAGATTTCACAGATATGCTTGATTATCTTTTCCAGGATTTTCCCAGGTATTGATGTCAGGCTGATTAGTCTATAGTTTCATAGATCCATTTTCTACTTTTTTGAAGTTTGGAACCACATCAGCTCTTTTCCAGTTTCTTGGTAGTTCCTCAGTGCTCCAGGATCTTTGAAAGATGTGCTTCAGTAGTTCTGAGATCATGTCTACCAGCTCCTTCAGAATTCTGGGATATAATCCATCTGGTCTTGGTGATTTAAGCTTGTCTAGAGTGGATATGTATTGTCTTACCATTTTCTTGCCTATTTTGAATCGTATTCTAATCTGTCTTTTACAGAACTGCTTTTGATAGGTTGGACTGTTTTTTCCTTTTATGCAAAACCAGTTTGCAAAAAATGAATAAAGTTCTGCTTTCTCCCTGCTACCCATCATTTCCTTGCCATCTTCTCCCATTAGTGGACTGATCATTTCCTTGACCCTTTTTCTTGTATTTTACGTGTTGAAAGAAATGTTTATTATTGTTTTTATTGTTGTTGTTGATGATGATGATATTTGTTCCTAGTCTTAGTTCATTTTGACCCTTAGCTTTTCTGACTTTATCTTTGCAGGTTCAAGCTGTATGCTAGTATTCTGCTTTGATTGTGTGTCCCTCTTTCCACTTTGTATACCTATCCTTTTGGTCTTTCAGTTGATCAGAGAGTTCTTTATGCAGCCCTGCTGTTTTTTTCTGGGATTTTTTATCTTTCTTTTTCTATTATATATATTATATTATTATTATATATATTATATTATTATTTCTATCTATTATAATCTCATTTTTCAGAGTTTTCAAGGTTCTTCTGTTGTTCTCCCCTTTATTATTTCCATACATGGAATTCTTCCCAAGCTCTCTTTAAGTTTTTTGAAATCAGCTGTCTTAAAGTCTAAGACACTGGTTTAACTTGTGCTTGCATTATGCTGAATTCCAATATCACATGGTCACTCTTCCCCAAAGTTCCTACAACTTCAGCCCAGGGGTGGATATGACAGGGTTAACTACCGGTTTGGGATTTATGAGGTTCGGTGATTTATGATGTGGTTTCCTGCACGCTGCAAGCAGTCGCCTGTGAATCGTCATCAGCATGCTGCGTGCAGAGAAGCAGCCTTTGAAACAGCCCTCTTTTCCTGCTTTTTTAACTGCAGCTGTGCCTTGTTTGGCAGCTGAAGTTGAAAAATCAGGAAATACAGATCAGGTAAGAGCCTAGGTGGGCGGGTGGACAAAAACATCAGCAGGCATATTCAGAGCTATCGGTTCTACAGAGGTGGACAGAACCGGTAGAAACCCACCCCTGCTTCAGCCCCTTTTATCATTTCATCCCTGTTAGTGAGAATTAAGTCCAGAATAGCTGACCCTCTAATTCTCTTCTCTACCTTTTGTGAGACAAAGTTGTTTGCTAGATTCATCATCGACTCTGTATCATTCCAGCTTGGGCACTGAAAGACATACAAAATAGATGTTGCCATTCTATTGTCTGAGCATGCCTGCAACCATGGCAGTCTAGGAAAAAAAAATACATGTATTTCCTGCTATCACAAATTGGCAACAAAGTACACTATAGGAGAGTTTTATTTTTAAGTTAATTGTTCTTGCAGCTGGGAAACAAGGTACCTTGCTAATGCCTCCAGATATGGGAGATCCATTCTTCTTGGCAGTTACTTGAGAATGAATGGAAATTGAACACTTGGGGCCCATTTGGTCTGCTTTTCCATTTGCCCTAAAGCAAATGCACACCCCCTAACGAGAGCAATCATCACAATGAGGTCCGCTGGGTTTTTGAGAGTGTTAGCTAGTTTGGAGGTCAGTGTAATTTTGATCTATGGCAGGATTCACGAAACTTAAAGAAGGGGTTTTTGAAGCTATACAAAAGTTTCCCAATTATTTCCTGTGTGTGATCTTGGAAAACAGGAAGGCAGGAAGGAAGGAAAAGTTTTTAACACATGGACACCAGGCTCAGATTCAATCTCCAGGATCAGATGCCATTAAAATGAGATTTCATTTGTTTTGCCATTCAAGATCCAGAAAGAAAATGAAGGTATCGTGAGGGTTCAGGAAAAGCTTGGGTAGGGTTGGTAGGTTGGTAGCTTATCCAACAGGATCTTCTTCCAGGCTGAATGAAATTTATTACAAATCATTAGGGGAAGCAAATCCAATGGGCAAAGTTAAGTTTCAGCAGGGATCACCAAGAATAGATAAGCTAGACTCCAATCCCATGACCACATTAAGAACATGCTCAGAAATCTGAAACTTTGCTCCAGGAATTCATATTATATTTCTTTAGAAGCGAGTAATTAGGGTAGAGCCCTCACTGCCAAGGGTGGGATTCTACCAGTTCGCACCTATTCGCTAGAACTAGTTGTTAACATTCTAAGCAGTTCGGAGAACCAGTTGTTAGAAGAAATTACTAGCCTAATCCTGTAAGGAAGGCAGGAAGGAAACATTCTGGTATTGCTTACAGAAACTGCCTCTCCATTAACCCTTATTACATTCTTGGCAGGACTAGACTTCCTGTCTCAGGAACGTCTCTGGAGTTTTTTCCTCTCCTTTGCTGGTACTTTGCTTGTGTGGAGTGACCATTCAAAGTTACAATGGCACTGAAAAAAGTGACTTATGACCATTTTTCACACTTACGACTGTTGCAACATCCCCACAGTCATGAGAGGCCAAGTGAGGAGATGCATGCCTTGATGTGAATGATATTGAGTTGGCCACCCCCAGCCAATAACATAACCACCAAGCCATGCCCATCCAGTCACATGACCACCAAGCCACGCCCACCATCTAAGCCACACCCACAGAACCGGTTGTTAAAAATTTTGAATCCCACCCCTGCTCACTGCATAGTAAATAAAAGCTGTCCTAGCAACTTAATCTTAACCTTAATCTTAAATGACTTGAGGACAGTAATCTTAAATGATTTGAGGAGAGTAAATTGATGATAAATGGCGGGGGGGACTTGAATGCTTTTCTGTATTGTTAGTTCAATATTCTTAAAGTCATTCTTTTTTTAAACCTGAAACTTGAAATAGAGCCCTCTGGATATTTAAAACATTTAATCTGCTTTAAAATGTTGCCTTACCTGTTCCAATTAGGCATCTATTTATTTATTTATTTTTATTTATTTGATTTGTCAATCGCTTACAAGATAATAGGTATAAGTATATACATAGTTATGAATACATGAAATGGATACCTATAAGAAAAATAAAAAGAAACAGTAGGACAGGGACAGTAGGCATATTGGTGCGCTTATGTACGCCCCCTACAGACCTCTTAGGAAAGGGTGAGGTCAACAGTAGACAGTCTAAGGTTTATTTGGGAAACTTTTATTTAAATTTCATTTTTAACAGCATGTTTTCATTTTGTATTATGCTTTTCCCCATGAGTGAACTGCTGTTTAGTGCTTTCTATCCTCTTTATTGTTTTTAGGTTCTTCCTTTCTCTTATTTGAAAATATTTTTATTGCTGGCCATCCCCAGGTAGCAACACAACTGACTTGTTGAGATACGATAAGCAGGATCTGTAAGCTTAATTTAGAAAAATATATTTAAAGCAGTAATTTGATTACTCATTAGCACCAAGAACACCAAAGATCCTGGTCAATCAACCAGAATTTATTTCATAGGTATAATACAGGGCTGTCAAACTCCTGGCCCATGGGCTGGATGTGTCACATACTGACCATACCCACGCCTGGTTTACTGAAGGGGGGGACAGTCCCAATATGTCACATGACACCACCATGATGATGTGAGTTTGATATAATGTATCAAAAAGGACATTTGGAAAGATCTCTTTTGAAGACTTTCTTTAGATGGAGTGCCATTCCAGGCCTAGTTCAAGAGTAAATAACATTTTTTATATACATATATATCACTGCATAGGACTTTGGTCATAAAACTCTATTACTTCAACCCAGTTCTAAGCAGAAATATGGTCAGCAAGTTTAGGATTGCATATGATACCTCTTAATTGGGTATTAAAATTAAAGGTTAACAGTATTAGCCTTTACAATTGTTGCCATTATTTAAGTCAGTACCATGCAAATAACGTTAAAAAGAGAAAAAGTTCAGTCAGGAAAAAAGAAATCTTTTAGTGAGCATCCTTTCACTATTCCCACTCAAGAGAGATATCAGGCTATTTCTCCTTATATCTCTGAGTAAAACAAGCAGGAATAATCTTCTAACCTTTTATTATTAAAAAAATGTCATGCAGCTCAAAAGGAATTCTTTAAATGGAACTTGATTTTTGTCAGTCTTACATTCCAAACCCACGGCTCTTCTCGCAGGTTTCAGTTGAACTTTAGTTAAATTGTATTATTTACAGCAGATTCCTGAATTTGTGATATCAAGGTGGTAAGAAAGGTCAGTGCAATTTGAAATGTCAGAAGTTCATGGCAGGCAAAGTTTGAGAAGCCCTGTCTTATTGGCGGTTCTGACTTTCTGTGTCTTTGCTGATGTACAATTTTAAAAAGAAGTGCCAGTATGCCCTGGTTATTGACTAGACTAAGTTATCTTTCAAAGGGCTAACTTCATGACAAAACAATTGTTGGAACCAATCACTGCCCAGCATGCACTGTACCATTAAATGATGTATCTGTCTCCTGTATGGAAACATTGTATCCACTCTTGCATCGCTGCCTTTAAAAACATGAATGGCAAAACTTTGGCCTGCAAAGTTCCTTCTGTGGGATTTATTTCCATCCTCAGACTGACTATTCCACCTCAAAGTAGAGAATGTTCTACAGGGAAGATGAATGCTGCATTGCGCAGAGCATAAAAATTTTAATGGCAGCCATTATGTATAGTTATGAAGCAATTTGGGATCCTTGGAGATGAAAGACACCATGGAAGTGAAAAGGCAAATGATATTATCTCAAGATTTCTTATGTCTTTAATATTACCTGACTTTCTTCTTCCTTCCAGGATCCCAAAGCATTTTATTATTTGTGTATGTGTGTGTTCAAAGGCAATGACCTTGTCACTAAGCCTTCCTTCTTATACACAAACATACAAAATGGAAGGACCAGTTCATGGCATCAGAGAGTGCAAGTGAACTAAGAAATCACCTCTGGAGGATGCAATGACATTGACTCAAGCAGTACAATATGTTATATCCAAATGATTGTTTATTTTTCAGACAGTGGTATAGGATCCCAATAATGCAGGCATGAAATGTCTTCCTTTAGAACAAATGTTCAAGTGTGTGTGTCTGTGTGTGTGTGTGTGTGTGATGGGAGATATAGTTCTCTCAGGTGATTAGCTCATATCAGAATGCATGTGAATTGTGCCTTCCAAAATCAAAATCTCTCTGTACATGGAAATACGTTAAAACAGGGGTCAACCAACCCCCGGACCATGGTCCACTATCAGGCCTCAGCTTGTTGGGACCAGGCCTTTGAAGCAGTGGGTGAGCACATGCACACAGCTCCACTTGCACAAGTGGCAAGTAAGCGTGCCCATTTGCACATAGCTCCATTGGTGCAAGCAGCAGGTGCTCTCTGAGCTTGCTTGTTTTCTTGCAGACATTTCATTATCCTAACTAGGGAACATCATGAATGCTAGTAAGGAGTGCTGTTTGCTGTCAGTTTATATTCTGGTGCCTTGCCTGTCTGGGTGGGTGGGTGGGTGCAGTCTTAGGGATTCTTTGGTTGAGTTGTTTACTGATTTGGTTAGGCAGTTTACTTTGGTGTTTTGAACTTCATAATCAGCATGCAACTACATTTAGTCAATGGAAGGGTTTGTATTAATTTGCTCATTTGCTTAACTGATACATGGCATATTTTTAAATATGAAAGGAAATAAAATTGCCAGCTTTTCCAAGTTAAATTTCATTTTTCATTTCTTTTTTAAAAAAGAAATCATTTAAACAATTCCACATGGAGAAACATTTTCATTCTGAGATAACATTGTTGGGTGGACAGCTTCAAGATTTCAACCCCTTGAAACCAGTACTACACCATCTAGTGGATATTTCTAACTTGCTGCATTTCTAGAGACTGAAAACAGGTTGTCTAAATAGTGCAAAGAATGCAAATACCAGAAATTAAAAGTTTCAAAGGTCTGATATATTGAAAATACAACTGAGGATTGATAGTAAACAGAAAATATTCTGCCTGATCCTATATAGGTTGGAAATGCATAGCAGTGCTCTGAACTTTTATGTAAAACATTTTAAATGGTTTAAAATGTAGGGTTTTTTATTTTTTTGCTTTAAGGTCAAACTAAACTTGTGGGAGTTTAAGCTGATATAGTTAGCATCCTTTTTTTAATGCCTGTTTTTATTTTTTCTAAAAAGCAGCAGATACTAGAGAGAGGAAACATTGATAAGAATCCAGATACCTTTCCACTTTAGCTTTTATGAGAAAAATAACAACTCCAACAGGAGCTGGGCTAATTTAAATAGCTCTTCTATTTTGAAACTGTTGGAATATTATGAGGCTTTTGTGTACTGTCCTGTACTATACAATCCATGCCAAAACCATAAACATGTATAGTCTTCAAAATAACTATGAGTTTTAGTCATCTCTGTTTAATTTCAATAATACATCTGCTGGAAGAACTAACGTTCATAATTCCAAATAAACTAAATAAACCATTTCCTCTGTTACTCTTTGCATCAAGACAAAAAGAATCAAAGGAAGAATACTATTTTTTTTCCTGTTTTCTGGAGGGAAAATGATCTTGGGTGGATTCTGATTTAATCTACTAGCTAATGGAACCATAGCTTTTCAAAATGTACAGAGAGAGCAATCTTCTTTTCTTTTGCAAAATCCTTTCATATTCAAAATATGTTTTGGACATTTGGGAGATGTAGCATGAGGGAAATTTCCAGGTGACGTTACCATACAAAAATCACTAGATCAAGTAGTGACCATAGTTATCTTACTTAGATTATTAATATTAGGTTGGCAGATAAACTTTATATCATTATTCCAGGGTGATTGAAAGAATATGATTCATACATCTCCAAGAATGAATAGCTACCATAGCAGTTACATGTTTAAGGCTGGTTATCATGTCTTGTACATGGTGATGGGAAATGGAGCATGGTGTTGTAACATGTAGACTTCACAAGTTTCACCTATAAAATCCTAATCATTTGTATCAGGTATTGCATTTGATACATTGAGTGCCATGCCTGGTAAATTCCTTGTTAGCAAGGAACTTCATGGGCCCCTTGCCAAACTAAGTGAAAGGATTCTACAGTATATTAAATCAAATCTACTTCTTTTATTCTTATATTTGTAGGTCTATAGCAGAGATCTCCAAACTTGGTAACTAAGACTTGTGGACTTCAAACTCCCAGAATTCTGGGAGTTGAAGTCCAAAAGTTTGGGGACCCTTGGTCTATAGTGATGGAATAATCTAAAATGGATGGGAATAGCTTTTTCTGGCTTGTTATCAGCGACCCCTGTAAATATGGGGTCATGGAACCAGGAGGTCAGAAGGGACATTTATTATACAAATAGAAGAAAATTGGAGTAATACTTGAGCTTTCAGTCAAAACAGGAAGCTTTTATTTTATTTATTTATCAATCAAATATATATGATTAATAAATTAATAAATAAAATAAAAGGCTCCCTGTTTTGAATGAAAAACTCAAGTCATCTTATAGAAGATGACTAGGGTGACATTATCTTTCGTTTTAAAAGAAAAAAACATTTTAAGCACTTTTTAAAAAATTTCCTTGATTTTTTCCTCAATTGTCGCAGAAAGGACACTAATTTTTCTTAAAATGGGTTTGCTGATACTTGGGTGGCAAGCCAAGAATTTTAGCTTACTTGAAAGCTACTTGAATTTCCTCTAGACTAAAAGCTTGTAAACATTTTTAAAATATCCTCAGATAGACTATACTTGAAATCTCCCTCAAGTTGAGTTTGGCTTCAGGGATTACATGGACATGAATCAACCAAAATGGCACCAATGAACATGAAACTATGAAAGTTTTTAGGTTCACTGAAACTGTTGATTGTCACCAAATAGGAAAAACAAGAAGGAGATAGAGCAAAGACAACATGGAGTCTTCAATAGGTATTACAAATAATAACACATAATTATTACCATTAGATAAAGCAGCCATGGTGGATCTTCTATTTCTGAAAATGTAAAGATTATATTATGCTGGTAGATTTAATGACTGCTTTTTACTGTACTTATATTCCAGAAAATTATATCAACAGTAAACTACCATGCCTTTTTTTGAGTTATGAGTACTGTATTTTGAGACAATTATTTAAATGTTTCATTAGATTTTCCCCTCAGAATTAGTTTTCCAAAATATTTCAGAGATGAAATGAACGAGTGCCAGCCTGAGAAAATTCCACACATCTTCCAGTTCTCATTCAATAAGGATGTAGATTTGCTTTTGAATTCATATAAATTTGTTCATGAGTGAAATGCCCTCAGATATGAGATGACCAAAGAATGCGTCCATGTGTGTCCCCTGATTTTCGCTTGCACAATTTTCCTTACAGAGTGAATCCTCCCTGGCTTTTTATATTTTAAATTAATCCCACAGAAGGACATCATTTGTTATTCAATAGTAGTAGTACAATTGTTCAAAGGAGAACCCTGCCCTTGAAAAAATGTTGGAGAATTTCTCTCTCACCTAGAAAAATTAGAAGAAATTGTCTACTCACAATCTGGTAATGAACTTTAAAAGTCCAACTCTGTAATGAGATATCAAAATAATCAAGCCCTAAGTTAAATATAGAATTATTAAATCATACTAAAGAAGGATGAAATAAAATGTAGAGTTCATCTCACCCAATTCCAAGCTCAGTCAAGGAATTCACTACTAACAGCATCCCCCACATGCTATCCATCCTCTGCTTGAATGCGTCCAATCCCTCTGTTTCATTATTGAATAGTTCTTACTGTTAGGGATAATTTCCTTTATGCTTATATAGTGCTACATTTTAAAAACTTGTACAATGTGTCATTCTTGCTGAATACATGAACTGAACTTCTATAAAAAGTGCTGACTTTGAAATGACATGAACTAATGTTTGAACTGCACAGATCGGTGATGGCCCAGTGCTGATTTCATCAATCATTTTGCATGTGTGAACCAGAGCTAAGTCTGTCATGTAAATATGCCCCTACGAGCCACTTTTTAGCATTGCCATCTGTTGCTGATTTTGGTGAACTGTTCATATTTTTGGAGCTCTCCCATCATAATTTTTCAAAACAATTTAGTATGAAGTGAATATGTTCATATTTTCTGTTAAACTAGAAATACGTTCTCAACCCATTTGCAATTGTGCTACCTTCACTTTCAAAACCATGTGCTGAAAAAGTCAGGGAAGGAAAAACAAGTGCAACAATAACATAAGTTTTTGCTCTTAAAATAATAATAAATAAAGCAGGTTATTTTGCTGTTATTTATGATAACTCTGGTCCAAAAATCTGTGTTCGTTGTGGAATTTTATTTCAGGACTGCTATTTTCCATTTACTTAGAAGTAAATATCAGTGAACTCAGTGAGATCCATTTGCATAGATATAGCACTAGTTTTGTTGGAATTTTTGAAAAGTTGCAATCTCACAGTCTTTCGATTATTATGAACATATCATCAGTTCCAAACATTAATCATGTTGATTATAAGAAATGAGAAATATAGATCAGTAATCAGTAAAATGAGATACTGGTTGGAAATGGATAGGTATCTTGGCTGATATTAACAATGATAGCAGACCTGAATTCTGTATGAGGTGTTTGATGGATTTGGCCATTATGCATCATTGGGGAACTTCCATTGTTATCTCTATTCAAAGAGACAGAGTGTTGGGGTCTGATTTGACAAGGGAAGCCTTCTGTCTTTCTTTCAGCACCAGCTAAAGAATGACATGTCCTTTTTGGCAAGCTAGTACAATTGTCTACTTTTACTGCAGCTGTTACCCATGTTGCCTTCCTTGTGTTACAGAAAGAAGCAAGCACAGATGCTACCACAAAAGCTCCCGCAGCAAGCAATGTGAGATGAACAGGCATAGCTCCAGCAATTTGCTTTCTCAAGGATAAATCGGCACTAGAAAGACATGACTGGCTGTTGTTCTGGCTTTGGTTTATAAAACTGACCAATGAGCAAATCTGAATTTTAAAATTTGACCATGTTGAGTGTTACAAATTATTGCCATATGCCCAAAGAAGTAAGAAAAGTGAACAGTGATAAATCTGGCTCTCTGGATCCCTAAATTCCCCCTAAATACTATGATTGTGGTTGCCTTGTCAGAGGCAACAAAGTTCACATCAAAGCAACCAAAAAGTTGTGATCTCAGATTGTGGGCTAAAATGCAAGGCTAAAGTGCTGAAAACTGAAAGGCAGAAATGGTGCATTTCAAATCTGCCATTACTTTTGGTCCTTTTGCTTTGATTCTTTTTCCATGAATGTATTTCCTATAAAAATGCTTTCCCTGCAGATTTTTTTTTTTAAGCCAGGTTTTCTCTTCATTTAAATAATAGGCTTTCACAGCAATTATTTCTGCATTATCACATCTAATTTGGCCAGAAGTTCCGGATGAGGGCAGGTTGAATATCGCTACTTACTATCTTTTTCCAGAAGAATTCACTGCAATATCTGAATCATGCAAGGCTATGCACACCGAATGAGAACGGGAGGAGCTCTGCTTAACTGGATTATGTATGGAACAGCCAGTCTGTTCTCATCTAATTCTCTGTTGAGAAAAGCAAACCATGATTCATATGAAGAAAAGCATATGTTCCAAGGCAACAGGATGCTATCAAATTGCATCAGTAACTAAAGTGGAACATTATCTTCCCCACCCTAACATGTCAAAAAATGATCAGTCAGAAAGCTGCTCCCCTTGGGCATCATTTTCTTTACAAACAGCCACTATTCCGTAGCTCAGGTTATGAAGAAGAGGAGAATTTGATTTCCTGTCTTTTAAAATTGAAATTATTTCCAACCTGTGAGAGATTGGAAAGCTTTAAATTGGCTATTTATAAATCTGTCCTCCATTTCTCTCCCTTCCAGCACCTATTTTACTAAAATGCCTGCTTCGGAGAGAGCTAAAAGCACTATGTTATTTATTTTAACCAGCTGAGTGAAGAAGTCAGAGTTAGATTTTGTTGAAAGTGTAGGAAAGAATTGCTTACAAAGGCCAACTCTAATTAACGATCAAAACACTGCTTCAGAACTTTTCATCAAAAATGTAAATGGCTAATCAGCATCAGTCTAATGGCTTTGTTTTTTAATTAGCCCCATGCAAAGTCTCCTTGAGGTTAGAAGAGTTTGGTCTCCTGCCTCAGATTTTGCAGCCTAACCAATAGCTTCAAGCTGGTATTCTTTGAACTGCATTCTCAGGAAAGAAAAAAAAAATCCAGTAGCCTAAATGTTACATTTACATATACTTTTTTTTGCTGCTGTACTCCACAGAGCCTCAGTGATTCAATCCCTGAAGTTAATAGTATGGAAATAAAATAGTGAGTACTTTGGAATAATAACATAGTTTAGTTGTTTTTTTAAAAAACACTGAAAATTTGCTTTAGTTATATATTACACTTTAATTTGCTTTCCAGCTCTGTCTTTCTGAGGTAGTGATTCTTCTGCCTCCAAATCCTTCCCATTCTGCTGCTTATCCACCCTGGTAGATATCGGCATCTGTGGGACTGCCTTTAACACCTGGTTTCAGTCATGGATTTGAAGTGACAAATGGACAACAAGAGGACTAGCTCAAGCCAAGTCCTCAGCTCAATATTGTCCTTGGGGCACAACTCTAACTGAATTGAGGAAGAAGCAGTTCTATTTAAACTACTGAGGATTATTTGTAACCCTCAGTTAAACCCTAAAAGAACTTCTACAAAGGTTAAAACAACCAATAATTGAAAATAACGCAATAAACTTGCTCATTAACACATGAAATCACTGTTTAATTTGTTTCCTTCAAGAGCATGAAGGTACCTATCTCTACCTACGCTATATTTTTCCTATTGTCTTCTCCTGATAACAATCCTGTGAGGAGAGTTAGGCTGAAAGAGAATGGTCCAAAATAATTCAGTTTAATGGTCAAATCTTAGCTCAATACCTTAACCACTCTGCTAAACCATAGTAGTTGAACAGTAGCAGATGTTCAAACCATTTATTGTTAATATGACAAAACACCTAGCAGCTCCTAAAACAAATATTTATTTGGAACGGAGAAGCTGGCAGGCAAGGTTTGCTACAGATGTTCTTCTGTAAAATTAAAGTACCATAAATCATTATTGAGAAGGTCTGTCTCTAACCATTTACCTAATTTGGGTGAGCTGCAAAGGATTTGGGGAAATGGTTTTAAGGTCCAAGTTAGTCTGAAGCAATGGTGGGATTCAATTTTTTTTACTACCGGTTCTGTGGGCGTGGCTTGGTGGGTGTGGCAAGGGAATGATACTATAAAATCTCCAGTCAGAGGTGGTATTTGTTGGTTCTCCGAACTACTCAAAATTTCCGCTACCGGTTCTCCAGAACTGGTCAGAACCTGCTGAATACCACCTCTGGTCTGAAGGATGAATTAGTCTCTCCCCCCCTCCCTGATTACATATACTTGTATATGTAAATATACAAAAAACAATCAGAAAATAAAATACAAGCTGAATAGTCAAGACCTTGTTGATGACCCAAACTTTGTCAAGGACCTTGGAGTACTCATGTCAAACGATCTAAGTGCTAGAGCCACTGTAACTACGTAGCCAAAAAGGCATTAAGAGTTGTTAACCTAATCCTGCATAACTTTTTCTCCGGTAATATCACTCTACTAACTAGAGCATATAAAACATTTGCTAGACCAATACTTGAATACAGCTCATCAGTCTGGAACCCGCATTACATATCTGATATTAATACAATTGAGAAAGTCCAGAAATATTTTACGAGAAGAGTCCTCCACTCCTCTACTCATAGCAGAATACCTTATGCCATCAGACTTGAAATTCTAGACCTAGAAAACCTAGAACTATGCCACCTTCGATTTGATCTAAGTATAGTACATAAAATTATATATTGCAATGTCCCACCTGTCAATGAATACTTCAGCTTCAACCAAAACAATACAAGAGCACACAATAGATACAAACTAAAGATAAACCGCTCCAAACGTGATTGCAGGAAATACAATTTCAGCAACAGAGTAGTAAATGTCTGGAATACTCTACCTGACTCTGTAGTCTCTTCCCCAAACCCCAAAAACTTTAACCTTAGACTGTCTACTATTGACCTCACCCCTTTCCTAAGTGGTCTGTAGGAGGCATGCATAAGCGCACCAACGTGTCTACCATCCCTGTCCTATTGTTTCTTTTTTTCTTGTTTGTATCCATTTCATGTGTTTATTACCATGTTTATACTTATAACTGTTGTCTAATAATTGTTTGACAAAATAAATAAATAAAATAAAAATACTGATTTAAATCAGAAATCAAGAGAGTAAACAGAAAGTCATAGTTTCGTAACTTTGCTACATAGAATTTGCAATATATCCAGCATTTGGTAACCAGAATTCTAAATCTGATTTGATATTCTGTTTTGAAACAAATCTATAGCAAAATGGAATTATCTGTGAGAAACTCTTAAATCTGACCTTGTTAAATAAAGTTCAGTACCTTCTGAGTAACTATCATGGACTTCAGTCATCACTTATGTTTGAGACTTAAACAACTATAAAATAAGATACCTGCAGTTCATATAAAATAAATGGGACCTATCTATTCCTAAATTCCATGTGCATAGATACACACTGGTCACTAATATTTCTCTTCAATTTCAAAAATAAAATCAAAGCTCCAGTAGTTAAGAGTCAAAAATGACTCGTTGCACTCGCTGTTATCATCCTGTAAGTTATTGATTGCTATGTTGCAGTGTATTTACAGACTGGTATGATCAATATGCTATTTCTGATCCAGTCATTCTTAAAGATTCTACAGCTGGGATATTTTATAGGGAGATTATCCAGCACAAGACAGACTTATAAACATTTGAAGTGTGAAATATTACCAGCAAAATAGGTGAAGCAAGACTTTTGATCTATTAATATTGAACAAATTACAGCAGGGTGATGCAATGCTGGGAGCACTACAGACACATTGTGAAACATATTCTCTAATGTAGTTTCCCCAAAATTAATAGCTTCCAAAAGTTTAGGCAGACATAAAAGTCTATGCAGATTCTCAGTCATCCTGGTCATGGTAGTCCCAAAGGTGCTTTTTCAGGAGCCAACTGGGCATGTTTGTTTTTTTGAAGACAATTTGTTTTTCATCCAAGCTAACCCGGTTGAAAGGTTTGTTCTGGATGCAATTCAAGATGCTGGTTGCTACCTAAAAAGCCTTACATGGCATTGGGCTTGGTTACTTGAAATATTGTTAGTTTCCCATGGTATCTAGTCAAGTAATTCAATCTCTGGGTTCCATCAATTCATTAATGCCACTTATTGGGACCCTAGAAGAGCACCTTCTCTGTAGCAGCAGCTGACCTCTGGAATAATGTTCCTCCTGAGATTCAAACAACCCCCACCCTACTGTTATTTCAAGAGGCCCTGAAGACATGACTCTTCATCTAGACCTTTGGTAAGAGCAATGGTTACCCCTTTCTTCCTTTTCTTTGCTCCAATCTGTGTTTCTTTTCTCCATCATCTCTGTTTCTTTATTTTGTATTTTTCAGTTTGTTCATTTTTCCTTGTTGTTTTTTAAATTAACAACAAGTAAACTGTTTACTAGTTACTGGGGTTAGGTGGCACTGGCAGATACATTTAATAAATTCTTTAAATTATTAAAGAATTTGCTTTCTGTCATAATTATTCCCCATGGGCTAAGAAAATCAAACTGCAGCCAATAGCTTGCCACTTTCTACCACTGTAAAACTGGGCAGTTACTTTTATACTTGTATTACTTGTATATGTGATATATATCATGCCACCTTTCAAATAGGATGTCATCTACTTGTAAGCCTCTCCCCAGTGGGGGGAAAATAACATGTATTTATAAGTGTATGATTTTTCACGTGAATGCTTTAAGAAAACTAGCTATTATGTAAGCCCAGGTGATGTAATCTCTCAGTGTGGATTATCACTTGGTTCCTGATATATGTAAAGGAGAACTAATTCAGTATTTCATCATAATTCACAGAGGTCAATTCACTCCAAGGTCAGTCAGTAACCTTTACAATTGAGCAATGATTTGAAAAATTGTCTTTCTGAGCTCTATTCAGCATATGTTTGAGACACTACTTTGGTGCTCAAAAGCAATATAATCCCTTTAAAACAGGGATGTCAAACTGTGGGCCGGATGTGTTGTGCATAGGCCACGCCTAACTCAGGTCTGTGAAGGGGAAAAACATTGCAATCTGTCACATTATGGCAAGTTTGACACCCGTGCATTAAAGCATCTTTCTGTGGTCTTGGTGGGTATTATTTAGTTTCTTCCTTCCAAAATCAATGCACAGAGGAGAGGAGGCCCAATCTTAGATTCCCCTTCTTCCCCGACTCCCATTCTCTGAGGGGTAGAAGGTTGTGGCCACTTTTATCTCATTCCAATCTGAGGACATTGTAAACCAGTCATTTACTTGTAAACTGAAAGAATGTTAGTTTGTTTAAAAGTTGGAGAAAATATTTATTTTCCTGTTCAATCTGCCAATTTTGCAGGGCATAGATTTTGGATATATTACAGATGTCCATCATCAAAGATTTTGAGCAGAATGTAAAATTACTCAGCCAGCTATTAATATAATGGTTATTTTAACAATCACTTTTTTGGGAGAGGAAGTCGAACAGGAAAAGAATATAAAAATATATTTAATTGTCCTTTGAATAAAACTATGTTGATCTAAAACTTCTACAAGTTTCAGCCAAAATGGGATTGGGTTATTCTTGGCTGAGCAAGAATCCAAATCCACCCAGTCCTATTTAACAGTCCATGACTAAAACATTATAACATTGTGCATGAACACAATCTTTACATAAACAGATGAATTTATTGATAAAGTGGCTGCAAAATTTCTCCATCATTTCAGTGGTTTTGGTTCTTTTACATAAAATTTTTTCTCCTTCTATGCTTGCTGTCAGGATGAATGCAGTACTGGAGAAACTTAAAATCTCTTGTGAGATATCAGAAATTGGAATTTAACAGGAAGAGTATATTGCTACCTAAGGCCAGTGTTTTAACCAATACAGTGCAGCAAAATGCTTTCAGTCCAATAAAGAAAGACAGCAGTTGAATGCAACTGGGTGTTTCTTTTGATTTCCACAGTGAAGAAATCAATGATAGAACTGTTGATGAGCTGGGGTTAAATTTACTATGAAAAGTATCTTTCTAAATCCATTTTTACAGAATTGATGTTGGAAACTAAAACATTGCATACCATCTATAAAGATATTGATTGTAGTGCTATTTCACTGAAATTCATAGCCGGCTATAGTAGACTGTAAGGTAATTTCTCAACTGCAGTACAATAGACAGTTTTGATTTATAGAATCATAGTGTATCTTGAGAATTTTTTTTTAAAAAATTAACATTTCATCTCATCTGATATGAACCTGTAGAGAAAAATCCACTTTCCTCCTAGATACTTTCTTTTTTCCAGGTGGCTGAAAGAGATCACATCAAACAGCAGTGAAACACCATTTTTACAAAGTTCCCAGAATTCTATTATCATGATAGTACCTCCATTGAAATCAAAAAGAAGATTGAAAAGAAGAACTGCTTAAAAATGCCAGATAGAAAGCTGAAAAGCTTGGGGTAAGAAGGCATCCTACAGCAGATTACCTGCTGGCATCTATTGGATGTTCTTTTAGAACAGTGGTGTCTTTTAAATAGCTTAGTGATTTCAGTTCATTTCACCTTGAGACACTTTCTCCATCACTCAGAGCAACAAGAAAGAAGTAAAACAAATATTAGCAATTTAGCTTCCTTGGCCTTCAGAAAAAGATCTGAAAATGCATCTGAAAGAGAAGCCCGCCCCCGTCCCTTAGATATGCCTGCTCAATGATTTTCCAGTGGTGGTAGTATGTGATGACAAGCATGTATTCATGAATATTTGGGTGGGATTCTAATGATGCATGAGCGAGGCCAATACAACAGTGAACTGAGTGGTGTAGATAGAAACCCTCCAGAATCTCTCCTAAAACTTCCTATCTATTCCCCCATTAAAAGGAAATTGTTGTACTTTTCACACGTACTATTCTGTTTGGCTTGGGTGTGCTATCTTCAGGAAAAGAAGACACTTCCTTGAGACAGGATTCAATTGCCAATAATTAAGTTCTATATAAAAATGGAGGTAGGGAAACAATTTGTCCTATAGTTCAAGGGACAGAGTATTGTGAGTGTTACTTACATGTTTGCTGACTGGTCACCTGGGATGGAAATGTCACCCAGTTCCTAATGTTCCAGCTCTCTTCCACCATTAGTAAATCATGTTCATTCTCCCTATCTTTTTCCATTTGAATTTTAGCCCATTATTTCTTGCTTTATCCACATTTGGCAAATACAGGATAGTGTCTTATAGATTTGAAAACAGCTGAGATTGCCTGCAATGCTGATTTGCCCCGTATGCACTGCCAAAATGGGTCTTTTGACATTTACAATTCAAGTTCTTCCTTTCAGAAAAGCCAAATCATGCAACTAGACCTTTTTTATTTTATTTTTTATTATTTTATTTTATTGTTTTATTATTTATTTATTTTATTTTATTATTTTTTATTTTATTAGTGCTCCAATCTGTAAACTCTGGATAGAATTCAAGAGAGCAAAGCTACAGAACAAATTAAAAAAAGACAAAACACAGTAGTAGAAATTCCATTGAGGAGAAGCAGAAGCACTGAATTCTGTTAACAACACAGCAGAATGCTATTATTTTAATAGCTTCATGCAATGCCAGGCAGAAGGAGATTGCTGGATCCTCTAGAGGCAAGGAGTTTCATAGTACAAGGCTTCCAACAGAGAATGTCCATGCCACCCTCTCCTCACATAGAACAGATACGCTAAGCAAACTTTCTCACACTATTCTTACCAAATCTCACACTTCACTGGTTGACCTGCTCATCTTTGTTGCCACATGAGCTGTACAAAACTTCCAAACATACTGAAATACAGTCTCCCGTTGCTTGTGTAGGCGAGGTCAGTGCAAAGTAGCATAATTGTGTTTTTATTCTTTCCCACCCAAAGGCAAGCAGGAGAGAATTTGTATGAAAAGGAAGGGGTGGGGGTGGGTGCTCATCCATCCATCTGTTCATCAGCATGGTAACTCTCCAAAAACAAACCCCCAAATTTGTTGGGGCGGTGAGAAGCTGCCAATCCAGTTCTCAAAATCAAGTTCAAAAATGGCCTGGATCAGAACAGAAACTTTATAGGGGGGAAGGAATGACTCAGATCCCTCTGCATGGCAGTTTAGATGCTTATGGATGGCAGTTCTGTGCGGCATAGTCATTTGGATGGTGGCTTAGAAGGCTGCTGATGCCTCCAGTCTAAGCCTCCATCTCTCCTCTTTGCCAAACTTTCCTCCTTATGTTACCTAGTACATACCTGCAGACAAATATACAGCTGAGGGTTAGTAACCTAAGTTCGAAAGATTTTTCTTCTTACCTCTCTCACTGACCCAGAGTTGCATCTTGTGAGATGGGCAGATGTGTGTATGTGTGTGTGTGTGTGTAATAAATAATAAAATAAACCCCCTCCTCTCTCCAACATGCTGAATATCTTGACAGTGTCTTGGGAAATGCTAGCATAGCTCCATTATTGTGCTTGACTGCATAGCTTTATTATTGATTTCTACTAACCGTATGATCTCATATGCTGTCTAGGCCAAAAAGTTAGTGAAGCAACCCATCTGGGGCTATGCATTCATTTGCACAAGCTGGGAGGCATGTTCTCTTGGTAGCATTCTAGGCATGTCCTTTGGCACTAGGGCCATCTATTACATAGCACTTGCTGATGCCTTTGGTTTATATCATGCCTTTAAAATACTATCAAGTGTCTGACATTCAGGTGGTTGAGCTTTAGTAGGTCACAAATCAGTTCTTAGATTTCACCACCCAGATGTTATAGGAGATACATTTTTAATACAGCCCATCATTATTCCATGTGTAGTTAGGCAATGAGAAACTCAGTGTACCCATTCTGAAACTAGTTAAATATTTGGTTATCTGAGAACAAGAGCAGAAAGCTTCTTTTTAATCACTCTTCTATATAACTTATTTTCTCAAAACTTATTTTCCCAAAATTGGGGGGGGGGGGGGGGGGGGGAGTAAAGTAAATGTTTTGGAAAAAGCTAACTCCAAAATACTGCATTTTACTTATATTGCATAATGGGTAAGCATTAACATTTTCCCTGCAAATCTATGAATAAGCTCCTGCCAGGACCTTTCTGTATAGCTAGAACAAAGATCACTATGGAAATATTTTAACCTGACACAATGGTTGGTTAAATAGCCCAATGGCTTCTGCAAGTAGAGTCAATCCAGAATACCTTGAAGGTTTATGGAATTCTTAACATACAGAGGGAAGAGTACATTTGGCTTGGAAGTCCATATATTATACAAAATCACTGCAGTGCAGCTCAATACCAGCTCTATCCTCCAATTTCTTAAACATGATTTTTGCTTGTCTATCTTATTCTTGAGTAATGATTTGGAACTTACTTGATTGTTACTAAAAGGCTATGTATGTTGAATGATGTGATATATTGTATAGAGATAAAGAAAATCTCTAGCATTCTATCTGGCCTTCTCTGATTTTGCCTCAGAAAGCTGCATGGAATGAATTCACCTGAAATACAAAGAAGTGTGAAACACCAGGAAGTCTATCGATCGCTGGAGAAATGATTCCACAAAAAAAGATACAACACTCAGATAGCAATAGCACTTAGACTTATATACTGCTTCATAGTGCTTTACAGCCCTCTCCAAGCGGTTTACAGAGTCAGCATATTGCCCCCAACAATCTGGGTCCTCATTTTACCCACCTCGGAAGAATGGAAGACTAAGTCAACCTTGAGCCAGTGAGAATTAGCAAAATTAGTCTGCAGTACTGCATTCTAACCACTGCGCCACCATGGCTCTTGATATACCTGGCTATGCAAGAATACTGGTACTCCAGAATACCAGTTCACCAAAATCATATTCTTCTTTAAATAATTTTAGAGTCCATATCTTTTGTTTTAGAAGGTTAGCAAAACTGCAGAAGACATATTCAGTTTAACACTATCTATATGATATGCGTATCTCTCTGTGTTATTATGTACTAAGCCTGTGCGACTCTTCTGATTCCAAGGCAAAAAGAACCTTTGGAACACATATATGTCAAATGTTATACTTATCTGCACCTCTTTAAAGCAGCTGCTCCGGCCGCACAATAACCCTTAAGAAGTATTTGGCTTAAGGAATTGTGGGCATGTGCTCTGGAGCACTTTTTGTCTTGAAATCTAAAGCCCTTGCATGTATAGAGATAGCCTCATCTTATTGACCTTCTCTGGGCTAAAAAGCTGAATAGGGTTTTGGTATTTAGACGGGAGAATTCTGGATGTGGAGTCTAGATTAGGAAATCCCAAAATGCCCCAAGCAACAGCAATGGCAAACCACCTCTCTGTTACGCTGTGAAGTCACCAGAAATCAGCCCTGAGTTAGAAAAGAATATTTTGTTACAATTGTATGCAAAAGAGGAACTTGTGAGGCTCCCCTCCCCACTTTCCTTCAAATTATTATCAGAATATTTCATTTTTTCCTATCCTTTTTCTGCTAGTAGAAGGATCTGATTAAAACATAATGAACAGTTGAGAAGAGATACCTGCTTCTTTCATCTCCTTTTCTAAAGACACCAAAAATGACAAGAAATTAAAGTTAACTCTTGAGCCTTGTTAAATAGCTGCATTTACCAGGCCATGCAAAGTAGTCTAGCATTAGTAATTTACTTGTAAAGAAGGTTGCAATCGTGTTTACAGAGCATACCTTTCCAATGAATCCCTATTCATCAAATTAAATTATAGTGTACAGTAACCGACAGAAAAGATATAAAAATAGATGCCATATTCCCTTTTGGAAATGAAGGCTATGTTTCAATTTTAAGAATTTATCTTTTATTGTTATTTCCTTCAGTCTAGAGATGATGAGCAATCACTTACAGGACATGAGGTCACCTTAGAAAAACATTGCACTGCACTGCATTGCAGTAATTAGTTAAACATATATGGTTGCCCAACTCCAGACTCAGAAACTTGCCACATTAAAAAACACCGCATAAACCCATAGAAAATTCACCCCCACTCCCATGGCTTCCGCAACACAATCAAGTTGACCATTTGATCAACTCCATCTCCATTCAGGGCCCCCAGGCCCACTGACAAAACCACATTTTTAGGACCTTTTCAGAAAAGCAGCAGGGAGGAGCTAACTGCACCTCAGGCCAACAGAAGGGAGGGATCAACCGCACCTCTATGTTCCATAGAGAAGGAGTTGCCACCAAAAAGGCACTTTTACATGGTCCCATCCCATGACAATCCCTAATCAATGGGGTTCGATAATCTACCCTACCTTGCTATCCTGGTGAGCCTGGTGGATGTAGTAGGAGAAAGATGATCCTTCAAATAGCCTGGCCCCAAGTCAAGTAGGATTTTAAAGGTGATAACCAGCACCTTAACTTGTACATGGAAACAGATTGGCAGCCTGTGCAGCTCCCTCAAGAGAGCTGACAAATGTGGAAGCATAGGCTTATACAAAACTGATTGCTGCATTCTGAGTCAACTAAAGTTTCCAGGTATTCTTCAAGGGCATCCTTATGTAGACCACAACACAATAATCTAGACCAGGATTATCAGGAAAGAGGATGGAGGTGACTGTGAGAAGGACATTTTGATCCAGGAATTGGTATAACTGGCATACAACTTGTAATTATACATAGGTCCTCCTGCCCTTGTCTGTCATCTGCTCCTTGAGCAGGAATAGCAAGTCCAGGAAAACCTCCCAGATTACATACCAGGTTGGTGTAGGTCAGTGCAGCCCCATTTTAAGTATTTATCTTTTATTGTTATTTCATTCAGTCCAGAGATGATGGTAATTCTCCAAGCCCCTAACCCAGAGCAACTGTCTTGTTAGGGTTCTGTTACAACCTGTTGTTCCCCATACAACAGTCTCCAGGCAATGAGGGAGGTGATGACAACATTGCTTAACATGGGCAGATACAGCATACTGATGATATCTTACCCCATGGTGATGGATCTCCCCAATAGTTTCATCTAGGTGTTAAAACAGGAGCAGAGAAAGTACCACCCTGAAGCATCCCAAAAATCAAGAGATGTGGGTCAGACCTGTCACCTCAACTGAAAGCAGTCTTGGAGGAAGGAAGTGAACCAGTCTATACAGTGCCTCCCACCCCAGTTGCTAGAGGCATTCCAGAAGGATACATGGTTGATGGTATCAAAAGCCACTGAGAGGTCAGATTATCAACTGACCAGTATAATTCCATTGTTTGTTACTGTATATATATTATACATGAAGAAATCAACACAAACATATTCACATCAATCATACTGTTATTAGGAATATTTATTGCCCATGGCTTTATTGGCTTTTAATGTTTGTAATTCATTTAGAATTGCCTCAAAGCAAGATGGGCGGCAAACAAATCTAATAAATAAAATAAATAAATAAATAAACAAAAGGAATAGGTAAAAATATTAGAACAAACTCCAAATAAATTGTGTTCACAGTTCATGTATTTATATTCCAGAAAATAACTCCCCTGTCATGTAACTGAAAGTCTAAAGTTCCCTGTTAAAATTTACAGATGTATACGGTGTGCAGAAAGCACCCTTGCTTGAACAATCTCTCCATTTTTCCATCCGTGTTATTCTCCCACTCATATAGCAGGGGTCGCCAACCTTTTGGACCTCAGGGACCACCAAACTCATAATTTTAAATCCCGTGGACCAGAGACCCTGGGAAAATCCCCAAAAAAGTCTGCAGGAAAATTCCCCACCCCGTTTTCCTACTGATCAATCATTCTTTATTTGGGATCATAGGATACTGTCTCTAGCTACATTCTTGGGGGGGGGGGGTAGAGAGACTTTGGCTTCATGCAAGGAAAGCAGCAGAAGCAGCAGGAGTCTTTCTTTCTCTCCCCCAAACTTCATTAATTCATTAATTCATTCATTCAGTGGTACACGACAAACTACTTCTAAAACTAAAATCTTATGGTATCTCTGGACAACTGCATAACTGGATAGAAGCATTCCTGTCAAACAGATAACAAATGGTCAAAATTGGGAGTGTCCTATCAAATTCTGTATCTGTCAATAGTGGTGTCCCCCAAGGCAGTGTCCTAGGACCAATTCTCTTCATACTCTACATAAATGACCTCTGTGATCATATTAAGCGCAACTGTGTTCTCTTTGCTGATGATGTAAAGCTGTTCAATACCACAGACAATACTGCTACCCTTCAAAAAGATCTTGATTATGTATCAGAATGGTCAAACAAATGGCAACTTCAAATCTCAACAAATAAATGCTCTGTCTTATATATTGGCAAAAAAAATCAGAAAATAAAACAAGCTGAATAGTCAAGACCTTGTTGATGACCTAAGCTCTGTCAAGGACCTTGGAATACTCATCTCTAATGATCTAAGTGCTAGAGCCCACTGTAACTACATAGCCAAAAAGGCATTACGAGTTGTTAACCTAATCCTACGTAGCTTTTTCTCTGGTAATATCACACTACTAACTAGAGCATACAAAACATTTGCTAGATCAATACTCGAATGCAGCTCATCAGTTTGGAACCCACATTACGTATCTGATATTAGCACAGTTGAGAAAGTCCAGAAATATTTCACAAGAAGAGTTCTCCACTCCTCTACTCATTATAGAATACCTTATGTCATCAGACTTGAAATTGTAGACCTAGAAAACCTTGAATTACGCCATCTTTGGTCTGATCTAAGTATGGTATATAAAATCATACATTGCAATGACTTACCTGTCAATGAATACTTCAGCTTCAACCATAACAACACAAGAGCACACAATAGATACAAACTCAAGGTTAACGGCAAACTTGATTGCAGGAAATACAACTTCAGCAACAGAGTGGTCAATGTCTGGAATACTCTACCTGACTCTGTGGTCTCTTCCCCAAACCCCAAAAACTTTAACCTTAGACTGTCTACTATTGACCTCACCCCTTTCCTAAGAGGCCTGTAGGGGGCATGCATAAGTGCACCAACATGCCTACCGTCCCTGTCCTATTGTTTCTTTTATGTTTCTTATATGTACCCATTTCATGTATTCATAACTAAGTATATACTTATACCTATTATCTTGTAAGCAATTGACAAATCAAATAAATAAAAAATAAAACTCTGCTAGAAATGAGTCTTTGTGAGATTTCTTGCACTGGAGCAGTCTTTTGGAGCAGGATGTCTTGCAGGGTCGCAAAGACTAATTTCTGGCGGAGTTCGGGGGAGAAAAAGAAAGACTTTTGCTGCTTTCCTTGTTTGCAGCCAAAAGCAGAAGAAAGAAGCAGAAAGAAGCAGCCCGGTGGCCAGGCCAGGCACGTGGGATGAGTGGAGCAAGTTCCCCCCCTCCGCCCTTTCCCCCTTCCCCTCACTACCTCGTGTTGTTCACAGTGCAAGCGACGCAAGCCTTGTGTTCCCGCGGGCTATGTATGTGGCACAGCCTTGTGTTCCTGCACAGCCTGCATTAATTGTTTTGGGGGAGGTGCTTTGGGAGTGACATTTCTCTGCGGACCACTAAAATTATCTTGTGGACCACCAGTGGTCCCCAGCCCACTGGTTGGTGACCACTGGTATATAGTATTCCCAAAGGACTTTGGGAACATGTGGGGAAAATGCAGTATACTCCAGTCAGGAGGATGAAGAACCAAGAATTCTGAATAAGATGCCTCTCAATCTTGCTCTAGAGAAAAGAAATTCCTAGATTTGTAAATCCACATTTGTATATATGTGTTTATGAACAGGCTGAAAAATCTACTGTATAAAATTTGTCTCCATTACAACTCACAACAAAATTGTCTACAAGCCCATCAGATTAGTTCTCCCAGCCCTTTCCTAATGACTGCACTGGAAATGATTCTACAATTGCTTCTTATATTGATCCTTCTTTTTTGGAACATGCTATTCACTGGGACATAAATCCAAGTATAATGTTAAGAATTGCCTTAGCTTGTGTTCCCATTCATTGTAAGGAAGGGAAATCTGTTCAATGTTTATTGAGCAAATTTGGTGACAAAGTAACTTAATGTCGCCAGTGTTTGATCGCTTGTACGCATATAAAAGAAATATTGTAGTTTGAACTCTCTAAACCATGTACACAGACAGCACATGGGGAGGTGGAGATCTCCTAAGACATATCTAGAAATAGCATGTGTACTTGTAATATATATTTAAAAAATTAAAAAGATTATAATCTAAATGGAAAAATCCACAAAGTATTCTCCTGTTCCAGCTGAAATGAGTTGTTCTAGGTGGCAAAATAAGGGATGGTGTAATTGGTACTGCTGCCACAAAAGATTTTGCAGTATAAAGACTAATAGAGACACACTCTGCTAAGACAGAAGTTGCCTGAGGATGATCTCCAGCATAAATCTGAAAGCTCAGAAGACTAAATCTCTGGTCCTGATGATTGATCCAGACTGGATCCTGCAACATTATGCTGCAATGCATATTCATCTTCATTTGTGAAAGACTAATAACTCTGAAGTTCTATTTCAGGGGGAAAATGCCTATGTCTGATGCTCCAGATGGGGAGCTTAAACACCTTTGGAGTACAAAACTTAGGAATCACTTTACACTTTCTTTACATAGGAAGCATTGCCCACAGGGAAAAACATGGAGATATTTATATCAGCATAATTATTTATGTAGAAGAAGCCAAAATAATTGTTTATATTGGATTGGGGCATACCAGCTGTGGATGCTAAGGGACATCTATTTACACAAGCTATAGTAGATAAGTAGCCTAGTCTCCCATTCTCTACATTCCCATCTTAAATCAGTTTTCCCTCTCTTGCTTTTGGGAATATTTCCATTTAAACTGAAACTGTGGCCATAAAATGAGTGTATCCCTAGGGCACTGAGTGCCTTTTAACTAGAAATTCTAGATATAAATATTAACAAAAATAAATTTGTTCCAGGCATGAGGCCAGCAAGAAGAAAATGATGTCAGCTCGAGAAAAGGCTGTGACAAGAAAAGCTCTTATGTTTGTTCTCCTACTTCTACTTCTACAGTTTCAGATGGTAGCTGCTTTTCTCATACAGCATGAAATGGTTGCTTATGACATTCTCCAACGGGTTTTCAAATTGGTGAAATACCAGTTGGGAGGAGAACTGGTTTTGGCTTTTTGGCAAAGAACTAAATTCATTTAACAGTCAAGTGAAAAATGGTTTTGTTTGCTCAATGCTGGAAAATCCAGAGATTGTGTAAACAACTTTTTGCAAATATTTTACATTTTTAATTAAAGTTATCTTGAAGTTAGCTAAAAAGTCATATTTAATAATAATAGCGAAAGCAGCAAATACATTATCAGTTCCCTCTCTGCAAATATCCTATCTCATAAATTAGGCTTTGTGGTATTTAATATTCCAATGTTCTTTTACTGAAGCCAGGAGAACATAATGTGAGAAAGTAGGAAAACTAAAATGAGAAAATCTATAAATGAGTGGATTTGCTCGTATGTTACAAAAGTTCAGCAGGCATTTTAAACATCTACTTGTTGTGGGAAGACTTTTTGTGGGTAGCTGATTAACACATTTATTTGTTATATTTTTATTTTATAGGGAAGAGAAGGATCCAGATTTTGCATGGAGTTTCATGTTTTTTTCCTGATTCTGCTCCCTCCTTTCTGGCATGACAGTTTCACTCTTGTCTAGAACAGTGCTTGCTATTTGCAATGTAGACATTTGTTCTGAAAAGGAGAGAAAATGCCCCCAAATCATGCAACCTTTCTCCCTTCCCCACCTCTCCCTTTCTGTCTCTCACCAGTCTTGCAAGATTGCATTACCAAAGCAATAAAAGGAGAATATTTCATGGCTGAAGGAAGAAAAATACTGAAAATTAGTAGTAGACTTACAACCTACTTTATGTAGGAAAATAAGGGTGAAAGATTAATACATCTATAAAAGAGAGAATCGCCCCACCCCTACTATTGGGGGAAAAAAAGATCACCAGCTTCATCTTGAGTCCTTTGGTGATATCATCCCATTACTGCCCTTGACCCCTGAAAAACATCAAAGTGAACCCTACCACCATCTGGAGCATTGATCCTTTGCTTTAGAAGCTGAAGAGATCAAACTTCTTCTCCTTCATTTCTGTAACAGATAAATGAACATGAATTCCTGCTCTCAACCCAATCATACCACATTCTCTCATGGATAGTTCATCAAAGGTCAAGATTCAGCTCAAATCCCATGTTATGAAGACTGATCAGCTTCATAACATTTTTGAAAATTTCTCTGACTACTGATGAAGACAGAGCACATATTTTTTGGACTTTCTCCACAGAACTTTAGACCATATTGTCATAGTTCATGACAAAAGTATAAGTCTCTGATTTGGAGAAATTCTTGCATTTACAAAAGTGATTAGTCTCCCACAACATTGATAAGTTAAAAAAAATACTTTTTTAATGTACCCAGATAATGCTTATAGGCAGAGAAAGAAGAAAAGGCCCATAGGACAGTTTTTTCAAATCCTTTTTCCTTTTTCTATTCTCTTTCCTCCCTCTTTATTTATCGATAATTTAACTTTATTTATCTTTCTTCCCCATTGCTTTTCAAAGTGTGGATTTCTATTCCTCCAGAGTTAAGATTAGTCCCTATGCTCTCGTTGTTTCAGAAAGTGCATCTCTTTAATCTGGCTTTTTAAAAAGCTAAATAACAAATTTTAAAACAGTGGTTTTTTATTAGTTTATTATAGCTTTGATGCATTAATGTAGATAAATTAATAAGGATTTTAATTTTAATGTGTTTATCTATGATTTAGTTCTACTAATTGTGACATTTGCCAAATAACATTGTAAACACACATATAAAAACTGGCATTGTCGTTCTAGATCTGACCATTAAGCGACTGAAGTCCCCTCCCTTTCTTGTCTGATTGTTTCCTAGGTAGCATCTCTTCCCCTCATTTTGCAAACTCATCCACACATTCCATTACAATCATTCAGAGAAGCTTGGAGAACACCTGAGAATTTCCCTGGAAGAGAATTGAAGACTAATAGTTCAGGAACTTCAGTCCAGAGGTTTAAAACATAAGCTCCTTCCCAATTTCTGGAAAGTGACATTTGAGAGAGTCATAATCAGCAAGATGACAGACCATGTATCAATAACATGCACACATTTTAAAAAATGTGGAGCTTAATCTTTGCCAACTTTGAAAGATATATATTCTCTACAGGCCCTGTTACTTCTAGGCAAAACCCTTGAAATTTAGCAATAGCAACAACAACAGCACTTAAACTTATATATAGCACTTACAGCATTCTTAGAACATTACTTACAGCATTCTCTGAGTGATTTACAATGTCAGTATATTGCTGCCCAACAATTTGGATCCTTGTTTCACTGACTCTGGAAGGATAAAAGGCTAAATCAACCGTGAGCCAGACAAGATTGAACTTCTGGCTGTAGGAAGAGTTAACCTGCAATATTGCATTTTAACCACTGTACCACCACAGTTCACTGGAACATTATACCTGCCTCATATGGAACACTAATTATAAATTGTGAAGAATTGGCTATATTGAAATTACGTTGTAGTAGATTTCATCAGGAATGTTCTCTAGAGGAGCAAGTTGTCCTCCACACAATCTATGCTGTACAGTTGTGATTTTACATAATCTGCTGTTACTTCAACCTGGAAACAGTGTTCTAAAAGTTAGCTGTATCGTATTTCTTTCCACAGAGCTTATTTTGCTAGGCAACAGGCACAAATAACTTTCCCCTCCTGTTTTAAAAATGATTGGACTTCTAATAGTTCCCTTTCTGCATTAGTTAATACAAACAAGAGTAATGAGGCAGTTCTATTGCCCAATGAAGAACCCACCTCTCTGCCTTGCCCTGCATCAAGACAATTTCAACATGAAGAAATGTTGGAGAACAATAAACCCGCAATAAAGCTGGTTCAATACATTCAGCAGCTCCTTATTACTGTATTATATTGCACATTACAATGTTAGACATACAGTAAGAGGTTTGTCTTAAAGTTGATGTTATGGATTTCTTGGAATACCTGTGTTTCCCCCAAAATAAGAAAATAAATATAAAATCTTATAATTTTTGGGGTAGGGTTTATATTAGGCACATGCTTAAAAATCAGACTGTCTTATTTTTGGGGTAGATCTTACTTTCTGGGAAACACAGTAGAGATAGTTCTGATTTCCTATATATACAGTCCCTCAGACTTTGGAAATATTAATCTCCTAAAGTCCAGATAACCTGACATCTAAACTGATGTTGTCTGACTCTAATCTTTGGCCAATATTAGTCTGATTTTTTGGTCAGAGGATATGTCTCAGATGTTTCAAAGAAATTGAGATCCTATTGCTTACCACTGTAAAGGCTACATACACATCCTGTAAAATCCAACTGCTAATTTGCCAAATATTTGTGTGCATGGATGTGTTTGTGCATGTATGTGTGTGAGAGAGTATTGATGAACAATCTCAGTAATTGAGAAGCAGTGAAGGACACATGCTATATATGGAGGAGCCCTAACCAAGATCTGGAATAAAATTAATTTAAATAATTAGTTCCTTCAGTGTAGTATGATCACCTCTATATATTAGCCTTATGTCTGACCACAACACATTTGAAAGCATTTGAAGATCACACATGAACCTGAATTGACAGATTTTGCACACATTATTTATTATTATTTTGTTCCTATCATCATTTCTTAGTACATTTATTTGTTCCAGAACTCAACGAGTCATTGAGATCAATCCTTTCTCCTATTTTGCTCAACTGTTTTACAAGTCTTTTTTACAACCTTGTGTTGTCATTTCCATGGCTGAGGATGAATTTGAACCTGAGATTCCCCACTCCTAATCCAACTCCACATGAATGGGTGGCCATGCAAAAGGAAGTATAAAAATAGGTGTGCATGTGTATGTGTGAGAGTGTGAGTGTGAGTGGTGAGAGAGAGGAAGGGAGGGAGAGAGTGGGAGGGAGGAATATTATTGGGAAAAATGTATTTTCTCAATAAAATTACTTTTTACTCTTGCCAGACCCCACAATACTGTAATTCTACCACTGCCTCCCTTTCTTACTTTCTTTTTGCTAGATAGAAAGCAAATTGATGATGATAATTAATAGAATAGTGATGGTATATTACTAACTTGTACCTCCTTTGCTGTGTATTTTTGGCCAAGTAATTGAAATAGGTGATATTTCATTTGCATAAAAAAATTAATAAAGAAGCTCCAACTGTATCTGATTTTGCATATTATATACGTAGAACTGTCAGAAATCCTGGATTTTTTTTCTCCCCTTCCCACTTTGTCCACCTCCCCCCAGCCATTTCTCTAGATGACGTCCAATGATAATAGCTATAACATGATGGGAAATTAATTGAGAGAACATTTGTACAGTGACATAATTTTATAATCCATTTTACTGCCTGCTATTAGCAGGAATCCAAACCCCCATGGGTGCTTCAAGTGAATATCTCTCTCTTAGCAGAAGTTACAGTCTAGAGGTCAGAATGTTAGCTCCTTCCATCAGCCAGGTGTCAAATCACTGTCAAAAGTAAATTATTGGCTTTTTTTATTATTATTTTACCTTCCAGCCTTGTACTTTGGCATAGGAGTTGATTTGTAGTTAGCCACTGGGGACAAGAGAGTGCTGGTGGCCATTTGAGGCCTCTTTCACATAGGTACTTAGTGGGATCATTATGTGTTAACTTGAATCCATGCAGCTGTGTTTGTGATTGAGTGCCCCATTATAAACATTAAAATGGCATTATGAAATCATGGATTCTGAGTCATCTGTAGCTATAGCAATAACTTATTATAACACCATATGTTTTCAAAAGGGAGAAAAGCAGGGCAGGGAGAAAAGAGCTGTTTGGAGTCAAAGGAAGCTTTTGCTAAAGCAAAACAAATATATCAATCACCTTATTGTCACTAAGATCACAATCACAGATTGACAAACATTCTTACATAGAGCTTCAGCATTAATAATATTACTGTTGCCGTATTTATATACTTGTATATCTCTTATATACTTGTGATTACCCTTTCCTTGCCCAAGGATGTTTAAATCCATGTTGCAAATTGTTTTAAGAGTGCTTGTCAGGTGGGATGAAAAGGCTGAAATAAATATGCTCTCCAGATGTACTAACTAAGATAATAGCTGCCTAGTAGTAGCATTATGAAAAACAGCTAGAGCTCCTTACAAAATTCTCTGGTACATTAATTTCAGTGTAGAATATATGAGGTTTCTCAAGAACTATAGGATATAACAATGAAGACTTTCTTTGCACAGCCATTATCAACACATTGTCCTCCAGAAATATATGACTGCAATTTTTCTATGTTTCCTATGGCAGAGAAAGGAAACTGATATCTTTCCAGATGTTGAGGAACTACAATTCCCAGTGTCTCTTACCATGGTGAAGTAGTTTAGCAACATTTTGGTGATGTTTGCTGATATATCTGAAGCTGTTGTCTAATACATAGACAAGGTAAAGAATAGAACAGCAAATGCTGTATTAGCTGGATTAGTGTGTGAGTAAACTCTAGATAAACATTTGAAAAGCTCTAAATTGTTGCTATGCTTTTTGGCTCTTTTAAAGAGCTTTGTTTCTGACACCATCCCTGATTTATTTTTTCTTTCACTATATATGATATGATACTTGATGCCCACTTCATTTATCTGACCATGCCTTACATACTATGTGTATATATACACATAGCTGAATAGTCGTTGCCTAACTTCACTTTGAAAGCCTTGAATCTTAACATTATACCACAGACTCATAGGGCTGGTGATAGGAAAGTATTGTATTCTTGAGGCTGCTGGTGGTTTTAAAGAAAATAAAGATGAGTTTTATTTAGTAAATAAAGAAAGTAATGAAGAAGTCTAAGCTACTTAGATCTAGCTACAATAAGAGCCAATAGGGAGAAAAAGTACAAGATAACAATATAGGTATGAACATAAACATGAACAAAGGAAGTAAATACAGATAAATGGGGACAGTAAGGCAGAGATGGTAGGCACTCTGGTGCACTTATGCATGCCCCCTTTAAGGACCTCTAAAGAATGGGGTGAGGTCCACAGTAGACAGCTTGAGATTGAAGCTTGTGAGAGTTTGAGGCTGTAACAATGGAGTCGGGTAGAGCATTCCAGGCATTGACCACTCTGTTGCTGAAGTCGTATTTTCTGCAATCAAGTTTGAAGCAGTTTACCTTGAGTTTATATCGGTTCTTTGCCCATGTACTATTGTGACTGAAACTGAAGAAGTCATTGATGGGCAAGATGTTATAGAAGACAATTTTGTGTACTATGCTTAGATCAGACCTCAGGCCGATCTAATTAAAGAAAGAAAGAAAGAAAGAAAGAAAGAAAGAAAGAAAGAAAGAAAGAAAGAAAGAAAGAAAGAAAGAAAGAAAGAAAGAAAGAAAGAAAGAAAGGAGGGAGGGAGGGAGGGAGGGAGGGAGGGAGGGAGGGAGGGAGGGAGGGAAGGAAGGAAGAAAGAAAGAAAGAAAGAAAGAAAGAAAGAAAGAAAGAAAGAAAGAAAGAAAGAAAGAAAGAAAGAAAGAAAGAAAGAAAGAAAGAAAGAAAGAAAGAATGTCGCTCCACGGAACCACTCCCTGGTGCCCCAAATGTTAGGAGCCGCTGATATAAATGTTGTAACTGATGAAAATATGTGTCTAATCTAGGGGAGGCATGTTACACAGAGACATACAAAGGAAGGTTTTAGACAAGAAATAGGTACTTAATATATAATATATTTGCATTTATCATGTTCAATCGGTTTATTAGTACAGAAAACCAGTTGCATGAAACATTGAATTCCAATCTCAAGGGCCAAATAAAATCTGGCATTCCAAGCTGTAACCAGCAAGATGTAAGACCCAGTAGCGTTAGAATTCACATTACATCCTCTCTATCCTTGTGGATTTTCAAAGAATGACCTATTTGATATTACTATATATGCTCATTATTAATTGTGAAGGATGATGCAAAAATATAGTATTTGCAAGTTGGATAAAGGCTGCAGAATTGTGCAGTGTCAGAATACAATTAAAAAATGTAGTCATAATGAAGCCGAATCTCCCATCCACCTTTTTAGCATTACTGAGTACTATGGACACTCTTCTTTACCGAAAAAAAAAAATGTTTCTATGAGGGAGGTCTGAAAGAAGGCTGCTACAGTACATCTCATGTTCTTACTTTGCAGCACATTTATTACACTAGATATCTTTTTTAAAATGTATTATTTTCCATTTGTTCTCTTCTTTGCCAATTTGTTATACCACGTCTTCAGAGGGGAAATAAAACTTTTGATGTATTCTTGATAGAACACAGCTTGAATGTAACTTCCTGTATGCCAGTTGGCAGGCAAAGACTATCATGAATGACAACAGACACATAATTGGCTGAAAACATCTCCAGAGCAAATTATCATAAACAATAGAGGAAATATATGTTATTGCATGCAAAAAAATCACTTAAATCTCTAGATTTTTCAACAAAGTTTGGAAGCTGATTAGATTGGCCATCTGATTCAGTGGGTCAGGATAAAACAACCTTGCTGGAATACTGCTATCACATCACCCCTAGTCCTTCTTTTTTCTAGACTAATCAAACCCAAATCCTGCAATTGTTTTTCATACATTTTACTCTCCAGGCCTTTAATCATCTTAGTTGCTCTTCTTTGCACTTTTTCCAGAGTCTCAGCATCTTTTTATAATGTGGTGACCAAAACTGAATACTGCATCCAGTTTTAGTCACCACATTACAAAAAGTATGTTGAGATTTCGGAAAATTGCAAAGAAGAACAACTAAGATGATTAAAAGCCTGGAGACAAAAATATATCAAGAACAGTTGCAGGATTTGGGTTTGGTTAGTCTAGAGAAAAGAAGGACTAGGGCTGAAATGATAGCAGTATTCCAGTATTTGAGAGGTTACCACAAAGAGGAGGGGAGCAACTTATTTACCAAAGCATCTGTAAGCAGGACAAGAAACACTAAACCCTGGAAGACTCCAGACCTGATATAGAAAGAGATGGTAAAGATAAGTTGAACCACCTTTAAAGCAGCCTCTGGGACACTTGAAAGCTAAATAAAGAGCAGTTGGTTGATTAAAATTTGATGGTGGTATCTTAGATAATTTTGTATTAATTTCAATCCCACTTTTTCATAATATAGTTATGAACAGGTATCAGTTTTAGGTTTTCCACTTAACCTCACTGTATCAAATTAATGAGACCACTCTTCTTTTCTTTTCTTTTCTTTTCCTTTCTTTTCTTCTCTTTTCTTTTTCATTATCTTACATTCTCCTTGCTCTGATACCAGGCAGGAAACTAAGAGCAACTGAACTTGACATTTCTCCTTTTCCTGCCATAACATTTCCCCATACCATTGATTGACTTCAGCCTTTCTTGTTTAACACTCTCCCAGTACTAAATGGTTAACAAACTCGTTCTTCCTAGCAAGATCACCTGAATAACTTACTTCAGAATTATTTTGGAAACTGTCATTAGGCAGTATACCTTCAGTATTGAGCTTTCCTATTAACTGCATTGTCAATTTCATTTCAAAATCAAATTTCATGTGGAAAGAGTCTTTGGGAATATTGTTCTTTTCATCTTATGGCACATAACTATTTCAGACTATGTTTTGCTATTAGATAGCTATGCTAGTAGGCTTGGGATACAGAAAGCATACCCTGGACTTAATTAGCTGGTCCAATGTGATTCTATCTCCTTTCTCCATCTTCAAATAGGCATCAGTAGTAATTTCCCAGCTCATTGGGTACACATTCATCTTAATGCAGCATCAACATTTTAAATGATGATGCATTCCACTCATTTAATCCCCCAGAGACCGTACATATTAAGCACATGAAAGCAGAATTGTACTTTATTTCCAGAACTTCACTGGCAGATATTTCCTGCTTATTTAGAAGAGAAAGAGAAAAAGAAAGGGAGGGAGGGGGGAATGATTATAAATAATTCTATCTTGCTCTTTTGCTTTTCAATAAAGCGAAGAGCTGAGGGACTATTTTTTTGGGAAGGAACTTAGTTCAGAAGTTTAAGTCAGCTAAAAGCAAATCTTCCTGAAAAAAAAAATTATCCAAAGAACAGCATTGGTGGATCAGGTCAGGCAATTCATTATGCCTGCTTCTCACAGTGGCCAACTAGGTGCTTCTTTGAGATCTTCAAATCTACCAGAAAGACGATATCCTTCCTTGTTGCTGCTTCTAGTGACTGCTTTCAATTACTTACCAAAGTTGCCATAGAGTGGTTGTGACTAACAACCGTTCTCAGATTTATGATCCATAAAGCATTCTAAAGCATTCTATTCTATAATTTTCCTTTAAAAGGCATCTAATCTATTGACCATCAACACCTTTCTGTGCAATGAATTATTCCATACAAGGCATATTTTCTTTGGCATATTCTGATTTTAATCAAATTCAACACATTGTCACTAGTTCATTTTATTGATTGATTGATTGATTTGATTTGTCAATTGCTTACAAGATAATAGGTATAAGTATATACATAGTTATGAATACATGAACAGGGTACATATAAGAAAAATAAAAGAAACAATAGGACAGGGACGGTAGGCACAATGGTGCGCTTATGCACGCCCCCTACAGACCTCTTAGGAAAGGGGTGAGGTCAATAATAGACAGTCTAAGGTTAACGTTTTTGGGGTTTGGGGACGAAACCACAGAGTCAGGTAGAGTATTCCAGACATTGACCACTCTGTTGCTGAAGTCGTATATCCTGCAATCAAGTTTGGTGCGGTTAACTTTGAGTTTGTATCTATTGTGTGCTCTTGTGTTGTTGTGGTTGAAGCTGAAGTATTCATTGACAGGTCAGTCATTGCAATGTATGATTTTACATACCATATTTAGATCAGACCGAAGATGGCGTAATTCAAGGTTTTCTAGGTCTAGAATTTCAAGTCTGGTGACATAAGGTATTCTACAACGAGTAGAGGAGTGGGGAACTCTTCTTGTAAAATATTTCTGAACTTTCTCAATTGTGCTAATATCAGATACGTAATGTGGGTTCCAGACTGATGAGCTGTATTAGTTATATAGAGAGTATAATTCAGGCTGCATCATGCTAGAGCGAAGAGAGAAAATACCATTAAACCATGTCTCATTTCATAAACTTCCCTAGGCTAAAAAGCCACATCTGCTTTAGCCTTTACTTACTGTATAAAGCAAAGTGTCCTTTGATCATTTGGCTTTTCTTTTCCAATCCACATCTTAGCACTACTATAGATAAGGTAGATGATAATTAGAACGCTACACAATATTTTCAACATGATCACACTACAGATAACAATTTACCAAATTATATTATTAAAACTGGTATATTGTGAAGATTTAATTAATTAATGCTAATGTTTACTACAAAAATCATATTATTGACCACATTTGGAATACTTTTTCTAGAAAATAATTATCCCCAAAATTTTCTCATAAGTTAATATTTTCAATTATCCGTACATGGCCCTGACTTTGCTTTTCTTTATTGTGCAATATCTGTTACTTGTGAGTTAAGATGCCATCCCTCTGAATTTTACAAATGGTTTGTCTGCCTGTTGATTGTAACTGGGATCAAGAATAGCTGTTTTATACTGAGAGACATCTACATCCTAAAATGTTCAACTCATGAGCAACAGCAATAGCAATAGCACTTAGATTTATATACTGCTTCACAGTGCTTTACAGCCCTCTCTAAGTGGTTTAAAGAGTCAGCCTATTGCCCCCAACAATCTGGGTCCTCATTTTACCCACCTAGGAAGGATGGAAGGCTGAGTCAATCTTGAGTCTGGTGAGATTTAACTGCCAAATTGCAGGCAGCTGGAAGTCAGCAGAAGCAGACTGCAGTACTGTACTCTAACCACTGTGCCATTATGGCTGATGAAGATTGAAGATCCTGATATTTTGTCACTCACAATCAAAGTCAAGATATCAGAAACATTGATGATTCTGAGTTAAAGCTGCAATTAGAAGCTGTAGTGTTTATTAGACAATATAGAGTTTCTGTACCTGACTCCCATTCAACAGTTATTGATATTTCTATATCTTCAAAGCTGTATTTTAGAATCAGTATCTACATCCCACCCTTTCCTCTTATTAGCAACATGCCTACAATCCATGAACGTTTGTCCCTTCTACTTCTTATGCTTTTGGAGCCAGTTTGCCTTCGGCTATAATTCCATATTGACCTCTTTTTTTGTACATAATATACACAAAAAACAGCCAGTCAGAGAAGCAATATGTTCTGAGGCAAGATGATAAAAGAGCTCTATCTTAAGTGCACCAAGTGAAATGTTGGAGTCAAACTCAGCAAACTCAGATTTATGAATTATCACAGGATCACCCATCATATAGTAAGTCTGTAAGTAGTTATTACTTGAGCTGAATTGAGACATGAACAAAATGGACTTAATTTTCTGACCTATTAAAGATCTTCCAAAAGAAAAAAGAAAAAAGCTCTAGGCCTTTTATTTGTGGCACAATTATTGCTATTCTACTAAGAAAAACTAAAAATATCTTACAGTACTGAGCAAAATAGTATGTGGATGAGCATACTTGGTAGTCAAAATGGTATCATTCATATTAAACCCCAAATTACAACATTTCTCATGGAGTATTTCAATGCAGCATTATCTTAATATAGCTGTATGTTGATGAGAATGTTGATGTACAGTGCTGAATTGGATTATTCTCACACTCTTCCCCCCACCCCACAAAAAAAATTAAGAGAATATAGATCATACATCTCCACCCCAGGCCACCCCAACGAAGCCGTCGAAATGATGTCCCGGTGCCTGGAGGCCGTGCGGAGTTGGATGGGTTGTAACAGGCTTCGTCTCAACCCGACCAAAACCGAGTGGCTGTGGTTTCCTGCGCCCAGATACAGCCAGCTGGTTCCTTCGCTGGCCGTGGGGGGAGAGGTTTTGACCCCCGTGGAAAGGGCGTGCAATCTGGGTGTCCTCCTGGATGTACGGCTGTCCTTAGAAGAGCATATTGCAGCCGTCGCCAGGGGGACTTTTTATCAGATTCATCTGATCCACCACTTGCGGCCCTTTCTGGCTCTGGGCCGCAACTGGTCACTTCGCACAGTCACTTCCACCCTCGTTATCTGCCGCCTGGATTATTGCAATGCTCTCTACATGGGGCTCCCCTTGAAGAGTCTCCGGAGGTTGCAGTTGGTCCAGAATGCAGCCGCGCGGGTGATTGTGGGTGCCCCTCGGAGCTCCCACGTTACACCGCTTCTCCGCAGGCTGCACTGGCTTCCTGTGGCCTACCGGATTCGATTCAAGGTGGTACTGACGGTATTTAAAGTGCTCCATGGCTCGGGACCTGGGTACTTACGGGACCGCCTACTGCCATCGTCAACCTCCCGCCGCCCAGTACGCTCCCACAGGGTTGCCCTACTTGGGGTACTGCTGCCTGGCTGCTGTCGGCTGACGGCCCCGAGAGTTTGGGCTTTCTCTGTGGGAGCTCCCTCCCTATGGAATGATCTCCCCCCGGAGATACGGGCTATGACGGATATCCTGACCTTCCGGCGCGCAGTGAAAACCCTATTTTTTAAACTGGCTGGCCTGGCCCAGTAACTGTGTTTCGGGTTTTAATTCAATTTTAATTGGGGTTTTATTAGTTTTAATTTTTAATTGAATTCCTTGGATGGACACAGCCGGACCAAATTATTTAATGTATTTTTAATTGTATTTATTGTATATTTATGGTGTATTTTTAGTAGGCTGTACACCGCCCCGAGTCCCTTTTTGGGAGAGGGAGAGGTATAAAAGTTTAATTAATAAATAAATAAATAAAATAAATACGGGTTAAATTTGTTCATTCTATATGTTATTTGTGTTATTTTTGTGTTTCTAATCCACAAGTGTCCTAATGCAACATTTAAGTAGGTACTCAACCTTTAAGTAGGTACTCAATGGAAGGTTTCCCATTCCTCCACGACCATATCCCATCAACAAACTTCTGTATTGCTTATTTCTCTTCTTTGTTCTTGTTTCACCAACCACCCAATACTTGCTGCTTTTGTGGCCCTACCTCCTTGAAACTGTTTTGAATACTTAATGAATAAATGAATTAAATTGTGTGATATCCCATCAGGTCAGTCTGACTCTTAGCAACCACATAGTTAGATTTTTCTCCAGGAAATTAGTTAAATGGTAAATTGCTTTGGAACTGAATAAATATTGCTAATTGTGAACTGTTCCCCTTAACACTTGAACCATACTTATCTGCCAGTATACAGAAGAACTGTTGTTTAAAATCAGGAAGTGATGCATCAGGATAAAGTTCTCATTCTCATTTTATTTCTTAATTTTCACTGCAGGCAATACTACATACCTCCCCCCCCCCCAAAAAAAAAAAAACATGTCAATTTGAAGACAGGTTCCATTGTCTGCAAACTACACTGGAATTAACAAAGTTCTTCATCCCATATTTCTGGGGTGATTTCCACCCTAACCCATGTATTTTGTTTCTGTAAAAGCCCCCAACATTGCAAAATGGAACAATTTGTAGCCTCTGGAGAGTTTTTGTGTCAACTGGTGCTATAACATGTAGCCCATGGGAAATGATGGAGGTATTGCTGAGCTATAATAATAAAAATACAGTTACTGTTTAAAAGAGTAATTTATGTGGCACTAAAGCATACTGTAATATCCTAAGCTATTCACGTCATATTGTGACTCCATGCTCAATACGTACTGTGCACTCAGTGGCTATTGAACATAATGACCTATTTAAATGGTAGTCCATGCAACAAAAATATAACTGAGATTTTTACAGTATTTCCAGAACCAAAATACTGACAAGGAAGTTGGGGGTGGGATGGGAAAAGCATGTAGCATGCTACCCAGTGCATCAACAATCATCATTTATCATTCATGAGCTATCTCCCTCCCACAATATTGCGGCTGGTGCTACCATTTCTGCTTACTGCCTGCCCTGTCCTAAAGGATTAAAAAAAAAGCATTTTGTTCTTCTTCCCCTGGAGATGTATTGCAGCATGCATCAATAAGCATGAGATTGCTTTCAAGCAATATCTGAGTCTCACCTACTGCCTACAAACATTATCCCTTTTTTTCATTCTTGTAGATACACTGTGTGAAATTCTAGGAACATTAGCTGTGTAACTTCTTCTCACATGTATAGTTATTTGGAATACAACAAGATACTGCCCATTAATGTCATCATTTTGTTCTTCTATTCATGATGCCTAGAATCAACAATTACGGCTCTACCAATTAATACAAGAACTCTTCCCATTAGAAGATTAGATCATTCTTTTGATGTGGGAGTAGACAACATTAATAGCAAGAGCATTAAGACTTATATAGCACTTTATAGTTTATACAGCCCTCTCCAAGCAGTTTACAGAGTCAGCATATTGCCCCCAAAAGTCTGGGTCCTCATTTTATCGACCTCAGAAGAATGGAAGGCTGAGTTAGCCTTGATGTCGATTGATGTGGGAATACACAATTTTTTGCAGGCCGTTCTTTCAAAAGCATCTTGGGGGAGGGGGGGGACATTTGTAAAAATAAGAGAATCCATGAGCAAAATATTTTCAATTAAATATAGCTTATATAATTATTAACCCCATGTATTTAATAATTTTTCACTTCTACCATTTTAAAAATTTCAACTTGGTAACAACTTAAAGAATAAAGAAAGAATGCTTTGAGGTGCAATGTTAAGCCAAGAAAAAGCTGAGCTGTAGATATTGATGGGCCCCATGACACATATGACCCTCAAAGAAACTATTGGATCTAAAAATTAAAATAAAAATTAGCCTGTTTTGGGGTTTAAATGGCCAAAATATCACTACAGCTCCAAAATTCACTAACTGAAAATATCCATTTTGGGCAAGCACACCAACTCCCACTGAATTTTAGGCCGGAATGTCAAAATCATTACTAGTGCACGATACCATCAAATAAGAGTCTGTTTTACTTGCTAATGGCAGTGGCAATTGAATATCTTTCCTTTGACCCAGTTCCACCTCATCTAGATCAAGAGATCTAGGGCAAATCGAGCCCTGCAAATTGAAATTGCAAATCCCATTATCCCACAGCACTAGCCTTATCAATTAACTCCTGCGGAAGAGCACTTTAGAAATACATAACGTTAACTAGGACTGATGGGATTTGAATGTCAACAAAGGTGACAGATTATCTATATGGAGATTGGAACTCTGTACAGTAACAGAGAGACTGTTTTTGCCACAGCACCTGCGTCTAAAGTATCCATCTGAGTAGCCACAGATATATTGAACTATAATTCAACTGTGCTAGAGCTGATGGGAGCCAATATATCTTGCCATTCCTGGACTAGATATCACTAATGTGATATGGAATTAGCCTTTGAAAAGTGAATCTAAACCTTCTAATTATTTCTACTTTTTTTAAATGTATTTATTTACAAATCATGCCTTGCTTCTGTTGCAAACATTCTGTATTGTGCAGATCAGTCAGTAATTTGCTTACCTTGTTATTTTTTCAATATACTTTACCTACATCCAACATTTCTATCACTTATTAATATTTGTTTTACAATGGTAGTCTTTGCACATAAAAAGGACATTTCCCAGAAGATTATACCAACTCATTTGGGGTAATTAATATCTTCACAAACCTTTAGAGTCGCTTGCCCAGTTTATAAAGTCACCTTTATTTCCATTACAGCAGAATCTTAAAAATAAAATGCATACTATAAAATGCCTTATTTAAATAATGCTCCAGTATGAAGCTGTGAAATTCAAGACACTTTCTTATATGCAGCTTAAGATCATTTTACAGAAACACTTACTGAAGTCACAGTTAATTTCTTCACAATTCAAATTTACTATAATCTTTCAAGTTTTTAATTTTAAAGAATGCAATGGAGATGAAGATTTGCATTACACAACAAAACATTTTACAATAGGCATATCTGAAAAATTAAATTACCAAGATTGTGTGCACAAAATAAGTGAAAATTTAAATTTTAAAGAGCAAGATTTCTGTATCTGTCCACCAACGTCACATTTGAAACAATGATGGGAGGGGAGTATATTTCTTCAAATGTGAACCTAATTAATTCACTCCTCCCCCCCAAAAGTATATACAATCTGAAAAGCAGCTGCATAATGATAGTTGTAAGTCACCCCCTGCCCAATAGAATGAGTCTGAACACACCAAGGGTAGAAGACTTTGAACATCTAAATGTTTAACTATGGCAATCAATCCAGGAATATCTACTAAAAGTACTGTCTTAGAAAACTTCAGGTTGGTCAATTAAATCCACAAATTCAGACTTTATCATTTACTTCAGGGTATTCTGGTGTTGCAGAACACTTGGATTTTGGCAAATTTGACATTGATAATTTTGAGTTTTGTCTTAATAGGATCTTCCCAGGCTAAAGAGTGATAGGGCTAAGGAAAGATCAAGGTTTCTGTTTCATCCATACTCCCAGCTAATGTAGTTCAACTCCCCTTCATGCTGAGTGGGTGGCAGCTAAGCTTGTAAATCTTAATCAACATGGAACACTGTGTATAAATCTGTTCTTACTTCCCTTATACCTGCAGAAAAAGATTAAAACATTTTCCAGTGAGGCAGGTGTGTATATATATTACCTATTGCATAGACCATTATCACAGATATACATAATGCTTGGAAGGAATATAATGATCACCTGGTAACTGATAAAGTTGACCCATGTGGTCACTTCCATCCATGGCCTGATAATCAAATGGACTGGACTCTGGACCCTGGACTCTCTTTGTAATTTAGCAGGCCTCTGTTTGGGGCAAATTTTCTTTAAACAAGTTTTCTGTATATTAAATGATATTGTTGTTGGATATCTCCTTGGACAACTTGCATTCTTTTCAAGATCTAAATTCTCATCATAATCTGGCTACTTAACCATTTTGGAATATTACCAAGTATAACAAGGGACCATCGATATCTTAGCTTTTCCTATTTTATACAAGGCATGGTCATGCCAAATTCTCCAAGATACTCCTTAGTTTTTACTAGTGCTGGGAAGCTGAGGCTTAAATGGAATAGACATGTGAGTCAGAAAATTACCAGCTGGCTTGGCTCACAAAAATGCAACCACCTAAAGGAAGCTACCTTGCAGAACACTATAGATTTCCATCATGGAGAAGCAGAGTTCTTAAAAGCATATGCCAGTTTAGTCTAAGTCTAAGACCCTCTTAGTTAACTCTTATAGAACAATCTTCCATCATGGGTACTTTACCCATGACTATATTAGGGCCCAAAGAGGATTTATTGATCATAAGAACCCAGCGTTTACTTCCCCTCATATATTTATATGATCTAAAATAAATATTAAAACATTCTATATAAAAAAATGAGGAACTATAGAATCTATGGAAGAAACCTGGCACCAGGTTTTTTGGGTGTCTTATTGGGCCACATTCAATTATGGGTTCACCTAGGAGTCCAACCTATATCCAAATAGAGGTATGGGAGCTTTATGGCTTAGTAGTTCCTTATTCTATTCTCCAAAATATGGTCATATTGAAATGATTTGTTCTTTGCTGAGCAATGAGGAAGGAGTAAGAAGAGAAACCCAATTGTTTTCTTGTATTATTATTATTATTGTATGCGCCCCAACTCCCAACAACTTTAATAAAACCATTTAGTACAAGGAAAAAAATACAACAATAAAAATGAAGAGTAAAGAGGGCAAGAATGATAAATAGGAACCAAAAACAAAACAAATCTATATCATAAATGCAAGAACTGGAAGATGGGACTGACAAAAATAGTTCAGATAATAGGCAGGACCAGGACAAAGAAGGGTTGGGAACCAATAACTTAATTGCTTTGTTTCTTTTTTTTTTTGTATGAACAAGTATATTGTGCTTTTACCTCCATATCAGGTTTACCTTGCATTCCAAAGTGAGCAACATAAGTTAAGTTCTTTTCCTGGAAAGGAAAAGAACAAATATATTTGGGACACTGGTCCTAAAGAGTTCTTTGCCTGACTTATAAAGCAGTCTTCTTTTTCTCCCCAAAGATCAAAAAAGAACATTACATACAGACACAGGTTCCTGCCCATTGATCCACTCTCTAAAAATGGGAACCTTATATTATTGTTTGGGAGCAGTGCATTAAATGTAAATGTTGACAGTTGAAAAAGAATTCACATCATGAATGAAGGCGATTATACGTGTACTAGGATAATGTTGCAGGATTCAATCTGGGTCGGTCACTGGGACTAGAGGTTTAGTCTGCCGAGCTTTTGGACTTGGCTGGAGCCCATCTTCAGGGAATTTCTCTCTGACAAGGAAAACTAAAATTTCATTCCCTAAAGATGGGTTCCAGCATGAGACTGAAAGCTTGGAAGACTAAATGTCTGATCCTGGTGATCAATCCAGATTGAATGCTACAACAATTCACATCACCAACAAAAGAGAGCAAATTCAGCTCAGAGGAACAAACAGAGAATATAGCATTTGTGGTTTCCCAGGGACCTGAATCTCATTTTATTCTTATCCTGGAGCTACAAATGCAGGAATCTTGTAGACTACAATCCAAGAGTTTTTGGTCCACAGTTTCCAATAGATATCCAGTATATTCAGGATTTATGGGTAATCCTAAGGGAACCATTCTGTGTCTTTTACGGAATGTTATTATTTTGATTTCAGAAGATTTGTTGGGATATTGCTTTTCTACACTTCTCCCATTTGGCACATAACTTCCTTCTGTAATAAAGCAACTTTATTTAAGCACCTGCCCTTCATTATTACTTTAGACTCATTAATTTCCTTTACAATAAAAAAAAAGCTTGGAAATGCTGTTATCAGAATCTTCTACTTTGTCTTGGTTGGGTTATTGTCTTCTTTCATGTGCATGTCACTACAGTAATCTTCTTCTAATTAAAATTCATTTTATTTTTCCCAAGTTGTTTAAGACAAAAGATAACCTTTTTCTTTCAATAAACTAAACTGAATTAAAATAAAAACAACCTCCCCTTCCAAACAGACTTATTTTTGAACTGGCAGGTTTTATCTCCCTGTTTTATATAATCATTCTCATTAGAAAACTCAATTTTCTATAATAACAGAGCTTTTTTACCAGAAACTTTAGCAATCTTGAGGCCCTTATCACGCAGCATTGAAAGCAAACGCTTCTTAGTAGTTGCATAGCATATTTATTTGGCACTGTAACCTTTATTTGGAATGAGTCATTTGTTAAGTCAGGCACAAATTTCATGGACTAGACCTGAATAGATATGGCACAGACAATTGTTGTGTACAACAGATTTTCTTCCCTTTTTAGATCTGTTCTAAAACAAAGATTTCTGCTATTATTAAAGATGAACAAAAGCTCACAAGATGTTATTTTCATTGCAGTTTGGGTACAATACGTTTTTAGCACTGAAAGAGAACTCTGTCAATAAGGAGAAAGTAGGCTGTGTATAGAGAATTTCCAATACTGAAAATATATGCCTATCTGTCTATAAACATGTCTGCTTCATTTTGTGTAGAACTGGTTCAATACGTCTAAAGAAAAAGGAATGTGGTTGCCGTAGCTGAAAGCCTTTAGTATAGATTGAAAGGAGCTTGTGGCTTCAGAAAGGACAAATTCTAAAGCAACATACCACCCTCAATCAAGGTTAAAGGAACAGATGGAACAAAACCTATCAAGAGCTATTGAAACATTTAGAGAGTCAGAGAAAGGCACATAACTGACTGGTGTAACAGCTTCTTGACTATGTCAATTTTTTTTCTGGAAAAGCTTCTAAGTCTATGGTGCATCATCAGTTAGTCATTCATACAAAGTGTTGTATTACAGTACCAAGAATATTGTGTGTGTGTGTGTGTGTGTGTGTATGGAAGGATTCGAATCCAGAGCCCTAGCCAATGCCACCCACAAACCCAAACTATGGTTAAAATACATCGATGACACATTTGTTATTTGGCCCCATGGAAAAGAAAACCTAAACGATTTCCTAACACACCTAAACAGCACACACCCCAAAATCAAATTCACCATGGAAATGGAAACAACCAACCAACTACCATTCCTAGATGTACTAATCTATAAAAAAAAACAGATGGCACACCAGGACACACCATATACCAGAAGAAAACACACACCAACCGCTACCTCAACACCCAATCCCACCACCACCCAGCACAGATAAACTCCGTGGCCAAAATGCTAATTGTCAGAACCAAACGCCTGGCAGACAAGAAACATATAAAGACTGAACTATGCACCCTGACTAAAGTACTGACAGCCAACAGCTTCCACAGAAGCAAAATCACAGGCCTGATCCACAAAACCACACTGAGACATAATGGAGACCTAGAAAATGAACAGACCTATGGAACAGCTGTCCTGCCCTACATAAGAGGTACTACAGACAAAATCAGTAAGATACTACACAGTCATCACATCAAAACTGCCTTCAAAACAGACAGAAAAATAACAACCATCCTAAGAAACCCCAAAAATAAAATTGATCTGGAAAACCAAGGCATATATGAAGTCCCCTGCGCATAATATGCCCTGCCACATATATCGGACAGACCAACAGAAGGATAAGTACCCACCTGGATGAACACAAAAATGCAGTACAAGAGCTGGAACACACTTCCTCACTAGTCCAACACATGAAAGCCACAGGTCATAGCATCGACTTCAGTGGAACCAAAACCCTAGCCACTATAGAAAACCCGAGCTACAGAATTGAAAAAAGACCTGAAAGCATGAATAGAAGAGATGACTCCATTACACTGTCAATTATCTGGAAGCCTGCATTCACAAACAAACAAATCTCCACACCACAAGCCAAGCAAACACCTGGGCACACACTGACACACACACTCCTTGATACCTCCAGCTCAAACACACCGCAACCAGGCCCCCAGATGAAACCTAGCCTCCTAATAAATGATAGTCGTCCATTTACCCGAAGCCAAGCCTCACTAAAAGCCTCCAATACAGAAAACACGATGTTGCCAGTCAATCAAGACAAAAAAAAACTACAAAACAGACAGAAGATATTAGAAACACCAATCAAGCAGAACACAGCAAACTTCAAGACCAATAAACACAGACCAAGACTCCAAACCAATCAGGATGAAGAAAAAACCATTCTAACACAGCAGTAGGCCAGCACCAAATTTAAAACAGAAATGGCTGTGAAAGCATGTCTCACAAATGAACACAATGCACAAGCCTGATGATGGCAGATGAGATTCTGTTGAAACATCACTACAACTTTAAAAGCACAACTGTAATGACGTGAGAAAATACTCAAACAAAGCTGAATACCATACATATAAATATAAATACCCACAAAAAATTAAGAATATTTTATATATAAACACAGAGAGAAAGAGAGAGAGAGAGGAAAGAGACAGAGAGAGAGAAAGAGTTGGATCCATGGAAATTGGTTCAGCAACAAAATGAACAATGGATTCCATTAAATATTAGTAATCTAAGGTTACTAAAGTAGGTGTGGAAGAAATCCTCTTTCATGTAAACTAGTCTCCAACCAGGACAGCAACTTATGTCTGGACAGTGCTCAGATTGGGAGGAAAAAAAGCTGTTCTAAACAACAGCAACTGATGTTCTCCCAAGAGACAGGGCAGAATAATGAAAGCAGCAAGTCCTCCTCTTCCCAATTTGCATAATGAAATTACATGCACAGTAATGGTCCAATACTTCTTGCAACATTTTGGACAAAAGTAGCCAATTCCTATAGGCATCCTTAAATATGGACCATTTATACCTACTTCACAAGACACTGTTCTCTGCACCATTTCACAAAGAACTGAAGAGATGTCTGAAAAAGAAAATGTAGAAATGTAAACAATATAAAGTAGAAACTGTGCTCGCACCCTGCATGCATAATCCAGATTTAATAATAACTTCTATCTTAAAATAATGCTGATGAGTACTTTTCATGTTCCATTTCTTACACTGAAACATGATAAATTAGACCCAAAGGTGCTTTTGCAAGAGGCAACTGGACTTTCTGGTTTTTCTTTGAAGATGTTTCGCTTCTCATCCAAGAAGCTTCTTCAGCTCTGACTGGATGATGGGGAAGAGTTGAAGAAGCTTCTTGGATGAGAAGCAAAACGTCTTCAAAAAAAATCAGGAAGTCCAGTTGCCTCTTCAAAAAGCACCTGTGGGACAACCATGATCTGACTGACTAAGAATTTCCATAGATAAGAGTTAGAGCTACTCTTACAAATGTTATCTTTACATAAATACATTTTTTTCTTATAAACAGGCTGATGTAAAATGTGCAAAAAAGTGATGCAAAATGCACAAAAAATGTAAAGTGATATTTCGTATTATATTAGCTGTTAACTATAACTTTCAACAATGTAACCTTTGAAAGCTTTTATTTTTCAACAATCGTTTCTCCTTAATTGCATCTTTGGGGATGGAGATTTGTGTTTCTACTTTGGTGTATATATAAATAAGATGACATGAAGGGGGGAACAACACTTTAATTACAAAGCCAATTTGCTTCAGTGGCATAAAAATTAATATTAAATAAATTTAAAGCATGTGGCTGCTAAGCTAAGTCCCGAGGAAATGGGATGTCAAAAACATGAAATGGACTGATTCTTCTCCCACAGGCAAGTGCCTCCAGAAAAGATCTTACAGCCCTTATTGAACTAAGCACTGTAAAATGGTCAGAGACGTCATTATGTTAAGTTTACCAATTTAAGCCGCAAAAATCCAGAAGACTACTAGATGGCAGCCAAGATGTCAGGTGTAAGAAATCAGGAACCAGGGCTGTTCAAATGAGTAAAAGTTTATTTCCATGCTAGCTCTCAACAAGAACCTGAACTACAAATGGTCAAGGCAAATTGGCAGAAGAGTCAATGGAATTCAAGGAGGGTCGAAGGGACTCGGGATTGATTTTGCATTTGACCACTCCCTTGGGCTCACTCTGGTCATCTCCTACTCAAGATCTATATACTGTATATAAAAGTTGAGTCTCTGCTTCTATAGAATGGTTCAGTTTCTCAGCCTTTATCTAGTAGCCCTAATTAAACAGATTTTCCAATCCCATCCAAACAGATGCGTTATTAACAATTACTGGTGAGAGGCTGGGAAGATACATGTAGTGATATTTTAAAATGATAAAAGAAAGCCAACCAGTAGGAGGAATGGGCAACATTTGAGGCACAAAATGTGAATCACTAATATCCTGAATAAAAGCTCTCTCTGTCATTTTTTCACATCAAACTTTGTTTTGTGCATTGGATTTTCAGGATAAAAAAAAAATCCTCCAGAGATATCTTTGTGAGATAATTTGAATGAATTACCCAAACCTACTCCATTGCAGCACAGCAGGAGTATGAACAGAATCTAATAGAACAGGGTCCAGTTTTCTTCCATTGAAAATCAAAAGAAAATGAATATCTTTCTGAAAGATGTAACTAACCCTTCCTGCCCCTAATAAATGCATATTTAAAATTTCAAAAGACATTTGGGGCATTTGCATCTGTAAAAGATAGTTTCATAACAATAAAATCCTTGTCTAGTGATAGCCAGGTCTATAGGATGGGGGCAGGAAGTCTCAAGTTACTTCTCTCAGAAACTCTCTGGCTCTATACACCTTCAAGTACTGTCGTCTTCTACATACCTCCTACCAGGGGTGGGATTCTACCAGTTCGCACCTATTTACTAGAACCAGTTGTTAACATTCTAAGTAGTTTGGAGAACCGGTTGTTAAAAGAAATTACTGGCCTAATCCTGTAAGGAAGGAAGGAAGGAAACATTCTGGTGTTGCTTACAGAAACTGCCTCTCCATTAACCCTTATTACATTCTTGGCAGGACTAGACTTCCTGTCTCAGGAACTTCTCTGGAGTTTTTTTCCCCTCCTTTGCTGGTACTTTGCTTGTGTGGAGTGACCATTCAAAGCTACAATGGCATTGAAAAAGGTGACTTATAAACATTTTTCACACTTTCGACTGTTGCAGCATCCCCACAGTCATGAGAAGCCAGGCGAGGAGATACATGTCTCGATGTGAGTGATATTGAGTTGGCCACGCCCAGCCAATAACATGACCACCAAGCCATGTCCACCCAGTCACATGACTACCAAACCACACCCACCAACTAAGCCACACCCACAGAACCGGTTGTTTAAAAATTTGAATCCCACCCCTGCCTCTTTTATCTTCCAGGGGATATTCATCTGGTATTCTCCCCTTAACCCCAGTATGTGAGAGACAGGGATTTTACAACCTGTGCTCACTAATTAAAAAAAGGGGGAGATGGGGAAAATGGAGTAAACCCCCCTCTAATCTACCTCCATGGTCCCATCCCATTGTGATGTGTACCTAAGAGTTTTGGTGTTAAAACAGAATTTTTACAGTCATGAAAGTATGGTACATAGTACAACCAAAAGATCTTGGCAAACAAAACCTTTGTCAGTGCCAAAAGAAAATAGCTGTACTAGCCCACCTTTTGTGAGTTCATTTCAAAAGCCGGTCAATTGCAGTCAATCTTATTTCACATAATTAAAGTGAAGCAGTCTTGAAGAAGGGACTCCAGGAATGATCTAAGCATCTAAGCACGTTCATGGAAGTACAAGGAGTCTTACGGAATTCTGAAAGGATTTCAGAAGTCTTTCAAGAAATAGGACAGAAGCCTTATAGCTGTTTCGCAACTGGTGAGAAATGATCAAAACACCAAATCTTATTTCAGTGCTGGGTACCAAAGGAAGCTTCAGAACAATTTTTAAAAGAATTAAGCAATTGATGTGTTTGTTCGTCCATAGTTATCATTCAAGGATTCCAGTAGCAAATGATGACTTTGCCTGCTGTTTCAGCCCAGGATTCCAGATCACCTGGCAGAGCTCTCATGTGTAATCATACAAAATTCATTTGGCCATGATAAATCAGGATTTTTTTTTATAAATAATTGCTCTGAATTTTATGGATCATACTACAGATTTTAGGACATTCCCCCTATATGTACAAAAAAGAAAGAAAGAAAGGCTGCTCTACAGCCTCAGGAAACCAATATTTTTCCTCTCTCCCAACATCTCCACCATCCTGCTCCCTGTTGAAATGTATATAGCAGTGTGTTTCTCTTGTACTTTTTTTTAATTATTGAAGTGACTGTACTTTGCCCCTGGCTTAGATTTCACAGTAATGCAGTTGGTGGGGAAAAGAACACTTGAAAGGACTTGTGAATTTTAGCCTGTAAAAGAAAAGCAGGCAAAAAGGGGTTGAGTTTATAATGTATTGGGAATGGCTTGAAATTTACTTATTTATTTATTTATGTATTTGTCAATTTGTCAATCACTTACAAGATAATAGATATAAGTATATACATAGTTATGAATACATGAAACGGGTACATATAAGAAAAATAAAAGAAACAGTAGGACAGGGACGGTAGGCACGTTGGTGCACTTATGCACACCCCTTATAGACCTCTTAGGAAAGGGGTGAGGTCAATTGAACAATTTGAATTGAACAAGTCGAGGTGGGATAAGCTTCATGGTATTTATGGCAAAACTAAAATGGTGGGGGGGGGGATAAGTTACAATGTTCAGAATGTTTGGAGAAGATGACACACATGTTTCTGTGTGTGTGTTTTTTTCAAGCCCTCTTCCTCTAGTCTAAATAAATAAATCCATTTTAGAATTAAAATAGAATACAGCTGGAAAGGACCTTGGAGGTGTTCTGGTCCAGTCCCCTGCTCAATCAGGAAAACCCATACAATCTCAGTCAAGAGACTGTCTAGTCTCTTCTTAAAAACATCCAGCACCCACAATTTCTGAAGGCAAGCTGTTCCACTGGTTAATTGTCCTGTTAGGAAGTTTCTCCTTAATTACAGGTTGTTTCTCTCTTTGATTAGTTTCCAACTGTTGCTTTTTGTCTTGCCCTCTGGTGCTTTGGAGAATAATTTGACCCTCTCTTCTTTGTGGCAGCCCCTCAAATACTGAAATATTGCTATTATGTCACCCCTAATTCTTCTTTTCTTTAGACAAGCCAGACCCAAAACTTGCAGCTGTTCTTTATATGGTTTAGTTTCCAGGCCTTTGTGCCATTTTATGGCATATTAATTACTGTAACAATAAAATTGTATTTTCTTGCCAGTGTCAGTCATCAAATGGGAGCTTTAATAATGGTTAATTGTTTAAAATATCAAAAATCTCTATAAAAGAAGGTGAAGACAAGCAAATCAGATTTCCCAATATTGACATGCGTGATCAGCTGAAAACTGAGTCTTTATAATATGGGAAGATATTTTTTTGAAAAATGCAGTTTATGTGGAATATTGACATATTGCTCAAATACTTAGGCCTGCATATTTTTAAACAAATTTAATATTCACACTATAAGGATGATCATATTAACACGGCTACATACAACAGATTCAACTTTCTTTCATACTTTATCTAGAGAAAAAGTAGGCAAAATATATTTATCCATTTCATCTCTGCAGGAAGAACAGCAGGAAAAAAGTTAGACTTACTTATGCATATATACTTTTATTAGCAGGATACCCATGCTTTGTGATGAAACTTCGTTTTTGGGCTGCGCAGGAGAAATTTGGTTCGCCATCCATTGGCTCAGTGGTGGTCGGTGATTGAAACACATAAAGGAATATCGCTCCCACTGCCTTGAGTCCAGAAGCAGTTCCATAGGTAGAAGGCATAGACTTTTTGGTGAGGTACTAATATATAGTACTGTAAGGAGCCCCCGATCACTTCTGAGTGAAGAAGTGGAACATCTGCCAGTTTTAACTGAGGTAACAGAATGTGAGGCAACTGACAGTTGGAACCGAGTTCTTTTCAGGTGGGGAGAGGGAGTACAACTCCTTAGTATCAGAGCATGTTAATTACTGTATAAGAAATACTAATGATCTTATGGTCATTTCAAAAAATCCTTTCTTAGCGAGCACCTAGAAGCCAAGAGAAACTTATGTGTCAAATTTCAAGATTATAGACTTTACGGTTCTGGAGATTTCATGATGAGTGAATAGTACTTGGCTTTTATATATATCACTGTATATATATATATATTGCCATAAAACTTGATAAATAATATGTAACACAATCTTAGTAAAAAGCTCTATGAAGCTTAGTTCCCAAAGTTTTATCCAGATCAGACAGAAAAAATGTTGGTAGATGTTTTCACATTTGAGAGTGGTGGTGTTTGTCATGGAAGAAGAAGCAATCTGACAAGCTGGGGAAAAAAATCCATTGACTACCATCAAGAAGTGCAGAAAATTCCAACATATAGCTGGCTCCAGATCCATTTTATGACTGTACTCAATAATTATAGCATTTACACAACATTGAAGCAGTTCTGGTTGAGACTCTCTGGAGAACTAGTTTGAAACTTGAACGTGCAGCCTAGGATCCCGACTTTATTTACAGGACAAGTTTCACCAGCCTGCCATCATCACCAAGACTGAATTATTCATTTCTTATTCCCAACTTTCTTTATAATTTTTTTTATAAAATCAGAAATGTTTACAGAGTTGGTTGTGTTGTGCCAGTCCTGATCAGTAAAAAGTGTCAGAGATTATGAAGTGTTAATAGTGAGGAAACCACTCCAGCAGACAATAGGCTTTCTATTCACACTGTTAATGGTGTGAAGAATTCATTTCAACAGTAAAATGTCACTTCTATTAGGGAGTGAGATTACACTCATGAAAATAGAATGAATACAGTTGCCACTCATTTTCCCTGGGTAATATTTTGAGCTGGTCTATATAGACTGAAGGAAGGAGGGGGCAAGAACTGACAACCACATAGTCTTCTTGTTTAAAGAAATGTTGTTGGTTGTTGTTTAATATAAATATAAAAGCTGTTCAAATTCAACCAAGCAAACCCTTCTAGAAATCTCCATCACCGCATAATCTCAAAATAGGATTCACAATTTTCTATTGATTTCAGAAACGGGTTTTGCTTTGTTTCCTAAAGGAAATACCGGAGATCATTTCCCCAAGCCTCAGATTTTCTGTCTTCAATTGAGGACTATGGTAAAGAAATTGTCTAAAATTGATATTTTTGTTCTAGCTTTTAAACCTTTTGTTTGGCATTTGTGCCTTTGCTAAACTTTCTCTCCCTCCCTCCCTCTGCCTTTGAGACTTGGCTTTTAGCCTCTCTCTTCTTTTATAACTTCTGTCTCAAGTTAGCAATTCTATTTTTCCACATGCCAACTGGTAGCAAATGATATTGGGGGATTAAAGTGCTGACACAACCTCCTCTCCCCCAAAAAGTATATTCTAAATTTCCACTGCAGCAACGTGTTAAAAGTAAATAGCACCTTTTTGAAAATGGAGGCTTGTAAATGATTTCAGCCTCAGCAGTGGCAACTTACACACTGACAATTGACTGGATGTGAATTTTATACTCTTATTTGCTTCCTTCTTAGAAGAGGGAAAGCACTGTTACCATGGTAACTGTCACATCAAAAAGAATTTGGACAGGAGATATATATACTTCTTAACGTAAAGGTACACACCAATATAGAGTGAGTTTTCCATGATTTCTTTATAGTAGTCAGCTTTCTCTAATAGAAATAATCTCCTTTATTTCTTCAGATCAGATTCACTTATAGCTTGTATAGACTTAAGCTTGGGATCCAATTAACCATCATTCCTCTTCCAGTGTGGCTTCTCAGAGGCATAGGAATGATAGAGAAGTTGATCACACCCTTCAGGACATAATATTTAACTCTAGTTAGCAATAACTGTGGTTCATTTCAGCTGCAGTTATTTAACCTTAAACACAATAGAATCTATTGTTTACCTTTTGCTGAGCTATGCTCTTTTCTGGAAATGTACAAAAAAATCAAACTGTTCTTTATTATTTTCTTTTTACCAATCCCTCAAGAAGTTACAGTACTGGTGGAGGAAGATTTCAGAAAGGATGGTAAGAAGCTTTAGAAATTAATGTCCATAGGGTCTTCCTCGCAGCCCAATGAAAGTGTTGTTCACTAGTTCTTAAGCTGACAGATAAACTATACGGGTATAAAACCTGCTGCTTCCATTGGTGACATCTACTCTACCAGATCTGACAAAATGTTGTTGTTCTTTACAATGTACAAGGATAAGAACAGGAATTAATAAATTCCCCCTGCTTTCTTTCTCTAATCACCTATCAAACGTCAACAACTAGTAGGAAAGTCTTTCTCCTTAATATGGGATAGGTCTAGAAGCAAGTTCAGACAGATGCATAGACCAGTAGATTAGTCACCTATCAAAATCTGCTACTTTAACTAAGTGCTAAACAGATGCTTTTAAAGGGAGTCCAACTCTCTGCAGAGCAGAGTTAATCACTGAACTCCCATTGTGGGGTAAAACATTTTGCTTTCTCAATAGGACTAGGACTAAATAAACTAGGACTATTTGATTTAAGTTGAAAAAATTCAAACGACCTTTACATGGCACCAAAGAGATCCAGGAAACCTTAAGCCTCTGTCTAGTGATCTTCCAGAATTTCTTAACACAGACTAATAGCCCTAACCCAAACAATTAGTTTTATCTAGCAATGTTTTCTAAACAGAACTAGGGTTTATCTAAGGCAGGGGTGTCAAACTCATGTCGTCATGGCAGTGTCACATGATATACCAGGACTTTTTACCCCTTCGCTAAACTGGGCGTGGGCGTGGCCAGCACGTGATGCATCTGGCCCGCAGGCTGGGAAATTGACAGCCTGATCTAAGGCAAGTAGTTTAACTGAATGATGGTTGCTAAAATATTCAAATGATTTCCTAGGGGTCTCTTTGAACGTTCACTTTACTTCAGTGTCCCATATTACACAACGCCTTTCTGTTTTTTGTACCTTTCAAAGAGATCCACCAAAGAGTAATGGGCAGTTAGAATTCTTTGTGTCTCTTTGCTACCTGTTGACCAGATGTTTCATCCCGGATCCCACAGCAATATTTTTAGAAGAGTGTTAAATCGATTAGACTCATGAATGGGTTCAATAAATATTTGAGGGTTTATATCTATTATTGGGGTCTGACAGCAAAATTGTTCCTGAAACTTATTTCATTGTGACAGAAAAAAATAATCATGCCAACTTCAGATGGGGAAAAAAGCAATGGATGACATTTGTTACTTCTCAGAAAATATCAACATATAGGAAAAAGAGAGTCACAGAGAAGCTCCTTTAGGAACTGAAATACATCTTTGCATTGTTTGTTTAGATTGCTCTTGGTTTTTCCTTTCCATTTCCAAATCATATTTGAAAATGGACCTTTTGGCAAGCTCCTAGAGGAAGGCTTGCTTTGATTCTAGGGAATGATTCTCAACATGGCAGTTCTTAGGCAAAGGAATAGTTCATAGATAGTTTGCCAAGTACAAATGCCATTTTCATAAATTAAATTCTCAGAAAACACAACAGGATGTACTTCAGCTCATGAGAATTCAATCAGAATATTATGTCTAAAGAGCAAACAATGATTATTTTATAAAAATGAAGCAGACTTTATGGAGAGTGCATGTGATGTATTAAAATCAAGTTGAGACAGATGCCAAGTGACACTGGGATTAACTGAAATCACAGTGTTTTCAGGCTGCATTCACAGCTTCAGTTCCAAAATTGTTTTGTCTTTTGAATCATGATATTCTTCACACCTTGATGACTTTGATAAGGTTCCAAATCAGTGACATGACTTGAGACTTTTCATATGACCCATCACTGTATCTGGTCCAGAAAGGATATTTAAACACATGGAAGTCACATAGAATCAATGAAATTTTTTAAATGTTAGGAAATGAAAGACTTGGTGCATGAAAATGTTATTTGGAACATTGGAAAATGCTATTTGATAGTGTTTGAAGAGCCATTGGGGTAATTTTGTGGAGGGTCTCCTCCAAAGGAACAGTCCAAAGCAGGGGTTCTCAAACTGTGTAATATTAAAAGTCTTCACTTGAATAAAGGCAATTTTGGTCACTAGAATTTGTCCCTTGATCTTCATCAGGATTTTTTAAAGAGCTTTCATGGTCTGAGAAAATGTGAGAAGTCATGCTGTAAAGTTGTCCCATATTATGTTAAATGGCCCTAACTCTTCTACAAGGCTCCTTCATGGTATAGTATGAAACCTTAAACCCATCGGCACCAAAGCCAATAAGAGATTTTTCATCATATACTAAAATAGGCTTGAAGGATTTTTTTTCTCCCACCTACTCTTTACTGGGTGTCCTGAGCATCTATCTAGAAAAGATATGGATGCTCCTGATTTCAGATCTGCCATGATACTATAGGGAGATTTATGTAAAGTTATAAATCATTTAAGAATTCCAAGAGTTGCTGAAAAGCCAAGAGAATTCCAGAAACTTGCCAAAAAAGTGTGATACTCAGAGTCAAGGAAACCTCTGGGGCCCCAAATTTCAGTTTATGAGGCTTAGGAAAGTCAGGGCACCATTGGCCACCAGATGTAGTGAAGTAGTTGCAGTCAGTTGGTTCATTGTTCCCCAATCTGGGACAGCCTTCATTAGCACTAAAAGTGTAGCCAGCCTTTATATTATCTCCAGATTGGGATGGCTGAGTCTCAGTGATACAAGGAAACATGATAGCTACACAATTAATTCTTTTGCAGACTTACATATGACTGAATAAAGTTGTGATCCTAATACATTCAATTCTTTGTGCCTCAGCTTTTTTTTCTTCCTGCATTGAAACTGCAGAATGCCTAACCATACATGTGACATGAAGGTCTTAGCACCCCATCTATCTTCTCTACAACAGAGCTCCATCCTACTTCCTGCCCCATGAAATCAATTTCCCATTAAGAGATGTGGGTTAGCTGTCAAAGATATAATGGAAGAAAGGTAAGAAGCATAAAGATTTTCTCATTTTGCTTTTCTCCTGTATCACTCACAACACACCCAAACCATGTTTGTGAGCCACAAGCTAAGTGATTTGCTGTTCTCCAAACTCTAGCCTGAATCAGTGTGAAGCCTTCTTAATTGGACAATAATAATCTGAGTCATAGCCTCATATGTTGTTTAGAGTGACACCTTTCAAATGAATATCATGAGCCAAATGTATAATAAAAACAATAAACTGGGAAATGCAATAAAAACAATACCTGACAGAAATTAGAAGAGTAGACACAGCAAAGAAAAGGCAGATGGTGATTCTTTATCTGTAATGCTTGTCTTATTAACTCTAAAGAACAGAATGCGTGTCAGTGTAGGAAATCTTAGAACTGAAATAGCATTATAATCCACTATTATTATTATTTTAAAAAACACCATTCTAACTATACGGGAAGAAAGAAGTACCTTTTTCAAGCATTTTGTCATCTACTTCAGTAATAAAGGGGCAATGATGACCGCAAGCAATTTTTCATCTAATGTCTTCCATAATTTTCTTTTGTTACATCTATAAGCCATCTTCTTAAGGATATTTGTCACTAAAATAAATTAACTGCCTTTTAAAATTCTGTATTCTTCCCAAAGAATGTCCCACTCTTTAGATGTCCATAGTAGTGCATTCTTCTTGTAAGAAAGAACATTAAACGGTTCATTGACAATGTTGAATTGTTAACTGGAGATTTGAAAATGTGACTCTTTAAGAAACTCAAAGTTATAACTACATGGTCTATGTTTAAGGACTATGAATCACAATGCCATTGTAAACATTTTGTCCAGCTTTTCCATTTCAAGCATTTACTTTCCTATCTAAAATCAACCATCAAAAAAACACAACTCTGATCGTAGTGATGTAACGACAATAGAAATCACCAAATCTATACGTTGTAGGTGAAATGTAATATAGGAAACCCAATGAATAAAGAGATCCAAGGAAATAAATCCTTCATTCATGTTTTTAGTGAATTTGTCACTTTAACTATTGTTTTTAGTTTGGTTTCTTATGTTGGATGTTCTAAACTCAAATGATACTATTGTAATTATTGACTTTTGAAAAGTCACCTTGAGCTCTGTAGCAATAAGATAGGTTTTAATTATTTTTTATTATGATTGTCTGTGGGTGTGTGGTGTGGTTGGGTGTACATAATGATTATATTAATGTTTTTATGCGGACCCTCTTTAGATTTTCTTTAGAAGTTGCTCCAGTAGAAAAGATACAGAGATTCTGTGGAAATATAGCATCCTTGCAGTTAGAGCAATATGTCTTCTCTCTGGCAGTCTGCAATATTCCTGACCCTGGGTTTCAAGACCCCAAGAGAAGACCTCAAAAGGAATTTCTCATATGTTTTTTCCCCAAATAGTGGTATTATTGCTACCACTTATGACATTCCTCTTTTTGAGAAATTGTTGGAGAATGTCTCCTTTCCCTTCTTCCCGATGACCAAAAGAGTTGGTCTGGAGGCAGATGGCATCATAATGAAATAAATAAACAAACAAACAAATAAATAAAGTTAAATAAATATTTCTTATCAATTTTTAGAGGAAAAATCCATTCCTACAACCCATCTACTGTTATATAGCTACCCATTAAAACAAGAAAAACAGAGGAGAGCTAAAACTGGTTAATTTTTATTGTGAACATTTAGAATAGTTTCACAATAAAGCTATTTGCATGCTGAAATTAACTTTTTAAATTATTAATGGCCTTGAACTTTCTCTTACATTAATTTTAGTTATTTGACTGTATGTAATCATCTTGTTCATTAGCAGGTGCCTCAATAGGCTTTGATCTTTAACTAATGCTTCATCCAATAAACAAAAGTAAAAGAAAATAAAATTGTGGTCTTTTAATAGATCCAAATGCAGTGTTTGACTTAAGACTTGTAAGAGCCACCACATGTAATCAAAAAAAAAGATTAAAAGCAGTGAAAGAGATGCGAACACCTCAGGAGTCTTGATGCTTGAATTCATTTAATCAGAATTCATAGAAAGTTACTGGAGGGAGAAAAGAGCATTAATCAGCATGGTGTAACACAGAGAGGTTTAGTCCCAGTTACTGGTGGGAGCAGCAACCTGTTTAAGGTGCTGCACACTGAGAAAAACAGGGTATTTTGCTGTGAAATAAATGAGGTTTGAGACTCTCAGCTTGTAAGGTGAGTGTGCTATGGATCTGCAGAAGTACATTCTTAAGAGCCAGATTGAGTCTATTTATTGTGGCAACATTTAAAAAGCTTCTTATTCTTAAACAGAAATGCCTTCCATGTGGAAGTAGATAATGCCATCTTCCCCAGAATGTTTTAGAAGGAACCAAAAGATTTATCTGCAATGTTTGCCAATAACAACCACAAATCAGTGAGGCTGTGCTTTGTTTTATACACTTTTCCATCTAGAAACATTGTTCTCTAATTACTGTGTTCTGACTCTTTAGTTTAGCACTTTTTTATTTATTAAGAACATGTATAAGGCCATCCAACTTACTGACAGTGATTTTGGGTGGCTTAGAGAAGTAAAACCCCAAATACAAAACCCAATAATAAACATTTATTTCATAATAAACTCTGGCACAACAATCAAAAAAAGCACTTGATGAATTCCCTATCACCCTGGGATCCTCAAGCCCACTGGCAAAACAATGTCTTTAGGGCCTTTCAAAAGAGTATCAAAATGGAGACCAATCTTTCTTTAGCTTGATATAGGAATTCCAAGAAAGCTTTATCATACATTTGAACTACTCTCTTGCTTTGATACAAATGAAAGGTTTAGACAAATCTTCCTTTTAATGCTGGAAAGAAGATAAATGTAATTAAGATAAATTTAGCTCCAAGTTTTATTTACATTTTGAGAGGATTTCTTATGTTTATTTCATTCTGTTATTTAAAATGAATTTATAGGGTACTCTGCAAGATTTTCACTGTGTAAATTGCAAGAATCAATGGAAAAGCATATTTAATTTTCCACACTTTTGGATTCACTATTTGGAACTTACTGGTCACTGGCTGGAATACAAAATTTAAAAAATCAACCCCTTTTCAGATGCAATTTCAGAAATATTAGACTCCTAGAGCTTCTCAAATGAGATTCCTATTTGTGCAAGAATCAGTTTCAGTATTTTCTCCTAATGCCATTATATATGTATGGAAAATATTGGTGCATGAATATAATTTGGATCCTTTTATCCATGAAAATCTCAAAGAATAATTTAATCTGAGATCAAAACAATATGGGGATTAATGAACCCTCTCTTTACTTTGGATGTACTTAAAGCTGAGAAAACCATTTTTAAAACTTTTGCAGAATTTGTAAAATAAAAATCTTTAGCTTGATTACACTTAAGGAATACTTTTTTATACTTTAGTCCATGCACCTTTGGGACAACCATGACCTGGATGATTGGCAATCTCCATACACATTTGCCCTTGAAGGTGAAGATTCAGCTGGTGCAGAATGTGATAGCACAGGCAATTAGCAAGGGCTGTGCCCTGGTACATTTAACACTATTGCTTTACATGCTGCATTGCTACTGGTATGCTTCAAAGCGTACCATATTTCAAAGTGCCCAGTAATCACCTTCATGGTTTCGAGCCAGGTTACTTATGGGATCATCTTTTCCCAGAGAGATGATTTTTACCAACTCCATCCAGTCTGGCAGAAGGAGCATGCTTGGAGTCCAGCTAAGGAGTGTTGGCTAACAGGGCCAGGAGAAGATTCTTTTTTTAATTATACTACCCACCCTCTGGAATAGCATCCCTCCATAAATTAGATTTGGCTCTGTCTCAGTTGGCCTTCTATAAGGCCTAAAGATATAAGTCTGTGCTCAAGCCTAAGCCTGGATGTGGAACAGAGCCCATTTCTGAATGTTTGTTTATGACTTAATGGTTTTCCCCCAACTGCTATGATTTTAATATATATATTTGTTTGTTATCCTTTTTAATATTGCTCGCTGCCCAGACTATGTATGTGAGATGGGAAGCCATATATATCTACCAAATAAATACATGAATACCGTATAAAAGAATTCACAATGACTCCTAAACAGTAGACTTCATTCATAGGAAATTGAAGGAAATTGATGTTAGTTATTAATATGACCTCTGGAATTATCAGATTGATAGCTTTAGCCTGTTAAGCCAGTAGAAGTTTTCTTGAACTAATGTTAAAGATTTAAAATGGGGTTAACATCACAAAATATTTTTTGTACTTATTGAATGACTCTGAAGTTTAATATAAGAGTTTTTGCAATACATATGAGTTGATATTAATTCATACAATCCGGTCTTTGTGAACAACATGCCCACTAGTTAATGTCCCGCCGTTTGTATGGACTACTTTTTTTATCTAAAGATAGGACTAAACTTGGTAAATCTCTGCAAGATGTGTTGGACTGTCCAAGGGAACACACAGAGCAATGGAGCACAGTATTAATCTTCTGTCTGTGATGAACCACAGCATTAGAGCAATCTTGATTCCTTAATTCCCAGTTGCTCAGCTCCTACCCAAAGTTTAATCCTTAGCATTTCTGGGCTGACTAGGAATATCACATGTCAACGCCCACCCCCAGAAATGTTACTATCTGGTCAATCAAGCATAAGACAGTGCATACTTAGCATAAGACAGTGTATGCCTCTCCATATAGTTCATTCTCACAATTTCTACAGATTTAGTGAACCATGGTATGCAGCCTTAAACCATTCTAATCAGAAGCCGGTTGATAATAACTGCTCACTGTCAACCAACCAACAGAATGTTTAGGCAGACAGACAAGTGATGCTCAAACTATTCATATTAACAGATGTGTCAACCTAGCTATTCGTCATTGTTTATTGTTTAGAAAAAAGGCACAGCATTGCCACCCCACCATCTCACGATGTATAGAAAAAGAAGATGCTGAATCACTCACTAGGTTCTCCTTTTCTGTTTAATTCCTTGTAGGCATTAGGCAGAGAGGATGAAAAGAAAGACTGAACTTTCCCTCTCTGCAGGGAACTTCATTTCTGCTGAGCCACTGAGACAGTTTAATAAGCTGTCGTTCAGATTGTGATGAAATGAAACAATCAAATCAATACTTAAGTAAATGACCACTAACATGTGGATGGAGAGCAATCAGGAATTTAATATGATTGGCAATGACAATTTAGCAAGGAGGTACTTTTAAAAAAGAAATATGTCAGATTATTTCCAGGACACATGAGTTTCTACTGATATGATTTGAAGTAGGGGAACATGTGACCCTTCAGGTCTCATTCAGAAAATCCAGTGTTGAGAGATGTTGGAACCAGCCTTTCAATATCAAAATATTTAATTCCACAAATTAAAGTTTTGGAGATGAACAGAACCTTCATTAGTACAATATATTTAGAGTTATAGTAAATTCCAAATTAACATGAACTCCCACAAATTGCATGTTGTTACAACTCAGCTTAGAAATTCTAAGCTAGTTCAAAGAAGAAGAAAAAACAACCTTAAAACATTCCATATCTTTCAGGGTTTTACTGAGAACAAACAGAACTTCTAAAATCATTCCAGCCATTATGATTCCCAGTCTCTCACTATGGCAACCCTCTTATTTAGTAAAGTGCAATTCTGAAATATGTTGTGTGGGTGTATTAAAGATGTTAAAGACTAGCCTTTGAGCTCCTACTCAATGGGACATTCAACCTTCCAAAGCAGCATATCTTGCTTTGATGTCCTTAATTGTATTCTCCAAGGCCCTGGGTGGTTATGTTTAGAGGCCATACTCTAGACATACATTTTTTTTTTAACCTTGAGCAAAGTGGCACCAAACCTATAGTCAATAACTCATTACTGCTAGCAGACCAATTTGGAAGCTTAAAAAAACCTCCTGAAATAACGACACAGCTGTTGATCTTGCACCAATTTCCCAAAGAGAGCTTGATGCTTCACCTTCTGCTTTCTGACAACTTTCTCCCACTGTTTTTCACTTCCAAGATTGAAATGGCAAAAATTTCTTTCTTTTCCTCCCCAAAACTTCGAGAAGTGTTAGATCTCAAAAGCTAGACCCACTAAGGAATATCCAGCCATTTTTTAAAAAAAAAAATCTCTCAATTTTGTTGGCCAAAACAACAGCCATAGGCACAGTTGATACAGGTAATCAAAATATTTTATCCATCAGAAGTAGAATTGAGCTCACAGGCTTTCACACTTACAGCGCATTAGCTTCAGGAACTATCCAGATCCTCACACTCATTGAATGCCAGAAGGAATATTTAGAAGATAGGTTTGTATATATCCATCTTTCCTCAAGATCTCATAACAGACAGATACACATGTTATATTATGACTTGGCCTAATTATAGGGCTTTACATAACTTTCATACCTATTGGGCTATCTGCAACTGAGGAGTTCTAATAAGAACAAAAATAATCACAAAGTATTTCCAACTGGTCTGAAAATACTACACTGTATGAGAAATAGAGAAATTCTACCTTGCCTCAAGGAAGTGAAAGTCTTATAAAATCCCATATGTGGAGGCATGGCATAATGTAACATCAGCATCTCTTCACTATGAGAGCTCAAGGAAAACAAGATGAATACACCATTCTGAAAGTGGATCAAAAATAAGGCAGCTTCAAGTCTAACCAACTGAGATGCTGTTTTCCTAGAACGTTCAACAAGACCTGAATTAGGAAGCTCACTACATGGTTTTCCTCTTCTCTGGAATGTATGTTTGGCATATATTTACCTACATGCTTATTTGCTAGTACTTTTCACTGTAATGCCCACCCCCTCCATTTCTCTAGAATGAAGGGCAAAGTACAGAATTCTGAGTAGTTTTGGAGGGAAATGCTACCTTCCTCATCTGCCTGATACTATTCAAGGTTAGGAGGCCGATGGTCTGAGACTACTGCATTTTGGAATCACCCTTTCCATCAAAGATTCATCTAGACAGCTATTTGATGAGTAGGTCACTAAGAGACTGCCATGAGAGACAGAAAATGTCATTGCATTTTGCCACTGAAATAAAACCACATTACATCCTCAGATTGTTTTGTAAAAACAAAATAGGCAGACCTCTCCTGTGAATATATTTGCCAGGTGACATATGTCTACAATAAAATCATTAAAAGATAAATTTCAATTTTAACAGGGATTACTCTGTTTAAAAGTATTAAGTTTTAATACATAGGTTTTTGTGCAGTTTTTAAGAATATAGATTTCAGCCTCACATAACTTATTGCTTTTATATTATTTTCTAGAATCTTTATTTGTTTGCTTTATATTCTGCCTTCCCTCCAAAACCATAAGATTACTTCCCCAAGGATCCTATTCCTTTTTTCCCGCCACCCAATATCAATCCTGTGAGGAAGGTTGGATTAAGAGATATGACTGGCCAATGAGTTGTAAAGTTGGCTTAGAGCAGACGAATTAAGGTTTCCTGGCTCCCTCTCTGATTACTCTCATGTTTGGCTTGTAATCTACCAGAGGGTATTCCAAAACTGTTTGGGCCTGATAAACCTAGTTAAAAGAGGAAAATGGGACTATTTATATAAAACATATCCTTGGGGAGGGTGGATTTCCTATAATGCCCTATCAAAATCTCTGGTGAGAAAAGGCTTGTCCTAATTGAGAATGAGTGATAGCAGCAGAATTCTACCCAAGTAGAACTCTTTCATTGGAGAAATTAAGTCTAGTCAGAACCCAGGGAATTCGGTTGGGAGACAGGAGATCCTGGGGAAAAGCTTGACAGGCTAGCATAGGTATCAGTGATAGACAATCCCTGCCTCCTTCTTCCTTGCTCCATGGTAGTTATTAAGATAGTTTAATTAACAGTGTCTTAGATACACATATCAAAGGGAAGAATGGTTAATGTGTAAGACTAAGGGTAGAAAGACACAACTTTATTTTATTTATTTATTATTCATATTTCTATACCACTCCCTCTCCCAAAAAGGGACTCGGGGCGGTGTACAGCCTACTAAAACACATAGAATAAATACAATTTAAATAGAATTTAAAACTAGATTAAATAAACAAATCCGGCTGCATCCCATCCAACTACAATTCAACATTTAAAATCAGGGATTGATTAAAAATTTAAAAAGTATAAAATTTAAAAATTAAAACCCAAATTAAGTTTAAAACCCAAAGACCCTTACTGGGCCAGGCCGGCCTGTTTGAAAAATAGGGTCTTAACTGCATGCCGGAAGGTCAGGATGTCCGTCATGGCCCGTATCTCCGGGGGGAGATCATTCCACAGGGAGGGGACTCCCACAGAGAAAGCCCGCACCCTTGGGGCCGTCAGCCGACAACGATCAGGCGGCGGCACCCCAAGCAGGGCAACCCTGTGGGAGCGTACTGGGCGGCGGGAAGTTGTTGATGGCAGCAGGCGGTCCCGTAAGTACCCAGGTCCCGAGCCATGGAGCACTTTAAATACCATCAGTACCACCTTGAATCGAATCCGGAAGGCTACAGGAAGCCAGTGCAGCCTGCGGAGAAGCGGTGTTACGTGGGAGCTCCGAGGGGCACCCACGATCACCTGCGCGGCTGCATTCTGAACCAGCTGCAACCTCCAGAGACTCTTCAAGGGGAGCCCCATGTAGAGAGCATTGCAATAGTCCAAGCGGGAGATAACGAGGGCGGAAGTGACTGTGCGAAGTGCGCCCAGATACAGAAAGGGCCGCAACTGGTGAATCAGACGAATCTGACAAAAAGCCCCCCTGGCGACAGCTGCAATATGTTCTTCCAAGGACAGCCGTACATCCAGGAGGACACCCAGATTGCGCACCCTTTCCACAGGGGTCAAAACCTCTCCCCCCACGGCCAGCGAAGGAACAAGCCGGCTGTATCTGGGCGCAGGAAACCACAGCCACTCGGTTTTGGTCGGGTTGAGACGAAGCCTGTTACGACCCATCCAACTCCGCACGGCCTCCAGGCACTGGGTCATCACTTCGACGGCTTCGTTGGGCTGGCCCGGGGTGGAGATGTACAGCTGAGTATCATCAGCGTATTGATGGAACTCCACCCCGAAGCCACGGATGATCTCACCCAGCGGCTTCACATAAATGTTGAACAGCAGGGGCGAGAGTACCGGCCCCTGGGGCACCCCACACAGTAGGGGCCTTGGGGCCGATCTCTGCCCCCATCAACACAAATTGCGAACGGTCAGAGAGGAAGGAGGCGAACCACCGTAACACGGTGCCTCCCACCCCCAACCCCTCCAACCGCTGCAATATGATACTGTGGTCGACAGTATCAAAAGCCGCTGAGAGATCTAACAGGACCAGGACAGAGGAACAACCTCTCACCTGAGCCCTCCAGAGATCATCTACCAACGCGACCAATGCCATCTCTGTGCTGTACCCAGGCCTGAAACCCGATTGGAGGGGGTCGAGATAAATCGCTTCATCCAGGTACTGCGGAAGCTGACGTGCCACCACACTCTCAACAACCTTCGCAACAAAGCGAAGGTTGGAGACTGAACGATAATTTGATAATAATGCTGGGTCCAGGGACAGTTTCTTGAGGAGGGGCCGAACCACCGCCTCTTTCAAGGCGGCGGGTAACAGCCCCTCTCTCAAGGAAGCATTTATAATACCCTGGAACCAGCCTCGTGTCACCTCCCGAGTGGCCAAGACCAGCCAGGAGGGGCACGGGTCCAGCAAACAAGTGGTGGCATTAAGCCCCCCCAGTATCCTGTCCACGTCCTCCACGGTAACAGGGTCGAACTCAACCCAATTGACTTCACCGATATCCACCCCCGCCCCCCCGCCCAGAGATGCCCAGTCGGAGTCCAGCTCATCCCGGATCTGAGCGATTTTGTCCTGCAGAAACCTAGAAAACTCCTCAGCCCGCCCCTGCAAGGGATCCTCCCGCGCTCCCACCTCCAAAAGGGAGCGGGTCACCCTAAACAGGGTGGCTGGGTGGTTTTCCGCAGACGCAATAAGGGTGGAGAGGTGGGACCTCCTCGCCATCCTTATCGCCACTAAATACGTCTTAATATAAGATCATAGTAGTGTTCGGTCAGACCCAGAGCAGCTAGCCCTCCAACTACTCTCTAGGCATCTTTTCCGGCGCTTCATCTCCCTTAGCTCCTCAGAAAACCAAGGAGCCACCTGGGATCGGCACCAGGTCAGAGGCCGCAAGGGCACGACCCGGTCAAGGGCCCCAGCAGCCACCCTATCCCAGGTGGTGACCAAGCCCTCAACCGAGTCGTGTGTGTGAGCTTCGGGAAATGGCCTAAGCTTCGTCAGGAACCTATCTGGGTCCATCAGGCGCCTGGGGCGGTACCATTTTAACGGTCCCGCCTCCCTGCGGCCAGGGGGTGCGGAACGGAAGTCGAGCTTCAGGAGCGAGTGATCAGTCCATGACAGGGGTTCTACAACTATATCCCCTACACCCAGATCACTCTGCCACTGATCAGAGACAAAAACCAAATCCAGGGTGTGACCTCCCAAGTGAGTAGGGTCCCGAATTAACTGGGTCAGGCCCATGGCTGTCATGGAAGCCATGAACTCCTAAGCAGTCCCCGAGGCACCGCCGGCAGAAGGCAGGTTGAAATCCCCCATGACCATAAGCCTGGGGGTCTCAACCGCCACGCCGGCTATAACCTCAAGGAGCTCAAGCAGGGCCGATGCCAAATAGCAGGGAGCCAGGTATGTGACCAACAAGCCCACCTGTACCCTGGGACCGAACTTTACGAGAAGAGACTCACATCCGGTCGTCTGAGAAACAGTGGATTCCCTCGGACACAGATCCTCCTTAATAACCACTGCAACCCTCCCTCCCCTCCCCTGGGCCCTCGGCCGATGAAAAACCCGAAACCCAGCTGGGCACATCTCCACCAGAGGGACTCCCCCCTCTTGGCCCAGCCAGGTCTTGGTAATACCCACCAGGTCCGCTCCCCCCTCACAGATCAGATCATGGATGAGAGGGGCCTTATTAATGACGGACCTGGCATTACATAACATCAGCCGAAAGCCCAGGGCCCGATCGCTCAGACCACCCGGGGAACGGGACATAACAAGGGGGTCGGAGCGCGCCACAGCAGACAAACAGCGGGGGCGCACTCCCGGTACAAAAACTTCAAGTTGACTCTCAGCCACAAGCATTCTTTGGGTGATTTGGGGCCTTCCTTTACATCAGACTACCTCACAGGACAGACATTCGGAATTGGGAGGGGGGATTGGAGGAAGATTATATACATCAACCAGAGCTCTTGAAGAAAGATAGGACATAACTTAAACAAACAAAAAACGCCAGGATTCTCAGACTGCATCTGCCTTGCATCATAAATCAAGTTTTTGAATGAACAATAATAACCGTCAGCCCAAAGCAGCGGGTGAAGAGACATCATCATTTGGTCACTCTTAAGATCGTGCTTATACTTAAAGCAATCCACCCACCGAAGTCTCTCAAAATAAATGATACAAAATTGGCAGGAGAATTCCCAAGGACTAAACAATTTAATGTTGTGTTGTTTTCAGCTGCATAGACATTTGTCATCATATTCTGCATGAAGAACACAAGCTGTGACAATATTTATTAATGCCTTCCATCACTTTTGGTGCAAAATGCTGTTGCTAGGGGCCTCCCACCTTTTATGTGCCTTTATGTAAAGCACAGTGGCAGTCAGTGCTTATTCTTACACTGTCTGCAGTCACATATGTAAAACCTTAATCATTAAGGTATTCCCCTATCTGCTGCAGCTTCTTTGACATTTTTTTTACATCTGAATTACCTCACCTTGTCCTCTTCACAAGGAACAGACAATATGTGTGCCTTAGGAGACAGTAACACAATGAAAAGAATAAGAAAGCTGAGACAAAGGTTTTCCACTTGCTATTTAACAGACCCTATGAGGAATATTTATTTATCAAATTTAGAGACCGTCTATTTAACTCACAGAATGACTCTGGGCAAGATACAACATTCAAGTGAATTGTTTTTCAAAAGACATGTCTGTCAAGATATGAACAATCTATATGTATTTTAATTATTTCTTGTAAAGAATAAGGCTGTTTTATTCTAGGAAGTTTGATAACAGACTGAAGGAGAAAATGTATATATTTCTGCACTTCAATTGAAATCCACGGTCTCTGCCTAAAAAAATATTCAGCCACTCCTGAAGCAACTTACTATATACTGGATCTGGAAGATATCAACAGCTATAATTGAATGGTTAACATTTCTTATTTTGACATCTCTTATAGGATAAAGCATTTGAGAGAACAGTGGCTGATTTCAATCAAACTTCACAGCTGACTTTGGGGCAGAAATTGTATCAGCTCTATAAGGGAGATGAGAATCAATGCCCAGGCCCCTTTTATCTGACCACTGCCTTGGTGCCAGCTTTTCAGCTTGCCCTTCAAAGCTATTCCCTTTACTCTTTACAGCCTACATGTTTGGACAATGTTGATACTTGGCCTTTAAAAGCTCTGCAATAGTCAAACTCTTTTAAAAAGTTATACACAGTTGCTGTATGGCTAAGGACAACAAAATGTTGAAACCAGGTCAGGAGTCAAAATTAATTTCATTTAACTTAGATTTAATCCAGCATAGTCACTATTCTTAAGTCAGTGTTTCTTTATCTCAGCAACTTTAAGATGTGTGGACTTCAACTCCCAATTCCCCAGTATGTTGGCTGGGGAATTCTGGCAATTGAAGTCCACCCACATTAAACTTATTGAGGTTGAGAATCATTGTCTTAGGTCATATTTAGAATTATAATTCTGCTGCAACTTTTAACAGAACTCTACTTTAGGGAACTATTTATGATATGGAGAACACTTTATGGGGTGAGTTCCCATAAAGCAAAAGGGATGTGATTTTTTTTTTTAACATGGACTTCTCAGCATTTTTCATTGCTTGACCTGATAGGATTTCCAAGTTGAGTACAGGAGATGGAATTCCTGTCCTACCAGGGTAATTTCAGAAAGGAGCTGGGCGGAACTGGTGTATTGCAGTTGTGATTTGAAGCTCTACAGAATTCTTGTTTGTTGAGTGTCTCTTAATAAATAAATTGAACCTAGGGAGTGAAGGTTTGGGCAAATTAAGAACCAATTAAGAACCAAGACAATCTTTCCATTTTGACAGTAAAAGAAATATTTTAAAAGAACATAGAGTATATTGCCTCTATTGCTGTAGATACAAGAAGAAGCCTAATGCAAACTTCCTGATTTCCCTCTAGTTGCTATGCAACAGGTATGCAGAACAACTAATTAGACTTGCATCAATTCCTGACACTAACCATGTCTGAGGCTTGAAGGAGGAACAGCCTTTGGGCATAATCCTCAGCTATCAACCATTCCAGGGTTCCCCTTTCTTCCCGTAGTTTTACATCTAAACAAAACTGCACAATCATTCTGTGATTTTGCTTCATGTGGCCAGTATGTGTACAAACCCCCATTTTTCTTGCACAGTTAGATGTTGGTAAATATAGAACTATGCCAAAATAAATCTATCTTCACTCACAAGGCAAACTGTTTGTGTCCAATAGAATTTATGCTCAGTTAAGGGAGCATGGAATTGCAGTTTAAAAGGAATAGCTGAGCAGGATTGCACAATAAATAATTTCATCCAACGTAGCTGCCAGAGGTATAAGTCAGCTCCATGGGACTGGCTGGCAAAAGAAACAATCCCAGCCCTTCCCTCCCTTTTTATATAAAATGTCTTTCCAAGAAGGATTTGCCCAGGCATTAGTGGTCCTCAGCTTTGTATTATTTTATATTTGAAACTAGATTCCCCCTTACTATGATTCAGCTTTGTTAAAACCAGACATTCTAGAATCATTTCAAAAGGAGTATGTGTTCTTGTGGACAAATAAACAAAGATTAAAAAAAATATTGATAAGTTTCAATTTATGATCAAGATGGACTGTGCCTATGAAAAGAACCTTGTTTTATCTTGTAATATTTTTAGATTTTGTCTGACTTATCCTTGCGTAAGATGTTATGAAGCATTTACTGCTCATATTGGAACAATGCTGTTAACAGAAACCAAAACCTACTGTTTGAAAGCTGTTCTTCCAGACCTAAATAAAATTGTTTGCAAGTGCCTCGTTCTTTTACCAGTGTTTTATAGGATTTAACGAACGTGGCTCAGTTTAAATTAAATAGCATATGTTACCCCAAAAAGCTATGAAAATTTATTGGGGCTCAAAAATAAGCAGAAATAAATCTGAGAATACTTTTACAAAAATCGAATAATAATACCAATTACCTAATATATGGTATTAAATAGTACTGAATTATGAAATGATTTAATACACAGCAGCAATGTCATCTGACCTGGTGGGAACTCTGGCCACCTTGCCACCATACCTTTTCCTTTTACTATAGACAACTTTTGGTAGCTGTTTCAAAAGCTTAGCCTGGAGAGATAAGTGGGAGTGAGGAGGATATTCAAGGTTAGCCTACCATGACATTCTTTGGTTTAAGAGAGAGAGGGAAGGAGAAACTCTGTGAAGCTTTCAAGGTTCTGTTATTATAGCCTACACCAGTAAAGTAGAATTCTAAGTCTTTCTTGGTCTAGCTCAGAGTGCTGACAACAATATTTGTGGCAGTTTCTCAGTTGTAGGCTTTTTCGTCCACAGGGAAATGCCAAACTATGCTTTTTATGACATTTAGAATTCTCCTGTACTGCAGCCTTCAGCTGCTTGTTTCCCATGCATAAACCAGAATTGGAAATGAATCCTGCTTAAGGAATCTTTTTCAGGGATTTTATCCCCTATTTGTTTTTATTGGTTGTGATGAAGATTGAAAGTCACTTCTTTCTATATTTATTTCCTATAACATAGAAAGCTGATGGCAGAAAATGACCCAGTGATCCATCAAGTCCATACTTTAAGCTTTTATTTGTTTTCTGTTTTGTTCTGTTTTCTTCTTAATTTATTAATTACTTTATTGATTTTAATTATTAATTATTATTTTATTGATTTCTTTTGTGTTTATTTATTTATTGTTGGATAATTGACATGTACAGTCTGCTAGAGCTATTGTGTCGGATTTTCAGAGGACTCACAGTATTCCCGAGGAGATAGCAAGACCACCAGGATCTCCATGGATTGTAATGGGATCGTTTAAATGGTGCAGGCAGCATAGAGAGAGAAGATGGAGGAGGGACTACAGAGCAGGAGTTTTAATTTGCTTAAAAAGACAGCCACACAAACCATCATTGCCAAGTATCTTTCTCTCAAATGCTCGGTCATTCCTCAATAAAATGGATGAGATTAATCTGATGGCAGAGAGCAAATACATGATAAGGGACTGCTGCAGTGGTGGGATTCAAATTTTTTTATTACCAGTTCTGTGGGCATGGTTAGGTAGGCGTGGCAGGGGAAGGATACTGTAAAATCTCCAGTCAGAGTGGTATTTGCCGGTTCTCCGAACTAGTCAAAATTTCTGCTACCGGTTCTCCAGAACTGGTCAGAACCTGCTGAATACCACCTCTGGACTGCTGTGTGATAGTTATTACAGAAAGCTGGCTTCACTCAGCTATTCCTGATGCCTCATTACAACTGGCATGTCGTACCATCCACCGACAAGACCGTAATAAGGACTCTGGTAAGACTAAAGGAGGTGGACTTTGTTTATATGTTCATAATAACTGGTGCACCAACAGCCATGTTATGAACAGATACTGCTCTCCTGATTTAGAGATGGTGACAGTCATGAGCAGACCCTTCTATCTACCTAGAGAACTGACAGTTGTGATTTTTACAGCTGTTTACATACCTCCTGATGCAAATATTAGTACTACACTTGCATAATTGCATATTACAATAAATAAACAACTTAAGGCTTATCCTGGTGGGGCTTATATAATAACTGATAATTTTCATAAGGCTTGCTTAAAGACTGTGTTTCCCGAATTTACTCAGTATGTGACCTGTGCCACCAGGGGGAAACCTCACACTTGATCATGTGTATTCTAATGTAAAGCATGCATAAAAAGCATGTGTCCCTTCCACATCTGGGATTTTCAGATCATTTATCACTGTTCCTTATACCAGCATACACCCCCCTCAGAAGGAAAACTAAGCCTGAAATCAAACTCATCAAGATCTGGCCGGAGGGAGCACTTGATCAGCTGCAGGATTGTTTCTCAAATACTAATTGGAATTTATTTGAACAAGAGAATTTGGAGGAATATACAAAAACTGTACTGTTTTACATCTTGATCTGTGTGGATACGGTTATTGTGAATAAGTGCATCCAGATTTTTCCAAACCAGAAGCCCTGGATGAACAAGGACGTGCAATTACTTCTCAAGACACGTGATATGGCATTCAGATCTGAGGAGAGGGTTTGGTATAACAAGGCAAGAGCGGAACTGAGGCGGGGCATCAAGGAGGCAAAAAAGGACTATAAAAGGAAGATTGAGGACTACTTCACAAATAATGATCTACAACAGGCTTGGCAGGGAATTAAACACATCACTAATTACAGAGGCAGCAACCCCATATTGATCAATAAGGACGCATCACTGGCAGAAGAATTGAACTAGTTCTTTGCCCGATTCAAACTGAATAGGTCTTTGAACACACTGCCTCTACAAACCACCGGTATTCAACTGTTCACAGTACAAGAGTATGATGTGAAGCAGGTGCTTAGAGCAGTGAATGTGAAAAAGGCTGCTGGCCCTGATGGGATACCTCGGAAGGTACTCAAAGCATGTGCTGACCAGCTCGCAGGTGTGTTTACAAATATTTTTAACCTTTCTCTTACACAAGCCATTGTTCCATCTTGTCTCAAAACTTCCATTATTATTCCAGTTTCCAAAAAGCCCTCTCCTGATACTTTAAATGACTTATAGACCAGTAGCTCTCACACCCATAATAATGAAGTGTTTTGAAAGACTGGTCTTAAAATATATGCAGGATTGCCTCCCATCAAACCTTGACCCATACCAGTTTGCTGATCAGAATAACAGATCCACAGAGGATGTATTGCCATGGCTCTCCACGTTGCACTGAAACATCTGGAGCGTACTGGGAGCTATGTAAGAATGCTTTTCATTGATTATAGCTCAGCTTTTAATACCATCATTCCAGATATATTGATTAAGAAGTTGCTAGAAATGGGCCTCTCCTCTCACATCTGCTGTTGGATAAAGGACTTTCTTACTAACACACCCCAAACTTTTAGGATTGGCAGCTATTTTTCCTCCACTCTTGCTCTCAGCACTGGTTCTCCACATGGTTGTGTGGTGAGCCCCCTTTTGTATTCACTCTACACCTACGACTGCACTCCCTCTTGTCCCACTAACTCTATAATAAAATTTGCAGACGACACCACATTGGTGGGACTCATATCAGGAGAAGACGAGATGGCCTATAGGTTAGAGGTTCTCAGGCTGGTGGTCATAACCTCGCCCTGAACATGAAAAAGACCAAAGAGTTTATTATAGACTTCAGAAAATGCAAAGCAGAGCCTCTCCCACTATATATCAATGGAGACTGTGTGGAAAGAGTTCATAGTTTTAAATTTCTAGGAACTCATATTTCTGACAACCTTACTTGGTCAGTCCACACTATGGTCCCTGCAAAGAAGGCCCGACAGCGCCTGCACTTTCTGAGGCTGCTGAAAAAGAGTGGTCTGGGTGAGAAGTTGCTGGTTACTTCTTACCGTTCTACCATCGAGAGTATTTTGGCATACTGTGTAACAGTGTGGTATGCTGGATGCTCTGTTGTGGATAAGAAGATGCTCCAGAGAGTTATAAACACAGCACAAAAAATCATCGGTTGCTCTCTTTCTTCTTTGGAAGAGATTGCGAAGACCAGACTCCTCTCTAGAGCACTAAAAATCTCCACAGACCATTCTCATCCTGGACATTCATATTTCAAACTGTTACCATCAGGGAGGCATTATAGGTGTCTTAAAATGAGGATTAATAGACTGAGAAACAGTTTCTGTTCTAAGGCAATAATTATCTTGAATCAAACAATGCATATGTGATTTAGCCCTATGTATAGTGGCATTTTTAAACTATCTAACTTACTATATGTTTTAGATAGGTTTTAGACTAGTTTTTTAATTATTATTTTAATTTTTAAATACTCTGTACTGTGATTGTGATGTGGTGTTTGGGGCACTGTGCTGGAGTAGCTTTCAAATTTCATTGTATTTGTAGAATGCAATGACAATAAAGGTATTCTATGTATTTATCCCAAGCATGCTTAAACTCAGTTACTGATAACTAGTCCATTACCTCCACTGGAAGTTGTTTCCAAGCTTCCACCATTCTTTCTGTGAAGTAATACTTTCTATATGTTCTTGATTTTTGCTTAATATTAAAAATGCTGCCTTCTAGAACCTTATTCACACCCTTAATATATTTAAAAGTTTCAATCATATTCCCTCTTTCCCTTCTGTCCTCCAGGCTTTATATATTCAGTTCCTCTAATCTTCCCTGGTATGTTTTGCCCTCAGACCTTGCACTAATTTTGTTGCCCATCTCTGGACTTGCTCAATCTTATCTATACCTTTTTTAAAGTAAGATCTCCGGAACTGGGCACAATATTCCAAATGAGCTTTGGAAAGTTTTGTCCACTGATGATTTTGACATGTAAAACTTGTGGGGAAGCCCCTGGGACGATGCCTTTTGTGTTTGCCCTGAAGTAAGACACTTCTTCTTGCATAACAGAAGGTTGAAGGACATAACCCCCATTCTGTAGAAACCAACCAGTATGTAAATCCATCATTGGACCAGGTGTTTGATAATTCATTGCCACTATCTGACAACCACAGTTCCAAAAGTCTTGTGGGTTTACATTACTGGAATCTATTCTCATGGCACTTGGATATATTTGAGACAGAAATCTCTTATTATAATTGACAAAGTCTTCCGGACATTCATTTGCAATTTTAGTGGCTTCTCCTTCACTGAAGGAACACATTTCCCAATAATTCTGCTTTTTCATTGAGTTCTCAAAATCCTTGAATTGGACTGATTTACATATAGTTACAAGATCAGAAAGCTCTTTGCATAGCCAGGACATTTTCGGATCCCCTAAATACTCTTCAGACTTTCTGCGAGATATTTCAGCTTCTTCATCCTCATCTGTGACTTCTCCTTCTAATAAATCCTTACCATAAGGCAATTTCTTTCCTTTGATAATAATCTTCATTTTCAGTTTCTCTGGAGATGGTAGATACATCTCTGATGGTAGTGGTACATCTGTGTAGAGTTTGGTCCCAAAAGTCTTCTTCATATGTTCAGCCATGGTTTTCTGTTGATGGAGTCTGACTGAAGCCCTATATAGCAATAGAAATAGCACTTAAACTTATATACTGTTTAACAGCCCTCTCTAAGCGGTTTACAGTCAGCATTTCCCTCCCAACAATCTGGGTCCTCATTTTACCCATCTCGGAAGGATGGAAGGCTGAGTCAGCCTTGAGCCTGGTGAGATTCCATCTGTCAAAATGCAGGCAGCCAGCAATTAGCAGAAGTAGCCTGCTAATTACTGCACTCTAACCACTGTGCCACCATGGCTCATATAGTGGGTTTAGGACCCGCTTTTTCCCTGCTTGTGATCCCTTTAGTGATGCATCCCAAAATTTTGTTTGCCTTCACAATGGCCTGGCCACACTGTTTATTCATTTTATAGTCACCTGTTACGAGCACATCTAAATCCTTTTCTTCTGTTGTTGAACTCCCAACACTGTAGTCTGTCAGAGGATTCCTTCGTGCATGATTTTACATTTAGAAACATTAAACTGCAGTTTCTGTATTTTTGACCAGTTTTCCAGCAATGCCAAATCATTTTCCATGTCAATAGCCTCAGAAACATCAACTCTATCACACACCTTTGTGTTATGAACATTTCTTTTTATTATTTTCATTCTTTTTCTGCAGTTGTTCTTTTTTCTCTCTTCTCTTCTCTTAACCCAAGTTTAGTTTGTATGAATTTTTTTACTATTGTAATCAGAATTCTGAATAATAATAATATTTTTTAAGAATTTAATAATTCTTAGAAATTATGTTAAAAAATAAAACCACAGTAAATTCTCCATTCATTTTATATGTGTCATCTTTACATTTCCTAAGAAGCATCTGGTTGGTTGGTTTTAATGATAGGGACTTCTTGGCTTTTGCACTGCCTCAAACAAATTGCAGGACATAGCTGTGAAACAAAACATTTCCCATCATGCCTCAATCTATGCTAACTCATTACTGCTGCCTACATTGAGAACCTTAAATTAGCCAAAAGTGGGCCGGCACATGTTTAGCAGCAACCCATTAGAAGAAAACAGATGACAGCTTCAAGTTTTCTTTTTCTCAATCCTAACAGGAAAAAAAAATTCTTTGTTGTTCTATGCATATCTAACAATGGTAAAAGAGATGCAGTTCCTCTTAGATCTCTGTCTTGTGCCAAGAACGAAAAAGAGAAAAATGAAGGGCAGAGGGAGGATATTTCCTAGATGTTAACTGGGTTAACAACCCCAATTATCTCCCATTCCTGTCGCAATGTCCTTGGAAATGGTTGGGATGCAAAATGATGTTAAGGCTATTGATGCCTATCCAATTCCTTGAATGAACTCCTATTGCCTGAATAGGGAAAACAGTTATCAATACTACACCTATTCTCTGCATCAGTGATGGCTTTTGATCAGTTAGCTATTTGCAAAATAAAAAGAACTATTTATTTCTTGATTGCTGTTTCTATTTCTCAGATGAGTAATTATTTGAATCGAGGCCCTCCAGATTCTATCCCTCCAATCTCTTATCACCCATCCAAACTGGGTTTTCATCTTACCCAGAGGGAAGTCTGCTTCAAACTTTCATTGGGGATCATGTACATTTTCAAATACAAGTTATTAAATGACTAAGAGACCTCAACTCCTAGAAATATATATACACAAACCATCCTGAATATCAACAGAATGCGAAGGGAGGGAGATTTTTCTCCCATCATTATAAAAGTATGAAAACAGGAAGGTTTCACTTTTGCATTTGGCTTGCAATTCGAAGACCTTCAAGTGCATTATCTACCTAAACACCTTATAAAAAATCATAAATCAATCAGTAGTATAAGAAATAAGAACTTCAAACAGCAAACTTCGGAGAGTTAACAACAATGTGCCTTTGATGCAACCCCTTGTATTGAAAGGGGTTTACTCAGCTTTGCTCAATTCATGGCAACGGTGCATATTGAAAAGGGACCGTGTACACAATGCTAATTAGGTGACACCTTGAGCAGAAGACGTATCAGGCAGTCCAGCTCCAAAATGCAAGAGTTGTCCACAAGTGATGAGAGTAGTCATATCTGAAGCCATTATCACTTTGTACATTGTGAGAGCCACAAAATTCTATTTTTCTTGAGATAATGGAGTCTGAAATCCTGGTGTTTTCATCTCTCACAGACAAAGCTTTCTCTAGACTAATGATCCTCTATTTTTTAAAAAATATATGTTTTATATTTCTGGTTGTTCCTGTATAACTTTTATTTAATGGTACACATGGAAATCAAATCCTTTGATTGTTTTTCCCTTTCATGTTACCTCTACTTGTAACAAGTCAGATTCTTTTAATCTTTAACTTTCCTTCAATGCAATTTCTGTGACTCGGGCACAAATTCACCCACTTCAGACTGCTGAATCCTCTTCTCTGGTATTTTCTCTATAATGTTCCCACTTTGATAATCTTATTTACTGACTCCCTTTTCTGTGGCATAATATTTATTCCCATCTTGGATGAGTGAAATAAAAAATGTTTCAAGACTTAAGTCTACTGTTAACTGATAGATCTGAACCCAAAGTTTGATGATATGTTTTAAATGTACAATTGTTCTTTTAAAACTTTTTTAGCTACTCATTAAAAAAGCAATATGATACTATGACCCTGCTAGTGTTATCGTGTGTGTCTGTATGAATGCATTTTGTCCATTTCTATACATCACTTTTCCAAGTTATTAATGACCTAATGGGTTTTAATCAGTGGTGGAATTCAATTTTTGTTACTACCGGTTCTGTGGGCATGGCTTGGTGGGTGTGTCAGGGGAAGGATACTGTAATATCTCCAGTCAGAGGTGGTATTTGCCGGTTCTCCGAACTACTCAAAATTTCCGCTACCGATTCTGCAGAACTAGTCAGAACCTGCTGAATACCACCTCTGGTTTGATATATTTTTTTCACATTTCTTTTTTTCTTTCTTCTTTTTTCCTATCTATGGATCCCTGTACAGTATTTTTACTACCTAGAGCTGATTCTTTCATTTATACACCAGTACGCTCATACGACTAAGCTCAGCTTAAACTTTACACTAATATATTGTACTTTTCAAAATGACAAAATAGTTTTTCAGAGTAAAGAACATTTCTCATTTTCTTAATTAACTTTTTTAATTGAAGCTTTAATGTCTGCTCATTTCATCAGCCTGCAGCTCAGCTTGGAACAGTGGCTATAAAAAACTGGCAACATGGGATCTTGTGTTTACCATCTCTCCATGATTTTTGGATCAAATGTTCCCAATTCTGTGCTAAAGAGGTGATTTCTTTATATATGTGAGAGGCAATCTTGCAAAGTCTATCATCAACTTTAAACCAAACTGGCTGCTTAATTAATTTTTTCCCCCTGATTAGATCTGTCTATTGTGAGTAATACACTTTTGTTGGAGTTAATGTGGCAGATAGGCACCATGTTTGTGAGATCAAATGGAAGATGTGTATAATATTATCAAGTCAGCAGAACAGTTTCTATTTTGTTTTTCTTTAATTGGCTCACCAATGACATAGGAGAATATGAACTAGAGTAAGTTGTACTCTCTCTCTCACTCTCTCCAGTATGTACGTGTATGTGTGCAGGGAGGGATATATATATATGGATCTTTGATTCTTCGGGTTTTCTCCCGCGTAGAATTGGAAATATCTAGGCAACGTTTCAATGAAGTCTCATTCATCATCTCCAGGCTTGTGTCTTCGTCCTTGTGCTTCTCGGAGTAATGTGAGCTTGCAGCTGCTTCTTCCTTTTAACTACTAGTGGGGGTGTGACTTGATTGGGTGGGGGCTTGGCTGTGTTCTGATCTGTGTTCAATCAAGTCACACCCCCACTAATAGTTAAAAGGAAGAAGCAGCTGCAAACTCACATTACTCTGAGAAGCACAAGGCCGAAGACACAAGCCTGAAGATGATGAATGAGACTTCATCGAAACGTCGCCTAGATATTTCCAATTCTACGCAGGAGAAAACCCGAAGAACCAAAGATCCACATACAAATACCCACGAAAACCTCCGAAAACACACACACACACACACACACACACACGTGTGTGTATGTGTATGTGTATGTGTGTACATTTTCATTCATATTTGGGCATCTTGCAGTGGTCTGTAGAAAAGATGTTCACTGATCTATCAGAAGTGCATATGGTTAGATCCTGTCCAACTGAACAAAACTACAACATTAAGAACATTTTGTTAACAGGGCAATCTGTAAAAGATCCATTGGTTTTATATTATCATAATTAAAGTGTTGGTGGCCAGAGAACTCACTTAAAATATTAGCATTAGAATCAGAGCACTAGAATGAAGCAGGTCACACATATTGATGAAGCCAGAGTTCCTTAACCCATATAATCACCACCAGAAGCCCTTTAAGTATAATTTTACATAGATAGATAGATAGATAGATAGATAGATAGATAGATAGATAGATAGATAGATAGATAGATAGATAGATAGATAGATAGATATTGGGCTTTTAAAACAGATAATATTGTACATCTATGTTCGGGTTTATAGTACAGTTTCTTTTAAATGTCAACAAATCATGCAGCTTATTTTCAGCATTCATGGTCAGAGAGAGGACCAAAAAAAAGTAGTTTAAGGGCCATGTCTATCTTAGGATTTCAGGTTGCCCTATCCTGATTTCAGTATCCTTCTTTCAGAGTGTAATTTGGAGAAAGGCATTACGCTAAATTTGTGCACATTTTCTATAGCTTTCACATTGGTCATAAACACCCAAGAAATCAAAGTTATTTAGTCCAGCTGTTGTGGCACTGCCGCCATAGCTGTGAAACTGCAATGGCACTGTGTCACAGCTGCAGTAGCATAGTGGTTAGAAAGCAGTATTGCAGGCTGACTCTGTCCATAGCCAGCAGTTCAAACTTGATTGGCTCAAGGTTGACTCAGCTTTCCATCCTTCCGAGCTTGGTAAAATGAGGACCCAGATTGTTGGGGGCTGACTCTGTAAAATGCTTAGAAAGAGCTGTAAAGCACCATGAAGTGGTATATAAGTCTACATGCTATTGCTATACTCCAAACATATTTTTGAAATATGTGGTACCATAGGACTGAGAAAAGTCCTTGAAAAGTACAATGTCTGAAAAGTCCTTTAAAGAATTGCTATTGAATTTGGGGGGGGGGGGGAGTGGATGTCTTTAACACTTATCATCTGTGCCTGTCACACTTCATTCATTTTGTTCCCCTTTGCATCACACATTTTCAAAGATATACATTGTATTAGCTTGCAGCTCCATTAAACTTCATTATATATGCCATATTGTCATAATACATACATAATATAACAGCAATGAAAAATGGTTGTGTTTTAATTAAAGTGGAATATTTTTAATCTAACTAATGACAAAAAAGTACCCTTTTGGTAAACAGAAAGACTCACATGCAAATATCAAAATTTTAATGAGTATGTCACTTTCCCAATTCATAAGAAAAGTTTTGTTCATTTTTGTTACTTCAGTCAAGGGAGAATGTGAACTGATTAAGAAATCGCTGGAGTAATTTCCAGTTTAGTTTGCAGCCGCTATATACTCAACTAATCCTTATGTCCAGAGCAGAGTACACAGGCTATTCAATTCAGGAACAAAAAGAAAATATAATAATCCTTATTTATTAAATATCCACCAAATATCAAAAACATTTAAGTGGCAAAATTGAGTTAAAGTGCAAGCAAAAGTGAGAGAGGGATGGAGGGATGGAGGCAGGGAGGGGGGTAAGAGAAAGGGAGGGAGAGAAAGAGGGGGAGGGAGAGAGAAAAAGAGAGGCAAAGAGAAGGAAGGAAAGATGGGGAGGGAGGGAGAGGGAGACAGGGAGGGAGAGGGGGGAGGGAGGGAGAAAGAGAGAGGGAAGGAGAGACAGGGAGGGAGGAAAGGGAGGGAGAAAGAGAGAGGGAGGAAGAGACCTGGAGGGAGAGAGGGGGAGGGAGAGAGGGAGAGGGGAGGGAGAGAGATAGAGAGAGGGTGAGAGAAAGAGAGAGGGAGAGGGAGGGAGGGAGAGAGAGAAAGAGAGGGAGAGAGGGAGGGAGAGATAAAGAGAGAGGGGGAGGGAGGGGAGGGAAGGAGAGAGAGAGGAGGAGAAAGGGGGACGGAGGGAGAGACAGGAAGGGGGGAGAGAGAAGGAGAGAGGGGGAGGGAGGAAGAGACAGGGAGGGAGGGAGAGAGGGGGAAGGGAGGGAGAAAGAGAAAGGGAGAGGGAGGGAGAGACAGGGAGGGGGAAGAGAGAAAGAGGGTGAGGGAGGGAGGGAGAGGGAGGGGGAGAAAGAGAGAGGGAGAGGGAGAGACAGGGAGGGAGAGAAAGAGAAGGAGAGAGGGGGAGGGGGAGGAGGGAGAGAGCAAAACAATAATTGAGATTTATATTATCTACTGTATATATCTATATAGTGACTTTTAGTTCTAGCTTTAAGCTATTTATGCACATAACAGTAGAATAGAGATGGAAAGCAGGACACCAGATGATCCAGGGGTGGGATTCTACCAGTTCACACCTATTCGCTAGAACCGATCGTTAACATTCTAAGCAGTTCGGAGAACCACTTGTTAGAAGAAATTACTGGCCTAATCCTGTAAGGAAGGCAGGAAGGAAACATTCTGGTGTTGCTTACAGAAACTGCCTCTCCATTAACCCTTATTACATTCTTGGCAGGACTAGACTTCCTGTCTCAGGAACTTCTCTGGAGTTTTTTTCCCCTCCTTTGCTGGTACTTTGCTTGTGTGGAGTGACCATTCAAAGCTACAATGGCACTGAAAAAAGTGACATGACCATTTTTCACACTTACAACAGTTGCAGCATCCCCATTCATGAGAAGCCAGGTGAGGAGATGCGTGCCTCAATGTGAGTGATACTGAGTTGGCCACGCCCAGCCAATAACATGACCACCAAGCCATGTCCACCTAGTCACATGACCACCAAGCCACGCCCACCACCTAAGCCATGCCCACAGAATCGGTTGTTAAAAAATTTGAATTCCACCCCTGAGATGATCCCTCTTCTTTTCTGCACCATAAAGAAACTGGATGCTGGTGATGTCTCCAACAGAATCATGATGGTCTTTTAAAATAATAAGCAGCTCCTGTTTCTTTTTTACCCACCAAAACATTTTTGCCTATGAATAAGTTTTGTACATTGATCAGTTACATCATTATTTATTTTGGCTGTCTTACACTTTCCCACCCCCAATCATATGAGTTAGGGTTGCCTTGAACCCATGCCATAATCACAAGGATATTACACTGAGCAATTATATCTGCCATAAGCAAATTCTTTTTAACAGTATTGCTGAAAGGATACAGATAATCCATATTTTCCAAACTCCTCTGAAAATGCATTCTGATCATCTGCTTCAAAACTTTCCCTAAAAAGGGAACATTGGAAACTGGATGAATATTTCCCAGTTTCACTGAGTCCAACAATGGTTTCTTGGGAAGGAGTGGACCAACATCTCCTATAATTGAAGATGAGGGCAATCCTTTGACCAAGAATGAATTAACCATTAACAGGACCCAGCCACATGTGGCCTCCTGGGCAGCCTTGATCAGCAGACGAGATATGGATAATAAAAGATACTCAAAAAACACAATTCCAGGGATTCTGTTCACTTCCTCAGGACTATCATTTCCCAGATAAGACAGACAGAAAATTTCTCAATCAGCTTCATAGATCTGCACAGATCTATGATATTCTCCTAGAATATCCCTCATAGTGGCTCTGCAAATTGTTTTCCAGGCCGTTGCTTCACAGAAGTGTCTGGGTCATCCTAAACAGAACTTCTAGCCAGTTACCACAATAAGAGCATTAAAACACTATTTTTATTGCTGCAAAATAATTTATAATCAGAGCAGTTGTCTGTATTCAATCGGTTTCTTCATTTTCAGAAGATGCTGCTTCTATCATTTCCTCTCTCAAATCTCCTCTAAAAACCACAAGTCTGTCCAGGATTCATTTACCAAGAGAATCTGCCTAGAGGTAATCCAATCTTAGGCTATCATCGATATTTTATTCCAAGGGCCAGTCAAGGCCTCAATTGCACTGCACATCAAAACTTCAGGTACAACCCTGAAATCCCTCTAAAACCCAACAGGATCCATCAGGCACCTTGAGTAAACTGATCACAAAAGTTACAACTCAGCAAAAAGAGGCAACTTTCTTCCCGCAGAATACAACTCTTAGCTTAAAAAAAGTTGTTAATTTCTGAAATCATATGACGTCTTTGAAACAAATGCAGTCCACATATCCATCTTTTCAATGAAAGCAATTACATATTCAATAATCAGGGATTTTAGGTTTTGGAATAACCTTTTTATCCTTACAATCCTATGGAACCCTTGCTAAAATGCTCGTGCCTAGAAGACTGTACTGCCTGTATGTGCCTTGCTTTAATCTTTCTTTTCCAATTCTTTTGTTATAGTGCTTTGCCCTCTGAAAATAACTAATTGGTATAAGTTTATTATGGCTATTTTTTGCTGCATTATGCACATTAACTTTAAAATAATTTTACCGCATTATTATTTAAATTAATAAACTAAGTTTTCTAAAATTACAGGATATTATCTCAATAGATTATTTATACCTTAATTAGAATATTTCTTGGCTAGGAATATTCTTATAGAAAGTCATGTGAGGAACTCGAAGCCTCTGTGCAAAGACTGTATCTCAGGTATTAGCTTTCCAAAAAGAAAGAGAAAGTAGAGAGTATGCACAAAGCACAAAATGTGTTTTGCTTTGAATCTGGAACAAAACATATTTTCTAAAAATTCTGCCCAAATGTTCAATCAGTTTGGCAGGACTAAACTCTGCACAGATTGGGTGTTCCGGGTTTTAGAGAAAACAACGTCTGGAGAAATCCTATAGTAATTTAGATAGTGAGTAGAACCAGCAGTTGTACATTTATTTATTTATTTATTTATTTATTTATTTATTTATTTATGTATTTATTTATTTGTCAAACATGTACAAGATAACAAGTATAGGTATGAACATAAACATGAACAAAGGAAGTAAATACAGATAAATGGGGACAGTAGGTATCACGCCTCTGTTAGAATCTGACTCTGAGGGAGAGGAGGAACACCGGACAGGGAGTGGCAGTGTGGCTCTGGAGGTTGTGGAGGAAACTGGGGAAGGGCACAGGCTGGCTGGGCATTCAGAGGAAAACCCAGGGCCATCTCCTCTTTATCCTAGGGCACACAGGGAGGAGCGGATAAGGGAGAAACATGAATGGCATGGTCTATGGGGGAGGAAAGGGTCCTGATATCCTTCATGGGCTGCAGCTGTGAGGACTGTTTAAAAGGACAAACTGCTCATGGCCCAGTTCTGGAAACAAAGCATGAAATATTTCTAGTCTTTCAGTTCTTATCTGTGTTCTGGCATCCTTCCCAGTATGTATATTTCGATATCTATGGACATCTTCAAGCCTTTATCCTGCCTGGTCTCCTTAATTGCTTCAGTGTGGCTTGTGTTGTTTTTCTATTTATAATTTATATGTATTTTGAGTTTGAACGGAATTTCTTCCTTTTTGCAATTATTTGTGGGGGAGGTTTTTTTGCCAGTCAATGATAATTGGATAATTATGGAGAGATGGAAAGCAGGACACCAGATGATCCAGAGGTGGGATTCTACCAGTTCACACCTATTCGCTAGAACCGATCGTTAACATTCTAAGCAGTTCGGAGAACCGCTTGTTAGAAGAAATTACTGGCCTAATCCTGTAAGGAAGGCAGGAAAGAAACATTCTGGTGGTGCTTACAGAAACTGCCTCTCCGTTAACCCTTATTACATTCTTGGAAGGACTAGACTTCCTGTCTCAGGAACTTCTCTGGAGTTTTTTTCCTCTCCTTTGCTGGTACTTTGTACTGAAAAAAGTGACTTATGACCATTTTTCACACTTACAACTGTTGCAGCATCCCCACAGTCATGAGAGGACAGGCGAGGAGATGCGTGCCTCAATGTGAGTGATGTTGAGTTGGCCACATCCAGCCAATAACATGACCACCAAGCCATGCCCACTCAGTCACATGACCACCAAGCCATGCCCACCACCTAAGCCACACCCACAGAACCAGTTGTTAAAAATTTTGAATCCCATCCCTGGATGGTAGGCACACTGGTATGCTTATGCACGCCCCCTTTAAGGATCTTAAGAATGGGGTGAGGTCCACGATGGACAGTTTGAGTTTGAAGCTGTGTGGAGTCGAGGCTGTAACAACGGAGTTGGGTAGGGTGTTCCAGGTGTTGTCCACTCTGTTGCTGAAGTTGTATTTTCTGCAATCGAGTTTGTATCTGTTTACCTTGAGTTTGTATTGATTGTTTGCCTGTGTATTATTGTGATTGAAGCCGAAGAAGATGTTGATGGGCAAGATGTTATAGCAATTTTGTGAACTATGCTTAGATCGGACCACAGGTGGCGCAGTTCCAGATTGTCCAAGCCCAAAATTTCAAGCCTGGAGGCATAGGGAATACTATTGTGAGTAGAGGAGTGGAATACTCTTCTCGAGAAATACCTCTGAACTGCTCAATCGTGTTAATGTCTCATACACATTGTGGGTTCCAGGCGGATGAGTTGTATTCGAGAATTGGTCTGGCAAGGATTTTGTATGCCCTAGTTAGCAATTCAATGTTACCGAAGAAAAAGAACATTGCCAGACCCTCAGCAACCTTCAGTATAACTTACCATATGTTAGCTTTATTCTCGTCCCTCCAGCTTTTTCCTTCCTCCACTGTATTAAATATATGCTAAATTAATGCAAATGAAAATATTTTCTCTCCCACTGAATCTCCTCACCTTTTGTGGAATTCTCCAAGTTAAATTGTACGTCCGTGAAACAGTGAATTATCAGTGCTCTATAACGAAAGAGTGAATAACCTTTAGCTGCACTGTTGCTTACACTCTACCATCACGCAGCTCCCACAGTCCAAAACTCCAAAATCAGCCATTAATGTGTGATTTGTTTTAATGTGACAGTAAGAGGATAATAATTAAACAGAATGGAAACAAATATATTGATAATTCCATTTTAGGTAAGTTAATTTAAGTATTAATGAATGTAAGTTTAAATTAAACCCAATTTAATTTATCATGACCTGATCACATTTTTGGAGTGCAGATCTCATATTATCTAAAAGTCAAGGGTGGCCTTTAGCCTGTAAAAGGTTGTGTATTCTTGCTGTTATGTAACTTCATTGTGGTTTAACAACAACACGCTTCAATAGAATTGTCTCCAAAGGAGTCAGTCAAAGCGTTCAGAATTTTTTTTCTAAGCATTTTTCTCAAAAGTTCCACAAAATTGAATGGATTTGTGCTTTTTTTTCCCCCTCTCCCAAGGTAAATGCATATTTTTCAGGCAAAGAAGCTGCTTTTCCTGAGCTAAGTTATTGCCCGATGCATTTCTCAGACAATCAAACACATTTCTTTTTGAACCTTTGAAATCACCTCTTGTTTTTCTGCTCCATAGCATCATTGCGCTTTGGGAACACAAGTGAGTCAGGAACAAAATGTCACACTATGAAGTACTGCTGCTTTTCATAGCTCCAGCTAGGCCCTTCCTAGGATATTGTGCTTTAATATCCATTCCTTAATATCAGCCTTTCTTTGACAGCAAAATACAATCATTGCTCAAAAGATTGTTTAGGGGGAAAAAAATCCAAGAATAAAAGAAAGTCCTGAAATTGTTGTGACTCTACCCTCTTTTGCCTAATGGTATTGCTTTTTAGTTACCAGAAAGGTTATCGGTGGGAGGGAGGGAGGGAAGAAGGAAGGAAGGAAGGAAGGAAGGAAGGAAGGAAGGAAGGAAGGAAGGAAGGAAGGAAGGAAGGAAGGAAGGAAGGAAGGAAGGAAGGAAGGCTAACCTTAACCAATGTTAGGATAAATCAGGAATGCTTCAAAAAAAACCTCCTCTGGATGAATTCTTTAAATATTCCCTTCAGATCTCGTCTATCAATACTGCAATAGATTATATTCCAGTTCTGACAGCATTAATATCATCTCAGCTTTTTATTTTGCTTGGGGTTGGAAGTGATATTCTAATTTTTCATCTTTAGGAAACTTAAAGATTGAGTTTATACTTTGCAGATGGATTCCTTTAGCTCTAATGACATCAAAGCTGAAGGAAAAAATTACCTAGCCTCAATTGTCCCTGGAAAAAGAAAGATTGCACAATATACGTATTAGCAATATAGATGATGCATTAAGCAGAGACAAAAGTGCTATTTTGATTTTTTTTTTTAAAGAGAGAGAGATAGAGAAAAGCAATATAAAAAGTAGAACCTTTTCCTTTTTAAAAAAAAAAATACTTTCTTGTGCTATGAAGCAAATATGCTCAGCGGTGTGCAGTCATTTTCTAAAAAGCTTTTTACTCATCGTTGTTCTAATTAGCCAAAAATTGACGGCATGCTCTTTAGTCATATTATTAAGTTGTAATGGAACAAAAGAGGTAACTGTGGGTAACTGTAAAGTCATTACCAGCTCAAAAGACTTTGCATAAAAGACTTTTAGTTAGTGGATTCTGTTCTATAGGTGGTGTTTTATTATCTAATAAGCAGAATATTGTAAAGCCAATAGAACGATCAACTGTGTATACTTAGGAGACTTTAAGAAAGGTGATGAAGGTACATCAGGAGGAGGAAAAGACCTCCTGATGGCAGAAATTAAAAGTGAATGAGATTTCTGCCCACCAGTTGATTTTTAAGCTCTTCTGAATTAGGTTTACTAGTTTCATACAACATTAAGCCAAAAAACATCTCATTTTCAAAACTCTGTTTGGAAACACAGTCATGTTCCTTTTTTAAAAAAAATTCACAAGCATTTTAAAAACAACCAATTCTACAGCCACAAGATCAAAGTATTCAAGATAGCTTCAAAATAAGAACATTTATTTATTTATTATTTATTTATTAATTAGACTTATATACCGCCCCTTCTCCCAAATTGTACCCCATGAAGCATTGACATACTAATGCAACGTGCTAAGGGTAAGTTTAAAACCAACTTAACTTTTTGTTGATTGATTGATCAATAAAATGTATATACCACCCATCTCACTGTCTAAATCAGGGATCATCAACTTTTTGGACCTCAGGGACCACCAAACTCATAATTTTAGATCCCAGGACCGCTAACTGGTTCTGTGGGTGTGGCCCAATTTGTAGGTGTGGCTTGGTGTTCATGTGACTGGCTGGGCATGGCTTGTATGTAAATATTATAAATATTTATATAAATATTGATTTTTTTATAAAAAAGGAGCAACTTTTACCCAAAATCAGGCAAAGCAGGCAGGCAGAGTGAGTTGCTCACAGAATCACAGATTCATTCAGAGATCTATCTATCTGCCATGGGCTAGCTCAGTCTATCACATAAAATTTGCTTGCAAGGAAACTCATGAAATTTGCTAGCAAGCAAACTCACAAAATTAACTCACAATGTATAAGAGTTAATTTATATACACCATGTTTGTAAATATTGAAATTTTATAAAAAAGAGCAACTTTTACCCAAAATCAGGCCAAGCAGGCAGATTGAGTTGCTCACAGAATCATTCAATGATATATTTATCTGCCATCGGCTAGCTCAGTCTCTCAAATTTGCTTGCCGTGAGTCTGCACTGAATTTGCTTGCAAGCAAACCTTCAGTCCTAACGGAGGTTCAGCTGTATTTAAAAGCAGAGCTGAAGATCTAAAGACTAGCTGGAAAGCAAGAAATCCAACCATTTTCTGCTTCCTAGCTAATCTAAATCTCCTGGCACAGAGAAGAGATGATGGTCGGAAATAGGAAAAGTAGCAATTTAGAAGGCAAGTTTACCGGGTAAGGAGTGAGTGGGCGGGGAGGGTTCCCGTGGGCCATGTGGGCAGCACAGCCTTGTGTTTCTGCACAGCCTGGATTAATTGCTTTGGGGGTGTGCTCTGTGGGTGAGATTTCTCTGCGGCCTGTCAAAGCGAAAAAATTCAGCTTTCATAAAGTAGAGGTGCTGGACCGTGCTTTCCTTCGCTGTATACTTTTATTAACAAAACTAGGAAGTACAATCTAAGGAGTACAGAGAAAGAAAAGAAAAAAGGAACTCCTTCCCTTCAAGCATGAGCATGAAATGACTCTGACTAAGCAAACTACTGGTTGCTGTTGGTATATAATAAACATCAGGAATAAATGCATCTAGCTCTTCAATATAAACAGTTCCTTTTCCCTTGACCTGAACAGAATTGTTGGAAAAAGTGTACAGTTCACACATATCAGGTTCAGGCTCATGCATCTCTGTGTAAAAAAATTTTCTGTAGGTAACATGCATTGCTGCTCCACTGTCCAAAGTCCAGAGATGTCTTCTATCATAATCCGGATGAGATTGTGGATCATTGGTTAAAGCCAATGTGATGTGTGGAGCTTGTAGATCACGCCTGGGACCACGACGACCTTGTCTTTCACCTCTGTCCCTGCTTCTGGAAACTTCCTCTGGGCTGGTATGTGGCGGGTGCTGGAGATCATGGGGGACAATTCCAGATGATATGCCCCATGCGACCACAGATGTAGCATCTGGCATCCTTGGAATGAAAGCTCTTCCTCGGAAGTGATGCCTTACTGGAGCTCTTGATGCAGGTGGTCCTCTCAAATGTGGCATGGCTTGCATGAATGCTTCTTCTTCGATTAAAATTCTGCATATATGATCAACTGTGTGCTGAGCAATAGGCACTTGATTAATCTTTGAAATGGCATCTTTCCATTCATGATTCAATGACTTAATAATAACACTGATCATTTGAAAATCATCCACAGCATAACCTTGTTCAGCAAGTTCTTTTCTCTTTCCTTTCAGTTTAGTTAGCTTCTCGTAGCTCCCATGTTACACTGCTCCTGCATGAGCTGCATTGGCTTCCGATGGCCTTCCGGGTGCGATTCAAGGTGTTGGTGGTCATCTATAAAGTGCTCCATGGCTTGGGACCCGGGTACTTACGGGACCGCCTTCTGCCACCATCGGCCTCCCGTTGGCCTGTGCGCTCTCACAGGGTGGGCCTCCTTGGGGTGCCATCAGTTGGATGATGTCGGCTGGCATCTGCGAGGGTACGGGCATTCTCTGTGGGAGCACCCTCCCTTTGGAACGAGTTGCCCCCGGAGATACGGACTATCCCTGACCTGCGGACCTTCAGGCGCGCCTTGAAGACATCTTTTTCAATGAGCTGGTCTGGCCTAGTAGTATTGTGGGGTTTTAATTTGTTGTTTTATATGTCCTTGTTTTTATCATTTTAATTTTAGCCACTTATTTAATTTGTTTTTAAATTTTAAATTTCTTTGTATTGTTTTTGAAGCTGGCTGTACACCACCCCGAGTCCCAAATGGGAGAGGGGGCAGTATATAAATTAAATTAAACTTAAATGTTCTCCAATAGGTACATCAGATTTCAATTTTGAACCATGAAATTTGGTTAAGAGCAAACATGTAGATTCAATCGAAATAGGCTGGTAACATGCTTCTAATTGAGCCCAAATTTGTTGGGCAGTTGAGTCAGGCGAAAAAATAATCTGCAGTTCAGTGTCAATTGACATCAATAATGTTGTGCATGCTTTAATATCCAATCCTCTTATGTCGGGAGGCCAAGGTTGTGGTGGATGATTAAACACCATTCAGTGAGTACCTTCTCTATGAAGTAAAATGCTAACCTCACTGACCCATGCCTTGTAATTTTGTCCTGAGCACTTTAATTTTGAATCACCGGTCAGTGGGGTGATAGAAGATTGTTGAAGAGGAACATGCATAACTTGGGCACCAGGAGACATTGGTTGAACATAACTTGGGCACCATTGTGCTGGTTGAGCAATGCCTGCTTGGGCACCAGGAGGCGCTGGAGCTGGCACAGGTACTGGCACTGGTTGACCTGCTGAAGGCATTTGCACAGCTGGAGCCACAGCTGGAGGTGGTATATCAGCTTGTACAGCAGACTGACTCATTGACATCATTGTAAAAGCTCTTTGTAAATTTTGTAATTGTTCATGTGTTGTACACAAGTTGCCAGCAGATGGTGGTACAACATTAGAAATCACAGAAGCTCTTACTGTTTCGGTTGAGTCAGCATCACGAGACATATCACGAGATAACTGTGATGTAGGCAAAGCTTTCTGCTCTGATTGGTCTGATACCACGCCGTTGTGACCAACTTGTGGGTGGTCACTTGGCTTCGATGAAGGAGGCAAGATGGAGGACCCATGAACTCCAACCACACCCTTCTCTGGCTGAAGGGATAGGGCAAAAGCCTTAGCCAGCTGTAGGCTGTGTTCAAAAACTGCAATATGTTGCATATAATCCTGCACAGCTTTCTGACACATTGTCTGCTTGGGACTCAATGGAGAATAATGAATTTCACCTTTCTCTTTGGGTGAAAAATGCTCATATGACTGCATAACTTTAGGCTTAGCACCAAGCTTTTCATATTCTTGGGCTTTTGGTATTTTAGGCTGAGGGTTTTTTTTGAGCAGTAGCATGGGAACATGCATCATAAACAAAAAACAGTACAGACCTGATTTCTTGTCCTCCCATAGCAACCTCCTCCAGATGAGTAGCAGAAGCAAGCGGAGTCTGCCAAAGTCTTATAGTATCTATGCTCCTTAGTTATTTCAGATGATGATAAATCTTCCTCTGACCGAGCTCTCTGTTTTGCTTTTCCTTTCTTGCGCGGCATCTTAGAATTAAACACAACTTCCTGGGAAGTTGTGGACTAACTGACTAAAAAAAACTTAACCACTTACTATCAAAGCAACCAGCAAAGAAAAAAATCTTAAATTCACAAACCATCCTCTGCTACCAATGTCAAAGCTTTCATAAAGTAGAGGTGCTGGATTGTGCTTTCCTTTGCTGTATACTTTTATTAACAAAACTGGGGAGTACAATCTAAGGAGTACAGAGAAAGAAAAGAAAAAAGGAACTCCTTCCCTTTAAGCATGAGCAGTAAATCAGACATCACAAGACACCCATATCTTAGTTGCTATAGAAACATGATAACAATATTTTAGTAGGCTCTGGACGCTTAGCAGACAAATAAAAAAAACCATAGTGACACAGCCTACCACAATTTTCTCATGGCCCACCTGTGGGCGATGGCCCACCAGTTGGCGACCGTTGGTCTAAATGATTCTCAGCTGTCACTTAGCTATATTGAGTTGTACATGTCCATTCTGAACCATTTTTGGTTCATACAATGTGTTAGAATATTTAGAGCAGAGGTGTCAAACTCATGGCCCATGGGCCGGTTCTGGCCTATGATGTAGTTAAATCTGGCCCTTGGGGCTGCCCTGCAAACAGTGAAGGACCAGCTCCCAGTGCTTCAACTTCATCCCAGGCCAGCCGGGCACTGATCTACAACTTAGTGGTGGGCATCAGGGCTGGAACACAGTCAGCCTTAGATCCATAGGGCCGCCCTGGAGCCAACAAGGGGCTATTCCCACCTTACCCCCTGGGCACGCACTGGAAACAATGGACATCCCTACTCTATCCAAGCCATCACATGTGCCCCCCCATGTGAGCAACATTGAGCTGGCCATGCCAACTGTGGCCACACCCACCCAGTCGACTTTGACCACCCAGCCATGCCCACTCAGCCCCCTGAGATCAACCACAACCCTGATGTGGCCCTCAATGAAATCGAGTTTGACACCCCTGATTTAAAGTTCAGCATTTATACTGCATGGTTTTATATATGTCCTATTTCCATTAGACTTAACAAGATTGAAGATGCAATGCCTTTTTTCTTCTTTCCCACTTTTTATAATCCAGCCTTCATTAGAGGGGAAAAAAAGTTCAACAGCAATATAAAACAACTATGTTTCTATTAGAACAAGTGTATTAGTGCCCCAAACTATCCAGTCACATCAATAATAAATTAAATAACAAGCCACAAATAATATTGCATTTGTTTCAATGCCTCACTAATTGCTGCAAACTGCCTACTGCAACAGATTATTTTAGACAAGTGCCAAAGAGTCAATAAAGAGGGTTCTTCTATATCCCTGGGCTGAGGACATTCCAAATCTAGGACATTACCATGAAAAAGATCCTATCTTAGTCCACTAACTGGCAAAGATATCACCAATGAGTAGTGGATTGAATCCCCAAAATATTTCCCAGTCTCCTCTCTGAGTAGAATTTTGCAGCAAAGGATCAGAAAATGTACTTCTGGGATATGTCTGTTTTGATATAAGTTTCACTAACAGACTTTTTTACCCAAACCTATAGATATATCAGATTGTTGGAGGTTAGGATCATATTTTGCCTTCTTGTCAAACTCAGAAATGGTTTGGGTAGACCATGTTTGAGAGTAAAGGGGTCTTCATCTCTTCAGATTTCTGTTGATCTATTACTGGTCTCTCTACCTCATAGCTTAGACAAGAAGAGGCAAAAGATACATTTATATAAATCACAGAGTAACCAAATCTCCACAATAACTCTTGTAGACTGATAAACTGTAAACAGCCTAGAGCAGTTAGATCAAATCAATACATATATTTCATAAACATAATTCAGATTCAGCCTCCAGGCCACAAGTGCTATCTGGATTAGATCCATAGGCACAGGTCCAGAACCCAAAATTATGGAGGTGCTCAAATTTCAGTTCTACACCCATAGTTTGTGTTTTGAATCAGCTAAAGGACTTCTCTCTATCTTTTTCTACTCCTGTCCACATTGAGTCTCCTAGGAAGAAAGGGAGAAGAAGAACTGAAAGAAAGACAGACTGGAAAGGAGAAATAAAAATAATCCAGAATAAAACAAGGAAAGAGAAAGAGGAATGTATATGGATGGGAATTTTGTCTAGGGTCTCCTACAGAGCTAGGAGTCCTATGCCCCCAACCCATGAAAAGGGAGAGAATAGAGCTGCTGTGTCCCTCAGCATTCAGATGCCCTGGTTTTTCCGTCTTACATTCCTGCTTCTTCCTGTCTGCCGGGCGGCTATCCAACCAATGATGTGGCAGGAACTTTGGGGTAAGAGTTTCACACTATGACATGGAGAAAGGGTGGCTGAGCCAAAAACAAGAAATGAGACATCATAATGACAGAGGTTATTTTGTCGTGACAAGCTCCTTGAAGTCCTTTGTTAATCTTTTAGACAAGTCTGCCATGTTAATGTACCACCTTAGAATAATAAAATGCCTTTTAGCAAGGAATAGAAGGGAAATTGATGCTTTCAAAATTTTATAATACAAGGCTTCATTATATACATGAATGGGAGATGGTAAATACAGATGTTTTAAAAAGCTGGGATAGGAAATAAGAATATACCTTTTGAGCTTTTTATTATAAAGGAGGAGGACTCTGATAACTTAGCATTAGTGTTAAATGCAGACACAGACTTCAACATATTTTTCTAAACGGATCGCCCTGTTTAATCCCAAACTGGCAATATAAAATCCTGCTGAATATTAATACAGTAGTAATAATATGAATTCTCTCTGTTTCCCTTAATTTTTCCATCTCATATCTTTTCTCTTCTCCTATTGTAAGTGCCATAGCACTGGGATGCTGTCTTTAAATTTTTGAGGAATGCCTGTAGGGCCTATGTGCTGCCTCAAGGCATACTTGTAAATAAAAACATTGCTAGAAGCTGACACTTTCCAGCTTCCAATTAATGTTTTTAATTAAAAGAATCTGAAAAATATCATATATGAACATGGTGCAGGAACATTTTATGGACACCATGGTGTCCATGAATACCAACTAGGTGACTCATGTTCAGAGTTGCCCACTTGCAATTTTTTGATTGATAAGTTGGGAAAATATTCACTTATAAATGGCTTTTTCTTAAGCCCATATCTTGATCATTTTGTGGTGGTTGATCTTTTTTCACATGATGAGTAAAGTTCTTTTATCTTTCAGAGCATCATTTGGGTTCGTGTATCTGTGTCTTTATGGAGAAGTGATAACCCAGGATCATGTTATTCTTAAAAAAAGATGTTTTATTTGTATTATGTTTTGTGAAAACCCAAATAAAATTTATTAAAAAAAAAAACACATGAAAGTAATTGCCTGGTGTTCAGCTGACAATGCTTTGTTCAGCCACAAAGTTTTCTGAGTGATCCTGAATAACTCTCTCTCTCTCATCCTAGGAAAGTGAATATTCATGATGGGATAAAATTCTAGAGCTTCCTTTGAGATCAGAATTGGGGAATGTAAAAAAATGATAATTTTTACTATTGAATTAGACCTAATCTGTTGAACAGTCTCATGATGATTTTCTTTGCTCCAAAAAACCCCCCCAACCCTAAGTTTAAAACAGGATCAATAATTTCATTCTTTAAAAACATGTCACCTATATTTTAATTGTTTTTCCAGCATATTTGTTGAAAGAAATATCCATCTGGGTTCAGTTCCAAGTGGGGAAAAAGACACTGGAAACATGGAGCTGCTTGGAAGGTTTAATGGTGGACAGGACCACATGGCCTGGAGCTCCAGAGAAGAAAGATCACATGCTTCAAGGTGAGAAGAGAAGGGAAGAAGGGCTGACCAAGATGCTGAGAGACCCTTACATAACCTCTGTTGGGCCCCACCTTAGTGTTTCCTGTTCCTGTGCAAGAAATGAATCCCGTTGGCTATCAGACTCCCAGGGGCAACTCTGTAGGCTGTCCTGAGTTCCAGGCTTGGTCTGGACCACATGGCTTCACCTGAATGCTGGCTAATGCAATCTTCCCAGAACATGTGGTGAAATGGGTAATCCTATCATTTCCTGAGGGCCATCCTTAATCCCATCACCCTGGAGCTGAAGGGGGGAGCAGGGAACTGCAGGAAGCTGCTTTGTCTTTAAAAGATGTTTCTCCTTTTCTCATCCAGGGAGATATAATATTCTGCCTTTTAAATATTTCCTAGGCTATTTCAATTTTTCTAGGAGAGGGGTGGGTGCTAACTTCCTACATATAGAAGAGGGAAAAATAGAGAAAGATTTCTGGTAGATATTCTGCAGAAGAAATACTGGAGCAGTAAGAAATACTTGCTGGATATTCTGAATAATGTCTTGTTGCTGTTGTTTATTTGATTGTTTCTAATCCTCCTGGGGATTTATTTCAGAGTGCTTCTCATTGGAAAAGGCTATCAGGCACTTTGAAGCTGTGTACTGTTTCATTGGGATCTATTCAGTGACAGCACTCTCTTGGGAATCAACACTGAGAAAGCCATGATAGTGTTGAAGCCATTTGGTTTGTAGGTAATAACAATAAATCCTGGAGTTTGCTCAAGACAGCATGAGATCTCTTGGGATGACAGAGCCACAACCAAAGTATACTAAAATTCAGTGGAATACAATACATCACATTGTCTGAATTGATGCTTACAGTCACTGGTGAACACCAAAATGCTGTTCAAAAAAAAAAAGCAAGCATGTACAGGGTATTTTTTCTGTTAAAATTCTAACCATAAAGCTTTTTCAGTTCAGTATTCATATTGTCATGGCCTTGTTGGAGAGTCTGATTCTGAGGGGATATTGAACAGCTGACAGGGAGTGAGAGTGTGGCTCTGGTGACTGTGGAAGAAAAGGGGGAAGGGCACAGACCAGCTGGGCATTCAGGGGAAGACCCAGACCCACCTCCCTCTTCATCCTGGGGCACACAGTGAGGAATGGAGAAGGGAGCAATGTGGCTTACGGGAGAGAAAAAGGCTAGGTAAGGAGTGAGTAGGCTGGGAGGGAAGGGGAGGGTTTGGGGCCACCCAGTGGCACAATTTGCCAGTTCTCTGTACTGCACAGAATCATAACAACCGGTTCTATAGAACTGATCTGACCAGGTAGAATCCCACCCCTGCATTCAACACTGATATACAGCATATGTCCAGAAGAATTGTTTAAACCTGGAACATCTCTCCCTCTAGATATTGTTCAAATCTGAATTCAGCTAAATTGTGCTAGGTTCAAAGCTAAATATAAAAAAAACCAGTACTCTGGCATTTATATTTTAGATTATACAAATCAAATTTTGGTCAGGAGTAAATTCCTTCAAAATTAATAGTTTGAAACCTATGGACATTTACTCAGAAGGGTGCATAAGATTTATTCCTGGGTAATAGAATTCCTTTGTAATTCATGCTAGAATGCTGCAATAAAAAGTGCTAGAATATTGACAATGCAAATTATTTAGCCAAAGATGATTGCCCAGGGCATGAATCCCTAAAAATCGTGACTTTCCTCCAACTCCATTTTCCCCCCCAAAAAAAAAATTGATTAATCTGGAGAGCAGGAGAAGTCACAATATGTCTTACAAAAACTGAATGAGTAAGAGTGTGTGCTTGTTCTGCTGCTCTAGAGATCAGGTAAGAAAAGGAACTTGTCAATCTGATTTGTTCAAGGAAAGAAAGTTCAGCATGTCTTGTCATGTTGTCAAGATTTCCCTGTTATTCTTTCAGCAATATGGTTTTTTGTTGTTGTTTTCTTTTTATACCAGAGCCATTCAAGCCATGTATTCCCTATACATAAGAACTCTTTTTGCAGACGAAATATAAAATGGCAAATGACATGGAAGCACTGCAAGGCATGTCATATAGTGAGAAAAATGCTGAAACTAAAATGTTGGCTGTGATCATCTGCTGCGGTTGCTGTTCTTTAGTTTATGGACGAATGCAACCAAAGTAACTAAAATTTGATGAACTTGGTTTGAAATTCCATTCCAGATGAGCAATATACACTGTTACAATATACTTCATTAATGTTTCTACTACTTTATTTCCATTTTTGTCAATGGAAATAACGTCAATGAAATAGTGGCAGATAACATTTATCATGTTGAGTTGGAATTGTCCCATGGCGAGTTGTCCCATGGTAAGTTGGCTGCCATGAGATGGCCATGGCGAGTTATCCCATTCTGTCCAAAAAAGCTGCATGATATCCAATGCATGAGGATGCCTATTCAACACATCTTTCTTCCTTCTTTGTGCAGGACATCCAAGCATGAACAAAATGAATCACCAGCCAGATTTCTTGTCTGAAGAATAACATGGGAGATTAATATGGTGACCAAATCCTCAACTTTGCAATCTGACAGCCATCTTCATGGCAATTAAGATGAGAGGAGATTTCTGGAACCCCAGCATGCTCCATCATTTTAAATAATTGAAAAGAAATTCTCATCGTTAAACTTCAGGTTTCAGAGTAAAATAAAAAATAACCACATCTGATCAGTTGAGGAAGAAAAAGCTCCCCCTCTAGAACAACCAGCATGTATTGTATTAAGGAAAAAATGATGGGAGTGATGCACTCCTGGAATCAGAGGTAGAAACACAGAATTCTGAACATTTCGCTTCTCATTCCCATACCCACACGTGCCCAACCTTTAGGCTAGCTTCCATTAGAAGAGCCCTGGGTACAATTTAGAATGCACAATAGGACAATTCCAGCAACGTTCACTATTAAATAATGTGGAGGTAAAGTCACTATCTCAGTCCTCACACATGTGGCATTAAATGTGGATCAGTGGTTAAGGCATTGGGCTTCCTGGCTGGAAAGCCAGCAGCCCAAGTTCGAGACCCAAGCATCACATGACAGGGTGAGCTCCAGTCCCTGCCCTAGCTCCTGTCAACCTAGGAGTTTGAAAGCATGCCGATTCAAGTAGATAAATAGGCACCACTTCTCTGGGAAGATAACAGTATTGCCATGGTGACCACATGACAGCAGAAATGTCTTCGGAGAGCACTGGCTCAATGACCTTGAAATAGAGATGAGCGCTGCCCCCTATAGTTGGCAGCAATTAACAGAGTAAAATCTGCAGGGACTCCTTTCTCTTACCATTTTTATACCACCCATTAGAGATATTACACCAAGAATCCTATGGGCCTAGGTTTTTTAAAAATTATCCTTCCAATAGATTTCCAGTTGACTTGTCATAATAAATATGTTTGGAGGAGGAGGAGGATGACGCATTTCATCCACTTTTCAATGAGATGCCTGTTATAGGTTGAGACCAACGTACGAAAAACTGATAGTCACTTCCTTAGATTATTAGATTTATGAATGTAATGTGAAAATACAGCTATAATTTATTTCTGAATAAGAAATAATGAGCAGCATCAAAAGCTTTGTCAGTAAAAAGAATCTTCAAAAATGTAAAACATAACAGAAAATATGATCTCCTTACCAAGAAGACATTCTTCTTTGGCAATGAGCAAAACAAAAACAATTCATTTAGAATAAGAGGTATATCAATCTACTGGTAATTACAAAATGCAACTGCAAAATTAAGCAAACACCTCAAAGGCTGTTGCTATGGAAAGAATTTTCCAGTAGAAACATGCAAGGAGAATAAAATATATATTGTTTCTGTCCACGGGTCTGATTAGTTGCCACATAAATGTATGTTTATGCACTCTTGCTAATCACATCGCAAGCACTTGTGAAGTAAATAAAATCTCATTCTGCTCCAGCTACCAGAACAAAGCATGGTACTAATCAAGCGAGATATTGGTTTAATTGAAGAGCAGGAATTGTCAGAGACATCATGCATTAAGATTTGTGATTACTTTATTTTTAAAAGCCTGGGATGCAAATGGCTAATAAATTTCATTTAGGAATAACTTCCTTTTTATTTTATGCTTAAATTAAGACAAGGTACACTCGCAGCTTTGCTAGCAATTCTGTGTCTTGTATAATGTTGCACTCAAGCACTTTATCTGACTCTTGCCAGAGAAGCGAAAGCATTTGTGTCTGTTTGTGCCTTATTTAGATGGACATGGAACATGGCAGATATACCAACTTTATTTCTCAACAATTGACCAAAATCAGAGCATTTATGTAAACATGTGGAAGAAATATCAGTGTCATTTGAGAGGGAAATATCAAAATATTCATTAAGTTTAGGTAAATAATGATTCAGGTTGAGCTTGACAACTGGTGACTACACACACATCCATGTAATTTTCTTGGTTAAGAATATGAAATTGCCTTTGTTGGGGATGGTTTTCTTTTTGTTTTTTATTTCCCAATTGAGTTTACAAGTTTACTATTCTCTGAAGGTCCCTCCTTCCAATATTAACTAGATCGACGTTGCTTAATCCATACACGTTTTTTTTTAAGTTATCATTTCACTGCATTCACTGAAATTATGGTCCTTATTGGCAGATTTTATGAATGACAGAACTTAAATTGATTTTGACCCACATAATTAAAGTGAGATGAACCACTTACTTGAAATGATTTCTTTCTTATGTAAATGCCTGGGGGTATCCATAAATGAAGTTAAACCTTAATATCAAAACAGTATCTTCTTATTAATGATCTCTTGAAGCTGTTTAAATCACTGTCTTCAAAGAGCAGGATGAATAATTTGTTTAAGAAAGTAATGATCCAAGTAATGGTGTGTTATACCATAGAAAAATTAGGCATTTGCCTAGCATCCCCTCCAAAGAGGAGCCCCCCAAAAAATCACAATTTTTGGAAAATTGGCTCCTCTGTTCCAGCATCTTTGCCTGGCCAAATGGCTTCTTGCTGGTGTTTTTGGCTTTCCAGAATCCACAGGGATTTCTGAAAGCAACGTCTGGGTCCTTGGATTTGATTCCCTATGAAAACATGTGGTCACCAGTTGTGGCCTATCCTGGACCAGGATCCCCTGTGCTCAGGCATTCAGTCCCTAGTCATCTGATGACTGAACTACTGTAATGCGCTCTACATGCAACTACCCTTGAAGACCATTCAGAAGCTACAGCTGGTGCCAAGTGTGACAGCATGGGTAGTTTTGGGGGCACCAAGAATGGCCCCTGTAACACCACTGCTCCGCAAGCTGCATTGGTTACCAGACTGCTTCTGGGTACAATTCAAGGTGTTGGTGGTCACCTTTAAAACCCTTCATGGCGTCGGTCCAGGGAGTGGAGTGTCTCCCCCCAGTGGGATTGGCCCATACCACTCATGCCGGCAGAGGAGGCATGCTGTGGATCCTGCCAGCCTGATTATTCCAGTTGGCAGGGTCCAGGAGGAGATCCTTCTCTGTTGTTATTCCTGCCTTCTAGACCATCTTATTAATAATTATATTTATTCATAATTGTATCAATTCAGTATTCATTATTAGTAACTGTGAGAGACATCTAGTGGACCACCACTTAAGTATGAGGCAGCAAGCCACCAAAAGAGCCAATGCAGTCCTGAGATGCATCAACAGATCTTGACAACATCAAGATCACCAGAAGTAATACCATTTTATACTACATTGGTGAAACCACACATGGAATACTATGTCCACCTCTGGCCACCATAATGCAAAACAGATGTTGATACCCTGGAAAGCTGCAGAGAAGAACAATGAAGATGTGAAGAGGTGTGGATATTAAATCGTATGATGAACAGTTGAGGCAGCTAGATAACAATTGAGTCTAGCCTATCAAAGAGAAGGATTAGGGGTGATATGATAGCTATTTTCCAGTACTTACAGCTGTCAGAGAGAAGAGGGGATTGACTTATTCTCCAAACCATCAGAAGGCAAGACAAGAAGTAATAGATGGAAATTTATTAAAGAGAGATCCAACCTAGAAGTAAGGAATTTTCTGACAGTGAAAACAATTAATCAATGGCATAGTTTGCCTCCCAAAGTTGTTGGTGCTCCATCATTGGAGTTTTTCAAAAATAGACTGGATAACCATTTGACTGGGATGATCCTGCTCTTAGCAGGAAGTTTATTAGAACTTCCTGATCATTATTGATAAACAAGGATTTATAACAAGCATAATATGAATATGTGCATGCATTTAACCAGGTGTTATTATTAGCTAAAATTATTATTAAGCAATAGCAACCTAGCTCAAAGCTTTAATTATTTTTTTAAACACTACTCTTTTACTACATCTACCCATTTGGAATTAGGCCATATTGGTTATTGTTTGATGACTTATGTGCCAAACAGATCCAAACAGCATGCTTCCCAGTTCCTTTCTTGTAGTCTTTGGTATCCTGTCGTTCCTTTGAAGCATCACTTCTGGACATTTCATGGTGGAAAATATGAAATTGTATATGCTATAAAACAGAGATATCACCATTTAAAAAGAGAGAAAGAGAAACTTCAAATATCACAGCCCCTTCCATATGTGAGATGTGATTCCATACATTTTGCAGGCCCAAGCCCTCCCCAAAAGCAAAATGTAGCCCTTGACCACTAAAATGTTGCTGATCATGCTTTAACTGTCAATCAATTAAGACCTTGCAATTAGTATTGTGAAGGACTGACAAGTAAACTGATTCATAAAGAAAGAAAAGACAATGCAGAACACAGTTACCACACCTCACATCTCCCTCTAAAGCAAGTGGAGAGACATTTCTGTAATGGAATGTGAGAATGACCTTGGAAGATGGGGAGAAGAGACACTGCTTTGGGGATGATCAGGGGAGAAGAGTCCACAACTGAATAAAAGGCAGAAAAAGAAACTTAGGAAGTACTTGCCCTGCATTATCAGTCAGTAAGGGGAGCCAGCAGGAGATCTGTACTTTCAGACTTCCAGGATTCTATTATTGCGGCTTTACAATAAAGTGGAATTAGCTCATCTTGTTCTGTTTCCTGCCTGGTCTACTTGGGAGCCTGACAATCTCCAATTCTGGCCAAGCTACAGGGAAGAGAGGCTAACTTACTGATCTGGGTGAGATTCTCTCAAGGAGAAAATAAAACTCCACAGGCATCAGTCCATATTTTATCAGAGGGTGCCACCAAAACTAATTGGTTTCCCTCTATTGACACAATGAGAAGCTTTCATCAGCAGGATAAAGAGAAAGAGAATGGTTTGTGTATGTTATTTTTCCTCCTTCTTTAATTTGTTTGCTTTCTTCCTGTCAGGATAGTTGAGGGACCCTTTCGAACAGTGGAGACTGCTATGAAAGAAGGGATTGCCAAAAATAGCCAGCCTTCTTGTTACATTGACAAAAGCTTCAAAAAGCATTCAATCAACAGAGTGACATCAGCCCAATGTGATCCATTGATTTTTCTCTTTCAGTTTAAGGGAAGAGAAATTGCTTCCTTTTTTTTCTCTCAAAAGAGGTGAACATTTTGGTTAAATCCTCAGAGGTGGGTGTCGGATTCTGACAATTTAGTGTTGAGAAGTGTGATACAATCATATGGATTGCTGATTAGAAAATATGTGTCTAAAATATAGAAGATTGGTTTTTATCACCTAGATCCAATATTACAAACTGGTAGCAAGATCATGTCGTTTGGATGGATCTATTCAGACATTTGCTCTTCCTATCCCAACCCTCTTTATTTGACTTTGGTAGGTACTTAGAAGTGTTTTGCAGAACATCCTGGGCATAGTTGGTACTTCCATTGATTAACGTTTTGTTCAATACGCAAAGCAGCAGTTTAAAATGCAGAGCTCATTCCCTGATGAGAATGGACTGCCAAGAAATAAGAATATGTGCCGACCACAAGATTCAGTGATTCAGAAAATAGTCAAATTAACCTCAGAATGATTAGGAGAGATCAGATGTAAATTCAGTCTGCTTTAGAGGAAGCAGCCTCAATTGTCTGGACCAGCCCATTTCAGTGTTTGGCATCCAAAATGCTCTCCCAATCTGAAATCCTGCTACTGGGATTAATGTGTTTTACCATTAAGCCTGCTAATGTAGTGGACCAAAAGTTAAGATGCTCATGCATCTGTCTTTCCCTAAGCTTCTTACTCCCTATAAAATGCCATCGCCATGCTGCCTTCATGAATATTTAAACAAAAGTCAGTCTAATATCTATATTCTTCTGTGTTTTCACTGTAAAAGAAATATGAAATGTTGCATTAGTTTTTGTATGTCAAAAAGGCATAAGAAAATCCCAAGAATGAGAGTTTCATAGCATTTTTCATAGTAATTTTATTACATTTCCAAATCAAAAGATAAAAACTAATACAATCTAAAAATAAAAGAATAAGAAGAAATGGAGGAAAAATATATCTCATCTTCCCATACCTATAGTCCATAAACAAATCCTTAAAGCCTCATCTTTAGTCCTAAAAAGCAAAAATCCATTAAGAGTTCCCAGTGATATTTATTTTAATTTTAATCAAATAAACAAACTTTACATTCCTTCCTTTTACTTTTAACACTTGATTCTTAATCTCTTCAAATAATTCCTAGAATTTTATTTATTTTCATTTTTTTCTTCATCCCTCCTCACAAAATTCTTCAAAACTTTAACAAGTCTCTTTTGTAAATAAAATACAGGAAAATTATCCAACTCATTTTTTTATTTGTATATTCTTTTAATTATTAAGACATTTTAATTATTAGGCCAGTTTCTTTTGTATGGTCATTGTAACATCTTTTTCCATGTCGTTCTTGTAGCCTGTCATTTTTTAATCCACTTTCAAATCTGTCTCAGTTTTGCCAGGTAAAAGTTGTTCCTCATACATAGCATCTTTTAAACACAGGCTATCTATAGAGGCAAACACTCTTAAAATTAACTTCTAGGTCCATTGTCTAAAAATATCCTTCAGTATGTCCAATCTTAAAGTATTTTGTTCCAGTATGGATTAGCAAGTCAAATTTAAGCATTCTTCTCCTTTAACTAAATCTCCATCTGGTTCCCTCTAATGTCCAATTTTCAAAATTTCATCCTATCATATTTTTAAAGACAATTCAAAACAAAAGCATTTTCCCAAGGAGGATTCTTATAATTAATTCTAAATCCTATTTCAAAACCATCTAGGCCTTTAGTCCATTTGGTAATTTTCCAAAATGAAAGTTCTAGTCATCTGTTTGCTGTTTATTTTAAAAAAAATCTTTTTAAGTTTCAAAATTTATATTTAAATTTCTTAAATGAAACTCACCTGGTACTGTAAAAATTCCATCTGTCTATCTGTCTATATCTATCTATCTATCTATCTATCTACCTACCTACCTACCTACCTATCTATCTATCTACTGTAAATATTTGCTGACATTTTATTTAAACTAAATTTGTATATCAGTGATTGCTTGACCTCTGTGGTTGCCAAATGCTAAATAAATAGTATAGAGTAAATCAAAATTGCATGAGAGCCAGACCCAATGCAATGTTCCCATTAATTTTAGTGGGAAAAATTCTGTCCCTTGTAAAGAGTGTATAAGAGTATTACCTACAGGATCCTAATACTAAATTCAGAGAGCCTGTCCTTTTTGTAGCCTGCCAGAAAAGTACTATGTAATAAAGAGTTTTCAGATGGCTTTCTAACAGTATTCTCTTAAAAGGCTGTTGGATCGTGTTATTATCCCTGCATCATTGGTAGAAAGTTTGAAGCTGATGGTGATGGCTTAGCTAAGGCCCTTGTTCAATCCATGACTGACAAGTCATGTGAATTGATGATACCCTAGTTCACATCTCAGTTGTACAACTCAGCATGGTACATACAGTATGCTGTTGTATGCCTGCATTTTCTTTGTTCCCATCTGATCCCATGACTGGGAGTTTTAGTAGCTGCCAGAGCCTCAACATTCCATAAAGGCCAGTTAGCATTAACAACACTTTCTGAGACACCATTTGAAATGACCTCTTGGTATTTTCTATGTCACTATTTTAAATTTTCTACAGATGCTATCAGTTCCTGTCAATAAAAGAAAAGGTTTGCTAGGAAGCCTTTGATTGAAGTCAAACCTCTTCAAACATAGCTAGGCTTGTTTGACAAAGGTATAAATATATGGATATATATTTACAATTTTGGGGAAGGGTATGGTTCCCTCTTATGAAACATCCTAGATGGATAAATATCCATTTAATGCAAATGTGAAGGCTTAATTATTTCAGAAAGTATTGTTTTGATTGTAGCAAGATTGTTTAATGTGCTGATAATTTACTCCTACTTATTTGATGCTTTTGTGTTGTGTCATGATGCTGTGTCACTTTTATTGTTTATGGATAAATAGTAAAAAGCAGAATACGAATCATAATCATCTAAAAGGGATACATATAAAACAACAGCAATTTAACAATTATTCTAATTTAGTAAATTTCATGCTGCCCAACTCTCTATTTTTAGTTATTATTTTATTTATTTCAAAAATACATATTCATTTACATTTTAACAGTACTGTGTCAAGTGTTACATATATTTACAAATTCTTTTCCATATCAAGCCTTGTTTCTCTTCTCTAACCATATATACAACATTTCCTATACCTCATAAAACACAGACTCCTTTTTACCTTTCAGTTTCCTCGTAAGCCTATCCATCTCGGCACAATCAAGTATTTTGTTTATTATCGTGTTCTCGGAGGGTACCTCATCTACTTTCCAGTTCTGGCATAACAATTCTTGCCACTGTTATTATGTGTTGTATGACATATTGGATATGTTCCTTTACATTTCCTTTAATCATCCCCAATAAAAATGTTTCTGGTTTAAATCCAATATCATACCCTGTAATTTCTTGTATCCATATCCTCAATTTTTCCCAGTGTTTTTTAGCTTTGGGGAATTGCCACCACATATGTTCTGTCTGTGAGCTTACATTTCCAGCATTGTAGTTTCATATTCGGATATATTCTGGCCAATCTTGCTGGTGTCAAATGCCATCTATAGAACATCTTGATTAAATTTTCTTTATATGCTGTTGATAACGTTAATTTGCAGTTCTTGATCCAAATTCTCTCCCAATCTTCTAACTGTATACTGTGTCCTACATTTTATGCCCAAGCGATCATTGGGGCCTTGACTATTTCTTCTTCCATTTCTACTTTGAGTAAATAATTGTATGTTCTAGTAATAATTTTTTCTTCTTTACCAATCAAAATTTGTTGGGATTCCTTTTCTATTCCAAATTCCTCCATATCTTTTTGTGCCTCGTTTTTATTTGCAAATACGGCCACCAATCCACAATCATATCTTGTTTTTTTAGTTCTTCAATTGTTTTTAAATTCCCCTGGTTATCTAATAATTCCTTATATCTAATTTTTTTTCTCCATTGTATCTCACTGCTTCCATCAGTGACACCCAATCTGGTAATTTAATATAATGCTTTTTCCTTAACTTTTCCCATATTGTTATTAATGAGTCCCTAATTTGGTGGCGATAGAAATATGAATGTATCTCTTTTATCCCACAGGAAGGCATGCTATCCTGTGTGAAGATCATGCTCTTCAATTGTTAATACTCTCTTATTATCTAAATTTGTCCAATCTTTAATCCAGAGTAATCCTGCCGCCTGATAATATATTTCCTAATTTGGAAGTCCTAAACCATCTCTACTTCTGCTACCTTGTAGCATTTTTATATTAATTCATGCTTTCTTTCCAACCAAATAAATTTAAGCACCATTCTATTCAACTCTTCAAAGAATTTTTGGTCTAATTTTATGTGGATCGTCTGAAATAAATATAACAATTTTGGTAGCATGTTCATTTTTATCATGGCAATTCTACCCATCAATGATAATTGCAGTTTTTTCCAGCTCTCTAAATCTCTTTTGCATTGTAACATCAATTTCTTATAATCATCTTCCTTTATAGTCGAACATCGTCCTGTAAGCCAAATCCCCAAATATTTCATCTTTTTTTCTACTTTTAGTCCCAATTTTCTTTCTAATCCCTTCTTTTGTTTTTCTGTTGAGTTCTTTACTAACATTTTTGTTTTTTCTTTATTAATTTTTAGTCCTGCCACTAATTTTTCAATTTCCCTTAACAAATTTATCCCTGTTTCCATCGGTTCCTCAATGGTGAACACTAAATCATCTGCAAATGCTTGGGTTTTATATTCCTGATTTTTTTATCTTTAATCCTGTTATTTTCTCATTTTGCCTTATCTTGGTTAGCAGCACTTCTATCATTAATATAAAAAGTAGAGGTGACATAGGACATCATGCTGCCCAACTCTCAATAATTATATGTGGCTCCCAACAATTGAAGAAATTACAATAATATCAAAAGTAGCGGTAAACAGTAGCAAGCATGAAGAAGCAAGAGGGTAGGTTTACCCTTGTTCACATACATACATACATACATACATCAATGTAGTTCATAAATACAATTTTTAAAAAATCTGGACTGACGTCTAGAATAATATCTCTGTTGATTTTGCCATGTCTTACATTCTTTCTGCATTTTGGTTATCTGCCCTATGTTTTGTAGATAATCATCACATTTCAGCATATTTGTTTTGTAACAAATCTTTACATTGCAAAGCAGTGACACTTTCACCACACTGTTCCATCTCTTTGAAAAGTCACTTCAACACACAAATTCTTATTTTGTTTTTTTTCCAGAAAAGATGACAATAAAATAGATAAACTGAATAAGTCAGATGATGTGATTGGTTTACAAGTCATATGGCACCACAGCAGGAAATTCAATTTATAGGTGTGATGATTCACAAAGGGATTTTTTAATGTTACCCTTTTCCTACCCATAATGGAAATATTCAAGGCATTCTCATAACAAAGTATGAAGCAAAAATAAATATCAACAGATATGTATCACCATATATAAAATAAAAGGGTAAAACAAATAAAAACAATATTTTGTAAAAGCTAGTCCAAAAGCTGCCAGTTTTAAAAATAATAAATCTATCTATATATTGTCATTAAGAGTCAACACCAACTTGATGGCACATAATCAATCAATTTAAAAATAATAATTTACAGAATAGGGGGAAATATATACCTATTACTTTCCCAAGGCAAAAGGAATCACAAAGAGAAAAAAAAGCAGAGCATAAATATTCTGCCTTATGATTCACTTGCTGAAAATAAAGACAGATAGAATAACTCTACAAATTCTTCCATACAAAGTTTATTTTATTGGATTATATTAGATATCCTCAAGGTGACTCACAGTTATGTTGAGATGCATCTAATGTCCAATTCTTTGCATAGTTGAAATCATAGTGTAAATGATATTAATCTATCTATCCCATAGTCACAGAGGCAGGGGATAGAGCTGCTGCCATGAGGCTGTGTTCAGGCAAGAGTGAAAGAGCCTCCCCCAACCCATCAAGGGTCAATTTAGTGACCAATCAGGATTATAGATGTGACCACATGACATGGACTACATTTCCCAGGATACCTTAACTACATTTACCATGATGCATTCCCTTAAGGGGAAGCTCACAATTCCTAACTAACTATCCCAAATCCCATTAATTCTAAACTGTCTGGACAGCACAATAAACACTGAAGGTTTATGAACTGTGGCTTCTTTAATTTAAGGAATAACTACTTATTGCTCACAAAAGGAGATTAATTAGCTCAAACTGCCATTCAAACACACAAATAGTATTCATTATTGGTTCATTCTCATATGCAACAAAGAGCAATGAACTCAGATAAGAAATTCAAAAGATTCATAACTATCTGAAACACCCAAGCCCACCAAAAGCATGAAAAAGCAATAAATGGCGTAATGAAGATGCCCTCTATGTATTGAATGAACTAATGCTAAGTAACTTGCGGAGTGAAGGAAGAAATAAAGAAGAATATTGAAGGGAGATTTAGCTCAATATAAAAACAGCCGATTGAGGGTAATCTAGGAGCAGGTGTCAAGCACAAGGAACAAGGAGCTAGGAAAGAATTCAAAAGTATTAAGAATTTATTTCATGCTACCTATGCAAGATTCTGTTTGCTAGTGTTCAAGGTAAGTTAGCACTAGATAAGAATAAACTAAATTCAACAGGGAGGTTGGACATGGGTCTCCTGTGGTAGCATATTCAGTCCAAATGATGATGCATTTGATCCCACCCTCGAGCTCAGCCTGGTCATCACTTACATCAGAATGTGTAGAAGAAGAACAGAACATAGAATATAGAATAACAGAGTTGGAAGGGACCTTGGAGGTCATCTAGTCCAGGGGTCGCCAACCTTTGCAGATTGGCTGCCCAGCTGTGAGGGAGAGGGGAACTGGGCTGCACAAGCATCCATGCACATGACCCTTGCACAAGTGACAGGCTGGCATACATACACGCACTCAACTTGCACAAGCAGCAAAATGGCGTGCATACATGTGAATGCCTGCCAGCCCACCTCTCATACAAATTGAGCTGTACACGTGCACTCCAGCCGGTCACTCATGCAGTCCAGTTCACTAGGCTGGGTAGTGAGCTGCAGCCCAGGGGTTGGGACCCCTGATCTAGCCCAACCCCCTTGCTCAAGCAGGAGAGTCTACACCATTTCAGACAAATGGCTGTCTGGTCTCTTCTTGAAAGTCTCCAGTGACGGGACACTCACAACTTCTGAAGGCAAGCCATTTCACTGGTTGATCGTTCTACTTTAAGACATTTCTCCTTAGTTCTAGATTGCTTTTCTCCTTGATTAGTTTCTATCTATTGGTTCTTGTCTTGCCTTCTATTGCTTTGAAAAATAGTTTGTCCCACTCATCTTTAGGGCAGCCCCTCAAAGACTGGAACAGGCAAAGCCTGCGGGTAGAATCAAGAGAGGACTCAGACTAGAATCATTACGTCCCTTCAAGTATAGCCCTTCTTGGATTCTGTTAACTCTTATCTAGAGCCAATTTAGTGCTGACCATTAGTTGACCAAATTCTTGTGTATAGGCTTCAGCAATGAATTTTTTGGAACTTTGTGTGACCCTGATTCTTTGTGTCTGATAGATGATTAATTAAAGGATTTATTTCAGATGATTTGATGGAAATAATTTGGCTTAATTTTCATGAAATGTATCTCAAATAATTATTTCTCATTTTAAATCTATACATCTATAAATCTGCATCCATGGTAGCACATGGATACTGGCTAGCGTTTGATAGCTTTCTGTTTTACTCTCAGTTTGCTATGGACACAGATAATTTTGGTATCAAAGCAAACTGTGAGGTTGTAATATATTCTCCCAAAACTAAGGCTCATCAGTTTAACATTGCTCTAGGAGTTCAAAATATTAATACGATAATAGCACTAATCATAAAATTATTTGTGATTAAAGCAGAATTAAGTACCATCTAAGTATAATTATGTGAATGGGAAGTTCATTTGCTGCAGGGATGAGATAATAGGAATCAAATAAAAAGGGTGAGAATAGGTCAGAAAAATATTTGATATAGTAGGAAATAGTCCTTCACTCTTGTAATCTTGTTTTTGATAAAATTTGTGTTTGAGTATTCCTATTCATTTGACAGAAACTAAAAAATCTTTCTCTGGATCTGCTCTGGATCTTTTCAGAATTCTGCTACCTGTGTGCTGATAGGAGACAAATGCAATTGAAAAAGGGCTTAGCGATAAATTAAAATGATATTGAAGTGCTGGAGATTTCACTATCAGATCCCTTCCCTACCCTTGTAGATGTGAAGCAATTTTACACATGAAAAGTAACTTTTCTATCTCAAAAATAATCATGTTTTTTTACAGGAGACTATTTTTTTTCACTATTGAAAAGATTTGAATCAAATAATCATATAAAGTTCAGGAAAAGCATGTTATGACGTTTAAGCCAATCCAGAGAAGATAATATGAAAGGTTTTCCTGTAAATACATTTAGAAAGCTTGAAGATTATTTAGAGCCCAACTTTTACAACTTTTCACTTTTGTAACAGATAAACTATCTAGACATAAAAATATGTGTAACAAGAAAATAGAATGTACATGGATAGAAGAAGGGGAAGAACTGAGATCAGCAATTGAAAGGCCTATCCTGAAATCATGGGTCTTTGTTATCAGACCCCACTTACAGCTTCTTTGTCTGTGTGATCAAATCATGGGACCAGAACATAAATGGCCAGCATCTGATAGTTCTCTAGGTGATAGATCAGCACAGAGTCAGATGTGCCAGAGAGGAATGGGCAATTTTCAGTTAAATGGCAACTTCATAAGATTACTGTGAATGTTCAGGATGTTACAGAAGACATCTGAGCAAGCAGCTGCTAAGATCTGGCGATGAAAGCCAATAAAGTAGCACAGGGATTCTCATTCTGGGTCATGATCTCCCAAAGGATCAAAGCAGAGGTGGTATTTAGCAGGTTCTGACCAGTTCTGGAGAACCGGTAGCGGAATTTTTGAGTAGTTCAGAGAACTGGCAAATATCCCCTCTGACTGGAGATTTTACAGTATTCTTCCCCTGCCACTCTCACCAAGCCACATCCACAGAACTGGTAGTAAAAAAAATTGAATTCCACCACTGGCATCAAAGATTACAACTTGGCAGGTTACAATTCTTTTAAAAAATCAGGCTTGTACAGAGACCAAAGCAACTTTTACAGGACCTCTGCTTTGCCTTGCACAAGCAAGATTCAGAGGACAGTCTAGAACAGGGGTCACCAAATTTTTGGACCTCAGGGACCACCAAACTCATAATTTTAGATCCCAGGGACCACTAACTGGTTCTGTGGGTGTGGCCTAATTAATGGGTGTGGCCTGGTGGTCATGTGACTGGTTGGGCATAGCTTATATGTAAATATTATAAATATTTATATAAATATTGAATCTTTTTATTAAAAAAGAGCGACTTTTATCCAAAATCAGGCAAAGCAGGCAGGCAGATTGAGTTGCCCACAGAATCACAGATTCATTCAGAGATCTACCTATCTGCCATCGGCTAGCTCAGTCTGTCACATAAAATTTGCTTGCAAGCAAACTCATAAAATTTGCTAGCAAGCAAACTCACAAAATTAACTCACAACACACCATGCATGTCAATATTAAATTTTTTATTTTTTAAAAAAGAGCAATTTTTATCCAAAATCAGGCAAAGCAGGCAGATTGTGTTGCTCATAGAATAATTCAATGATCTATCTATCTGCCATCGGCTAGCTGAGTCTCTCAAATTTGCTTGCACTGAATTTGCTTGCAAGCAAATCTCCAGTCCTAACGGAGGTTCGGCTGTACTTAAAAGCAGAGCCGAAGATCTAAAGACGAGCTGGAAAGCTAGAAATCCAACCATTTTCTGCTTCCTAGCTAATCTAAATCTCCCGGCACAGAGAACAGATGACGGTCGGAAAAAGGAAAAATAGAAATTTAGCAGGCAAGTTTACTGGGTAAAGAGTGAGTGGGCAGGGAGGGTTCCTGCGGGCCATGTGGGCAGTGCAGCCTTGTGTTTCTGCACAGCCTGGATTAATTGCTTTGTGGGGGTGCTCTTGGGGTGAGATTTCTCTGCGGCCCACCAAAATTTTTTCACGGCCCACCAGTGAGCCGCAGCCCACCAGTTGGCATCTGCTGGTCTAGAAGGCTCTGTCCAAGCCAGGGAAAAATCTCAAGGATGCTTAGGGAGCAAACCTGGCTTGGAATTGAGACAAATACACAGTCAAATTATTATGAAAATTGTTCCAACTCCTAATTGTTTTCAGGTAAAGGCTTTCAAACTGGGAATTTCTGACCACTGCTGGCCAGTTATGATCAATGTAAATAGTATGATCAGGAGTAAGAACATGCTCTTAAGTCCAAGGTGTCTCCCCATAAAAAATAATGTTTTGCCCATGTTCTGCGCTTTGCCTTTTGATAGGGTTGCAGATCTGTGTGGAGTTTCATGAGCAAAGGGCAAGGTGTTTTCCTGCGCTTCTAGTGCTAGACTTGATTCCTTAGAGACTAGGTCTGTGAGGTAATCCATTCAACACTTCTTCTGAGGAGATTCACATTGTGAGGGCACAGTGTACAACCATCAGCCTTTTTTTTAATATTCAGGGGATTACTATGGGCTCTGCTGGAATTCCTGGAAAGAAAAGATGATAGAGGTGGGAGCTTTGCAGATATCCAGCTCCCCACACAATCGCTGTTTGCTTTTTGAATTAAAACTAAACTCATGTATGATGCACGTCAAGGCAGATATCAAGGCCAATGACCCTGGATACACTGAAGCCATAGAGAAGCCTAGAGCTGGAAAAGACCAATTAGACCATCAAATCTAATCCACTGCACATTGTAAGAGTCATAATCTCCCTGATAGCTATCTAATCTTCTCTTGAACATTTCCAATGAACAAGAGTGCCCTTCCCCTCCCTCTTTCTCTGGTTTTGCTACAAAGATGTTACTGTTGCCTGGCTCTGATCTACAGCAATTCCATTTTGCTATGAAGGGAGAAGCATTTAAAGATAGAGGTTTTCATATTCGGAACCTGCCAGCTTACATCAGCAGGATGAAAATAAGAGAGGAATGATGCTTTGCTTAGTTTTCTTCCTTTCATGAGTTTTCCTTCCCTTGCCTCTCCACTTCTTTCCAGTTATATTATTAATAATTGGATTGCAGTTATTAAAAATTAATTCACGGATGATTGGTCTAGATTTGCTAGCAATTTAAGATCATATGAGAAAATGGAAATTGTTCTGTCTGCCAATCCAAAGCTTACTTCCTCTAAATATTCTCTGATACATCCATGGAATGTCATCAGACTTTCCCTTCTTCATCCTTCTCCTTGTTTTAATTGCACCTCTGTTAAGCTCTATCATTGAGGAATGAACATCAGAAATGTCTGTGGCTACTTCCTATTATCACCACTGTCTGAAAACAAGCTTCTCTCACTGCTTGCAAAGAAGGTGATCCAAAACGCATTATGGCTCTTTCCTGAGGATCATGGGATTATAGTCTTGTGTGGTATCAATTGCCACATTTTTTTTGCTTTATTATGAAATTCTTTCTTGCCATATTTATATTGAAATTGCGTGTATTTTAGGTTCTTTTTTGGTTGCTACATCATGCAGAACATTTGAAGGATCCATATTTAATTGATCCAAATTGATTTTGTGTGCGTGTGGTATATTTGCATAGCTAGGGATATTGAAACCACTGGAGTAAATTGCATCCCATTTGTACTCCATTTTCGCACCTATATCGGCTGCACTAAGACAGTTCTCCTCTTGAAGAAATCCTTAAATCTCATAACATTGCAATTGTTTCAGATAAAACAATTACCATCTAACTGAACTTTATCATCAGTAATAAACGATAAAAAAAATTATGTTCTGAAATGTATAGAATTGCACAAATAGAATATGGGGCAAAAAGAGAAGGCGGAAATGAGATTTCTAAGATAATTTCTTACTGCAGATAATACATAAGGTTACAATAGAAGAGAATATAAGTAGGCCAGAGCCAAACTGTGGATTTTATAATGCTGTCTGAAGTTGCTCAGGTTTAGGGTTAGATCTGATTATTTAAAAAAGATGAAATTATATTTCATTCAGTGTCACAGCATTCTTCATACCCATAGTTCCAGAATTTGTGAAGCAATCAATTGCAATACTATATCACAAATCTGACTTAACCAAACATACTAAGACCTAAATTTCCAATACAGCATAGCAAGCCTTTCTGGCTATTTTTTCTAGCTACCATTTGCAGTTTTGCTTCTGCATTTTTGTGGGTGTTCTGTGGTCGGGCCTGGGAGGGTTGCTTGGGGGATCCTGGGGCTGGGGGGAAAAGTTGAATGATAATATGTTGGTCCCTTTCACCCTGGTGAGAGCTGGAGGGTGGGAGGAGTGGCTCCCTGCTTGGTGTGTGAGAGCAACTGAGCAGGGTGCTATTCATGCATCGAGTGGATGTATTCTGATTATAGGGGGCATGCATAAGCGCACTAACGTGCCTATCGTCCCTGTCCTATTGTTTCTTTTTATTTTTCTTATATGTATCCATTTCATGTATTCATAACTATGTTTATACTTATACCTGTTATCTTATAATCGCTTGACAAATAAAAAAAAATGTTGGGGGATAAGGGAAGCTGGATATGACCCCTCTGCAGCAATAAGGGGTGGTATGAGTTTCAGGGTGCTGAGAGCAAGTGCTATAGTGCCTGTAAAGCTCACCTTGCCCCAACAATCTGTCAGTGGAAGTAGATTTTTTTTCTTTTTTTCCCCTTTTTAAAGAAGAGTGTTGGGGATGGGGGATGGAATGGTTCTGAGGGAAGGCAGAGGAAAGTGTCCTATTTCAGTGGTGTTGGAGATATGGGAGACAAGGGAGAGGGGAGGCACGGGGAACATGACCTCAGTGCTTAGTACCAATCTCATGTTCTGCCCCATTGCACTCGCCTCATTTTCCTGGTCAGCAGATCTGTGGCGGCCCTGGTCTTAGACTGCTGCTTTTAAATGTGAGTTCAGCTTCACTATTTTCACTTTCACAGACAAAGATATCAACAAATTAGATGAATACCCTCTCTGAGGATCCATAGCAGAGATTGTGATATAGCACCGAGACACTATAACACTTTCAAACATACAACACTGTAGAGTCACCTAGAACAGGGTTCGCCAACCTTTTGGACCTCAGGGATCACCAAACTCATAATTTTAGATCCCAGGGACCACTAACTGGTTCTGTGGATGTGGCCTAATTTGTGGGTGTGGCTTGGTGATCATGTGACTGGCTGGGCATAGCTTGTATGTAAATATTATAAATATTTATATAAATATTGAATCTTTTTATTACAAAAAGAGCAACTTTTACCCAAAATCAGGCAAAGCAGGCAAGCAGATTGAATTGCCCACATTCAGAGATCTATCTATCTGCCATCGGCTAGCTCAGTCTGTCACATAAAATTTGCTTGCAAGCAAACTCATAAAATTTGCTAGCAAACAGACTCACAAAATTAACTCACACCACACCATGCATGTCAATATTGAATTTTTTATTTAAAAAAAAGAGCAACTTTTACCCAAAATCAGGCAAAGCAGGCAGATTGAGTTGCTCAGAGAATCATTCAATGATCTATCTATCTGCCATCAGCTAGCTGAGTCTCTCAAATTTGCTTGCATTGAATTTGCTTGCAAGCAAACCTCCAGTCCTAAGGGAGGTTCGGATGTACTTAAAAGCAGAGCCGAAGATCTAAAGACGAGCTGGAAAACAAGAAATCCAAACCATTTTCTGCTTCCTAGCTAATCTAAATCTCCCGGCACAGAGAACAGATGACGGTCGGAAAAAGGAAAAATAGAAATTTAGCAGGCAAGTTTACTGGATAAAGAGTGAGTGGGCGGGGAGCCTGCGGGCCATGTGAGCAGTTCAGCCTTGTGTTTCTGCACAGCCTGGATTAATTGCTTTGGGGGGTGCTCTTGGGGTGAGATTTCTCTGTGGCCCACCAAAATGTTCTCATGGCCCACCAATGGGCCGTGGCCCACCGGTTGGCAACCCCTGACCTAGAACATACAATGTAAGGACTTTAACAGCTACTATTTAGTATAGATAAGCAGACAACTACCAGAGTACATCCAGGGTATTATGTACTTTAGGTGACTAGTAATTTGGATGTCTTAATTATACAGTTGAATAATACCCACAAAATTGCAGTTCTTGCCAAAGGTAGCCACAACAGATGTTTCATTTCATGTCACCATAGGGGGCAAGAGAACACCAAGTAGCAGTCATAAAACACAATGAAAACCCCTAACCTCATGACAGCCTCCACCACAGCTTTAACTTGGATACTATTAGCATCTTAGACCAAGCCAAATCAAAAAATTCTATGGAATCCCTGGAAGTTTGGTATTCAGACAAATCAGTCATCAGTAGATACATAAAGATAAACTACATTTACACACCGTTCAAAAGAGACTATAAAAACATAGGAAAAAACCAAAAACACTAGAATACTTTTCTTCCAGCAGCCAACACTCAGATAAGCAGGGCTCAACACCAGATAAATAATCAGCCTGAAAACCATACTTTAATCAAGGAACTACCCAGTAAAAAACCAGATTCCCACTAAAACTGCCAGGGAAAACTAGCACATATAAGCAGGCAGCAAACTCCACATTCACTCACACTGTCAGATCCGTGTATCTGTCATTTCTTCAATGGAAGAAGAAAAGGGGGGGAAAGACTGATAAAGAAATCCTTCTTGATGTAACCTGAATATATTTAATTTCATATCGAATTTGTATAACCTCCAAATGATATAATGAAGAGATGAAACCCAGATGGCTGGAACCTATCACCTCTGAGAGAGACAGCCAAGAGATGAAGAGACCATAAAATTCCACAGTGAAATGTGTCCTGGAAAACTCTGAAAAAGATCGTTCTAAAAAAGGGGTGGGGGGGAATTAACATGTTGGCTCTTTGTTTTACTAAATGCACATCAGGATAAGGGGAGAGGTTTTAAACTCCCTTATCTATCTCTGCATGCCTGAGAGACCTTAGACGCTGCTTTTAACCCTTATGTGAATTATCTCATCTCAATAAAGGATTCCTTTTTGATACGTTTTAATACGTTTTCAGAAGTTCATTCTAGTTGATTGAATGGGAAAAGTTCTGTAGCCTGACATATCACACTGATGGTGTCACCTAGTTAAATAATGAAAGATTTGCAAGCAAACAACTTAATTTAGAGAGCACCACGAACTCTAATATACATTGGTTAATAGCTTCCTAAATATTAAGAGAGAAGTATACTATCCAATATTCAACCAATAATAATCTTTAAAAAACCCTAAAATACAATTTTTCTGGAAATAAATGCTTCTCTAATTTGGGGAAAATGTATGAAATGTTTAATATTAGATACCATTATTATATGACATTACGAAATTTCAGTCAGTTTTTTTCTAATTTCTTCTGGATTAGGTACCTGCCTGTAAGAAATTTATGAGTAATTTTATTAACTTTTAAATTATTTAAATAAGTTTGCTATATAAATCTTAGTGTTTCAATACATTTGTATTGAATGTGTCTTCTGCCATGAGTTCTCATAGTGTTAAAAACAAAGTAAAATATTGTGATTTTAAAATATTATTTTTAGTATGGGAACTCTCAGATAAAGATGTATTTAAAATGTTGTAAATAATCTACTACTTTCAAAATTAAATGTTTGGGATGGATCCTTTTTCCTTTGCATAAAATATGTCTATTCTACCACTGAACCACAAAATTACCCCACTTATTATTTTTTAAATTTGCAAATGTTTTTCCATCTTATGATTTCATGCTTAGAACAGCAAGACCTTCCATTCCATGCACACTGCCTGATATTTGTTTCTTTACTTCTAGTGAGAATTAACTTTCCCCCTTTTTCATTATGTTGACTACTCTGTTATAGTAAGTCTTTATGCAATGTGAAATCCTGCCCAATTTTTTTGGGTGGGGATGCTAGTAGTATCAAGGTTTTAAAAACATATACAACATATTCACCTAATTCACTGAGCATCCATGTTTAAACAATGTATTCTGTAAAAAGAGAAGAAAATGCCAAGCATATATTGAATGCAGTTATCAGCTTCGGAGCCTAGGGTTGCATCCATTCCCCCAAAAAGGAACATATGGTTTGGATCACATCAACATGAACTTGATCAATATGATAAGATAAAGATTGTAATCTTCGTGGATTCCTGTGTTGATTATCTTAGGTCTTAACTCTTGGGTTCATGAAAGAATAGAATTTAGCTATTATGGATTTGAAAGAAAATACATGTTTATACTTTTTCAGAATAATATTGCAATGTATATATTGGTGAAAGAGAAAGCAGAATGGATTTTGAAAAGCGACAAAAAATGACGGATAGAAAATAGGTTATTTTTCCCTCCCCTTATCTTGTAGCCAAAGTCTTATAGAGAAACAAAATTTTAAAAAGTTTTTTTTTTAACTTTTCATCCCCATTTAGTAAGGCTTGAAACTGGATTTCTCTGCTGAACTGTGCTTATCTTGACAAAAAGAAGTGAAAAATGAGATTCGCAGTGCCCTAACAGCTGCTTCTATCTGAAAAACCATTGTTGTAGTTTGTATTTGACACAACTCAGAACTAATATCTTGGTTTGGAAGGAAAGCTGCCCATAAATAGCTCTCAAAAAGGAAATGAAATTCACTTGCTGACTCTGTCCAGTTGCAGTTGTTTTCACAGGCCCTCCGGTTAGTTGCAACCTATCAAATGCTGTGTTAATGAGCCAAATGTTTTCCCCATATATAATGCATTCATTGCAAACAACTTTAAATAGGAATCTCACAACTGCAGAGTGTCTACTAGCAGGGTGTTATGTGCTTTTGGTGACTAGTAGTTTGGATATCTTAATTATACAGTTGAATAATACCCACAAAATTGCAGTTCTTGCCAAAGCTAGCCACAACAGATGTCTCATTTCATGTCACCATAGGGGGCAAAAGAATCTTCTTTAGATGGAAATTGTCCTCATGGAAATCTTACAGAAATGCAGAACATTTTCAATTAGATGGAGTCCATATGGCAAAAAGTCATAGGGTAAAATGCAAACTTAATCATGCTTAGAATACCGCCGTGGATATTACTGGATGTGACTCATTTTTCTAGAAGGAGATGATTTGCCAGAATATAAGAGCAAAACAAGAGGCAGAAATAAGTCCACACACATTTCATTAACCAAACCTAACCATATTTTTCCCTAAAAATGGTTTTCAGTCCCATTCCAGTTCCTTTATCTTAATGCAGAAGGAAATCAAAGAAAAGATACAAGATATCAAAGGGATATTTAGGAGGGTGGAAAGTAGAAGATGCAACGTATGGATCCTTCAGACATTGCAACTATCAACCCAAGACTCAAGACTTCCATTTGGTAGCTTTTCCCATTTAGCCAAAAATAAATATGCCAAGCTTTCAGTAATTTAGTACATGGGACTGTAATCCATGTCATCCCACAGGATTTTTTTTCCTGCTAAGTATTCACAATGTTTTAAAAATGCCCCAAAAATCCATGTTATTGTTTAGAACGTTTAGTAATATACAGTTTATAGCTTTGTTTGCTCTGAATAGTTATGTTGTATATTGACAGGTAAATATGGAGCCAGATCCCGGGGCTCTATTGAATAAAATATTTTTTTTAAGATTTAATGCACCCAATTAATGTTTTAAAACCACTCAAACTTCCCCAAATACTGATGTACTTCCACCCTTGTTCCAATATATGTATGCATGCATGTATGTATGTATCTCTCTCTCACACACTACTACTACTGCTATTACTAACATACAAAAATATATTCTTGCTCTAAATATAATATATATATATATATATAGTAGACAACTTTTTAAAAAGAAAAAAGGAAGGCTCTATACAGGACCGAATACATTTATCCCCAGGTATTTTCCTGTGCAAGTTTTGGAGTACAAAATAATGGATGTCAATTCACACAACGACCAGGGTCTCCTTGGGAGATCTTACCAATGCTTTTCTTTTAGAATCCATGGTATATTTCTTTCCTACTCCTAGGTTTAAGTGCACAGTTAACTCTCCATCACAGAGATCAATAAAAATTCAAGGTTGCAATCCTAGACACACACAGGATTAAGGTGCATTGAACTTAATGGGATTGACTGATGCATAAGTAGGTATAAGATTACACTGTAAATGATCTGAATTTGTAAGAAGCTGGTACAAAAGAGAAGAGCAGCTGTGGAAAGGTCTGGGTTTCTTTTCTGGATTCTGTCAAAACCATAGTAGAAAAATGCCTGTCTTAAAAAGACCCACTGCTACTAACATTTACATATTGTGCAGTTAGGATTTAGGTCTTCTACTTAGTAGAATAAAAACCCCTGTTTCTTATTTTTTGATTGTAATAGATGATTAAAATTTTTGATGTTTTTATGTCGTGCCTGCAGGCTTCCCACTGGCATCAAGCTGGTCACTATGGAATAAAATGATGTGCTGGATGAGCCTTCAGGCTGGCTCAGTAGGGTACTTCTTATCTTCTTATGTTCAGATTGATTCCAGTGACCTTAGTTACTTGATTAACTTCCAGTGCAGTTACTGAAAATAATGATGCTCAAATAGCTTATTTGGTTAAATAGAAAATCTAATGCAAGTCTTAACTTAGAAGGAATTACTTACTATATGCTTACCAGGATTCCTATCATTTTTTTAAAAAAATCTCTATCTTCTTTTTTAACAAAGTAGTTTTTAAAATGTTTGTCTCCTTCTTAAGTTATCTATAAACCGAGATGCTTCTTAGCTGTTTACATCTGCATAGAATTTATCTGTAAACATCTACAACAGGGGTGTCCAACTCAAGGCCCTGGCCCACAGGCCTGCTTAGATCTGGCCTGCAGGGCTTCCTGGAAACAATGAAGGACCAGCCCACAGTGCCTCTGCCAGTGAAAATGGAATCTCCCAAGCTCTGTTTTTGCTGGCAGAGGATTACAGGAGGCCGTCACAGCCGAAAACAGAGCTCGGGAGCCAGTTTTTGCTGGCAGAGTGCTTGGGCCACCACAGATGTCCCCAACATGATTGACATCGAGCTGGTCATGCCCATCCCAGCCCCCCAAGGTCAAACACAACCCTGATGCAGCTCTCAATGAAACCAAGTTTGACACCCCTGATCTACAACATCTTAAAGTAGATTGTTTTTGCTCGAGTAGTTAAGCCAGAAGTTCTCAAACTCTGTAATGCTATGATCTTCCACAATGATAAGTAAATGAATGAGTCTAAATATGCCAAGAAGATCAATAATTTACTTGCTATTAGGATTGGGCAAGGAAGAAATAGGATGTATGTTTTGAATATCTACATTTTAATCTATACATCAAAAATGATTAAACTGAATTTTATAAAGTAAAACCACTTCATTGGAAATTTAAAAAAAACAATAAAATGAAAATACATGCTTTTACGGGGGGGGGGGGGGGGGGGAAATGGACCTGCTTACTTTAGCATATTCCTGAAACATGGTTATATAATAAAGACTCCTATGTGGCACAATCAGGACATGAGGAATGAGAGAGAAATTTTTTTTGACTTAAATTGGCTTCTTTTAAACGGTTCTTAAAGGAGTGCTGCTTGCCGATCTCTGACAGGGTACAAGTTGCTTTGGCTGTTCTTTTTCTTTTAGTCCAATTTCTTTCTCTCCTTCCAGTTGTTCAGATATATTTATTCTTTCTGTGAAAAAACAAGTGACCAAATTTTAAAAAATGACCAAAACACACAGGTTTCATAAAGATCTTTAGGACATTATTTTGCATTCAACATATTTCCAATTGGGAAGTCTGAATGCAGAGAAGTGAGAGGATGACATTCTCCATTAACCTTCTATCCCATCCCAAACATTGAACATCTTACCCGTAATTAAAAATATAGTTAAATAATTTTGTTTTGCTCTTTATCTGGGAAAATTATCTTTTTAAACTAAATCTGAGTTGCTTTGTACTACTGTACTCGATTGCAGAAATGATCTCCTGAAACTATTCGGTGACGCAGTGGTTAGAGTGCAGTACTGCAGGCTACTTCTGCTGACTGTTGGCAGCCTGCAATTTGGCAGTTCAAATCCCACCAGGCTCAAGGTTGACTCAGCCTTCCATCCTTCCGAGGTGGATAAAATGAGGACCCAAAATTATTGGGGCAATATGCTGACCCTGTAAACCTGGAAAGCACTATGAAGTGGTATATAAATCTAAGTGCTATTGTAGTGTTAATGTATTAAAGTGTCATCATGACCAAATATATATGTAAAAAGATGCATCATGCTGCATTCAGTTTTTTTAAAAAAACAGGAGCACAACTATTCATGCCTACATAAGATATGCCTAGTAAAAATGGGGCATTCTTTTTAAAGGGATAGTGCTGGGCATTTTTTCAAGGCAAATGTGTAAACAGGCAACACAGTAACTGGTATCAGCTGAAGCTATGAATTTCATGAATGATTTACTGGAAAGCAAATTAAATAGTAACATCAGCCCAGATACAAGGCTCTATATTGTTCTTGTTCCAAGCCTGCAGATGGGTAATTCACCAGGAAAATGTCTTTTGCAGCCAGATTTTCAGCAACCTTGTTTGCCTTCAATTAATTTCCTCAGATAGGACTTTAAAAAACAACAACAAATCATTCTTTTGCTTCCCTCACCACCACACACCCAATAATATGGGTGTTGTGGGAAAGAAATCAAGTACTCCTTCTGCATGTTCTTTTTCTGTAATTCAAAGTCACAAATTAGAATAGGCTATAGACTGATGGTCCCAACCTTTCCAGCTCTGCAGATCAGCAACAGCAGTGGCAGGGGTGGCATGGGGGGTGGGGGGAGGGGATGGTTTCATGTACATGCCCGCTGGTTGAACAAATGGAGCTTCACACACTCACCCGCCATGGTACTGGTCCATGGAGCAGGGGTTGGGGATTCCTGCTGTAGACAAGTATCAAAGTGCAAGGGGAAACAGCCAATTGTAATCAGGTGAAGATTCTTCCCTGTCTAAAACCTAGTTTGTGATTTCTTTGATCAGGAAAGGATCTTTCTTTCAAAGAGACTATCATTTCCAATCATTGTAAACCAGCAAAGGTCACAGCTCAGTAGGTGTGGTGGAACCTCCAAGTAGACTGGAGCGAGGAGTTAAGAGTGAAGAGTGAGTTTGCGGTCATGCCACTGCAAGAAGCTGTTCAGGCCCGACCTTCCATAGAATCCTTAAAGCCTTATCTTACCGCTCTGAAGGGAATGCAGTAAATTTTCAATTTCATTGTACACATGTTGTGCATTGACAATAAACGTTTGATTTGATTTAAATCTAACAAGATTCTTGTAATTGATTAGCAATAAAATTACAGTTGAGACTCTTCACCAGTGTTTCTGGTTGCTTTTGCCTGACAAGAGGATGCCTAACCACTAATACTGGTATTTCTGGAAAGTAAATTTTCTTAGAATTCCTATAGAGAGCACTTTTCTGTATTTTCAAGAAGCAAAGTGTGTAGTTTTCTATATAAAGAACTATTGAGAGAAATTCAAATCATGATCACCTCTGACAGCTGACTTTTGTATACTGTGCTCTCGGAATAAACTTTACCTCTTATTCAAGCAACTGTCTGCACTCTTTATTTCCATCTCTGTCAGATCCGTGTATCTCCATTCTTCAATGGAAGTGGAAGGATTGGTACAAGTAATCCTTTTTGATGTAACCTGAATATATTAAATCTTATATTGAATCTGTATAACCTACACATGATATACAACTGGAGGATGGGAGCCAGATGTCTAGAAATTAATCACCTCTTGAAGAGGTAGCAAGTGGAGAAGGGACCATAAAAATTCCAGCTCTGGAAGACACTCCCTGGGAGCTCTTCAAAAGAGAAGGGGAGGGGGGAATTAACATGTTGGTTCTTTGTTTGACAAAATACACATCTAAACAAGACAAGGGGTCCTAACTCCCCTTATCTATTACTGCATGCCTGGAGCATTTAGACTCTGCTTTGACTAGTGCTGGAATCACTCCCTTTCAATAAAGAATTCCTTTTGAAATGCTTATTTCCAGAAGTTCATTCTTTTCGGTTGAAGGGGAAAAGTTCAGTGCTTATAAGCTCGGAAATGAATCTGCTAAGATTCCTTTTTAACAGTGTAAAATAGGAGCAAGGAGAAACCTTTATACCCTTGTGCTTTATTCTGAGGGCAAGCAATCAGCTGAAATTTGACATACTTTTCCAAGTCAAGGCAGGCCCTAATATAAGATAGGGGTACTTAAGGCATATACCTTGTTGTCTCCATCTTGCATAGTGTCAAAACTCAGTTAATTCAATATGTTATTACTGCATTTTTTTTTACTGGCAGATGTCGAGAGAAGCACTTCTGGTTTTTTTTTCCTGCTGTCTTTGCGAAAAAAGAATTTGGATGGTTTACAATAGTACAGAGTATGCCTTATCTACCTAGAAATAATGGGAGTTGAGGGGAAGATATTTGGAGATTCCTGATTACCTTCTTGTGTCTTCCTCTAAAACAACAAATGACAATTCAATTCTTTGGCCAGCTTACAAGGCCTAAAAACAAGCTTTTCCAGGGGTCTGCAACTAATATCAACTCTATAATTATCTGTTTCCTGATGTTAGCTTTATGTTGTTGTTATTGTTGTTGTTGTTGTTGTTGATCACAAAGTCATGTCTGATCCATCACAACCCCATGGACAATGTTCTTCCAGGTCTTCCTGTCCTCTACCATCCCTTGGAGTCCATTTAAGCTCACGCTGACTGCTTCAGTGACTCCATCCAACCACCTTATTCTCTGGCGTCCCCTTGTTTTACCCTCTTTTTTCATTTCTTTTGCCCTCAATCATTCTTTATAAATGTTAGTTTTATAAATGTCTCTAAATCAGCGTATCCCAATCTCTGTAGTTTTAAGCTGTGCAGGCTTCAAGTCCCAAAATTCCATGCTGCTTGAGGGAATTCTGGAAGTTGAAGTCTGAACTGCTTAAAGCTGAAAGATTGAGAAACACTGCTCTAAATTATCATCTGGATGAGACAGGTTCACTCTTTAATTATATTAATTATATTATATTTAATTAATTAGCAGCATTTTGATGCTGTCAGCAATCTTTTGAATTTGGTGCCTTTAGCATAATCTACACCCAACATGCCAAGGTAGCTTTAGAAACCTGATCCAAATTTCCAATTATACTAAAAGAACAGATAAAACTTGGCTGTATTTTTATTTCCATTCAGGACATTATGGCCACCTTTTTGAGCTGACCTACTCCTTTACCTGGGCCTCAAAATATCCAGGCAAGAACCATTACTATGGTAACATGTTGCTCCTGCCATCCACGGAAATTGTTAGTGATTAGTTTCCAGGGAGAATATCTTATATTTAACTGGGACTCATTGGGTCAATAGTCAATTCTTGGTAAACAAAAGATAGCATAGTCCATTAAAATAGACCAAGCCAAGCACAATCAAAGTTAGCGTTAATGAATTTGCCAAGATAAGCATTCTAACAAAGCCATTTACTCTTCCCCTTTGGTGAAACAAGAAAAAAATGTTCTTTTGGGTTCTGATCTGAAGGAATTCATGTGGTTAATTGATCATTCACTGGATTTTTTTGGAATAATTTCAGTTGGATCCCTGTTTTCTAAGAATGGCATGACTATTTAATAAAACTGAAATGAATATCTTCATTTATTTATTTCATGTATGAAATAAGTGGATAACAATAGTAAAAAAATATAAAAGCACATGATGCTATGGTACACATATGATGGAAATAGGCAGAATTTTGTAAGGTATGAGAATTAAAGAAGTTTTATATATATAAGTTATAGGTTACATTTTGGTTCATGAGAATGGAATAACTATTTGATATAATAATATCTAGGCCAATTACCCAATTAAGCATATTAAGTAAATTGAAGAAAATCTGCTTTTCCTCCTGTATAAGCTCTCAAATAGCGGCTGGTCACTATATGATCCAGTGTCTGGCAAAGACCACCACAGTCACATTCAGGGGAGGATATTCTGTTCCACTTAAACAAAGTTTTGACAGATGACATGCAGGGTGCAAATCCTATTCAGTGTTTTTTAGAGTTTTAATCTCTCTATTTTTTCACTAAATGCTAATTTCTCACTAATTTCACTAAATAAATCAACCAGCTTATGTGGAGCTAGTTTGCCTCCTCTGGTGCACCCTGGAAAGTGTGAAAGTGAAAACTAAACAAGCTTGCAATTTCATGGAACCAAATTAATCAGTGAGACTTCCTCTGTAGACTTCCTGGCTTCCAGAAATGTGGATATAAACCCCTACGACCCTTCTCAGGTCCAAATGACAAGGAGGTTTGGAAACACAATTCGTATATTTTTCTTCAAATCATCATATATAGATTTGCAATTTCTAGATTTAGTGGCATTCCCATTGAACACTACAAAATAGATAGGCCCATATAGGAATTAATACATTATATCTATCACAGCCTTTGTAAGGATATTGCTTCATTAATGAATATTCTTTGGTCTTTGTCAACTGAAATATCCAGTAATGATATTTGGCTTTTCTGTTTTTCTGTCTTCAGACTTAAATCACATTAACCAATTGAACCTTGACTGTCCCAAAGAAAAACAATCTAAGGAGGAAAGGAGGAGGGTGAAGAGAAAGAATATCCTTGTTTTTGACTTTGCAGATGAACAATTAATTGAAGCCTGTGTGTTCAGGCCACTGTTGGTAGACTAAGAGTTGGAAGCCATTATCAATATTTTTTGTGGCATCAGGAGGCTCAGACTGGCAAAATCTATCAGAGAATGACTTTTGTTTTGTTAGCTGTCTTCTAAATGTCCACTACAATGGACTTCAGTGATATTTTCCCTTGATCAGAAGTGCATTATACACATATACATTAATGAGCGTGGTCAATATAAGGGCAGTGTTACTGAATTCAATATCTCTAATTTTTCATTAAATTTTCTTAATATGCAAGATGAGCATCTTTAAAGAATCCATTAACAATCTGGGTGGTACCAACACAGACCAAGTCTTATAGGAACAAATTTCCTTTAACATGTTCTCCCTATCAAACATATTTTTCAATAGGATATTTTCTGGAAAATTCACTCAGAAAACTGTAGATGTAGACTAAAAAGCTCTTCTGCAATATGTAGTATAATGGTTAATATGTTGGGCTGATGTTGAGGAGCCTTAGCTCCTTTTCTATCTCCATATCCAGCAAACTGGATAACTTTATGCCAATAAAGGGGAATATTTGTACTTCAGAATTGAAATGAGGGGACCTTAATGTTTTCTAAGCTTGGTTGTTGTTTTTTTCAGATGTTTCATTACTCTAACTAGATAACATTACTAGCACTAATGATATTACCTAGTTTGGGTAATAAAATATCTACCGGAAAACAACTAAGCTCAGGGAGCACTAAGGACCTCCAACTTTAGGCCAGTGCCTCTTTTTCAGCCCATCGTATTGATAGTGTTGTTGTTCTAAGGAAAAATAGAAGGAGGGGCATTATGTTCATCACCTTGAGCTCCTGAAGGAAAGACAACATATATGTCCTTATGCATTATTAAATAAATATAGTTATTCATATTAATCTAGGAATGGAAAATATTTCCAACTGTGGCAACTGGTTTTTACTTGTTTTGTTTTTCATTGGGGAAACACGAGAAAATTTGAAGGGACTTTATGTTTTTGTAGTTGTCTTCCATTTCACTATTTTCTGATACCTGCTGTTTTGTTCATTTGTTCAAATGTACAATAATAACAAACATTCAGACTTGCCATTTGCATGTAGCTTTCCCAATCTGCTCAACTTCATCTAATGGCAGAATATCTATTAAGCACCCAAAATATTAGGAAATGCATATAGCCAATCCATTAAGGATTTCCCCAAGCTGTGAATATCTAATCCAAATATTTACAACTTATTTGCAGTTATAACAACAAAATAAAGGCTTTGTTTAAAAAGAAACCACAACCTTTTAAGTAGTTCTAATGCCTCAAATGTGTGCCTAATGACCATTCTCTTCCTCATAATTTTGCAGCTACAGAAAGCATTAATGAGTGGTAGCATGTGTTCTCTGGATATTAGGATGTAAGAGTTCACATCTGTGTTTCAAGTGTGTGTGAGGAAATAGCTTCTGAGTAATATTGCTCCAGAGTTGGTGATCCCAATCTCCTCTTTGTTTTCAACCTGTAGTTTCAAGATAAAAGGTGTCAACAAAGTGTAGCAGGACTGACGCATGTCAGGGAAGATCAACCTGTTACAAAATTGAACTTCAAGATGTTAGGAAGGGCTCAAGAAAGACAGTATGCCAAGACTCTTTGTTAACTTCTTGATTTATTGGATAGATTTTCGCAAGCACCACAAACTCGCACATTCCTATCCACCAAGACCCATTACAGTATTGCCCAGGTAATGCAAGGGGTATTGGAGAAGAGAGAATGCCTGATGATGGTTGCATGCATGGATAGAGTCTTCTGACTAATCCTTGTATGGCCCTTTTTTTATCTTGTGGACACAATACATCATCTCAGCTATCGTTATGCTATTACTGGATAAAGTATGACTTGCTACCTTGTGGTAATTTTAACTGCTTTATTCTTTATTGATTGTTATATAGTCTTGTCTGGTTTTGATTGGTTTCAGGTTGCTTGCTTGGGTGCATGTATGCCATTCTCTCTGGGTTATTCTTGGTTACTGTTACTTCTCTGGACATAGTTTCCCTTTGGGTCTTATGACAAACATAGGATCATGGAGGAAGGGGAAAACAGTAAAAGCCGCTATTGCTTTACCTTGGCATATGATTCAGCAACAATTTCAGATCTACATGACTGTCATATAAGGGCTCCTGTACAAATGGAACATTCTTCCAATAAACAAGGATAATGTAGGATGCTAATTAAGTAAATGAGTCATTCGATGGCTTTAGGTAAGTCCTGTTTTTCCTCGAACTCATCTGTTGTTTTAATATTATAAATCCCTAGAACCGAGAAAAGGATTATTCTGTCTCATTCTGCTTCTGCCCCACATAGTATACTAACACCCTGCATTGTAAGATAATTTTTTAAATTCAGAATAGAGCTGGAAGAGACCTTGGTCAAGCAGGAGATCCTATACCATTTCAGACAAGTGGCTGTCCAGTTTCTTCTTAAAAACCTCCAGTGTTAAAGCACTTACAACTTCTGAAGGCAAGCAGTTCCACTGACTAATCGTTCTCACTGTTAGATAGATAGATAGATAGATAGATAGATAGATAGATAGATAGATAGATAGAATCAATTTATTGTCACTTTGAATTTACACTAATTGGCACACATTAAAATAAAATTTGATTGCACACAGCTCTCACAGGGTCTCCACCTCTAATATACACTAGGAAGCTTCTGAGGACATTTCTCCTTAGTGCTAGGTTGCTTCTCTTCTTGATTAGTTTCCATCCATTGTTTCTTGTCCTGCCCTCGAGTGCTTTGGAAAATAAGTTGACCCCGTCTTTTGTGTGGCAGCCCCTTAAGGTTCCCCCTGTCCAGTTGTGTCTGCCTCTAAGAGGCAGGGCTCACTTCCATTTCTTAGTTGAGGTTTTGTATTTCCCAAAGTCTCCATACTTTGATTCACACCTTTGAGCAAAAGGAATTCAGCTCTAATGTGACATTGCTGCGTTGTGGATGCATTCACAAAACAGGCTCTAACCCATTCTTTCATGCGAACATAAACTCATTGAACAGGCCAGGTTAGTACAGTACACCAAAGCATCAATAAACTAGCCAAGTTAGCATATTACAGAAATCTAGCTAGAAAGTTTGTAATTGGTTTGGTCTACCACATTATGTGAAAGGCTGAAAGTATCAAATGCCATTTATCCATTACTAGTAATTAAATCTTTGTTTTCTCCATCTCTTTTCAATAGCAATAGCACTTAGGCTTATATACCACTTCACAGTGCTTTACAGCCCTCTCTAAGCAGTTTACATATTCATCATATTGCCCCCAACAAAATGGGTCCTCATTTTATTGACCTTGGAAGGATGGAAGGCTGAGTCAACCTTCAGCTGGTCAGCTTTGTGGGAACTGAATTCCTGACAATGCGAACAAAGTTAGCCTGCAAAACTGCATTCTAACCACTGTGCCACCATGGTTCTTAATTCAAAATACATCTTTTCTTCTGCTGCCTGGCCTTATGACCCCAACTTAAATTCAGAAGCCATCCAGGGCTTGTTCTATTTGCAGCCCTCTAGCTTCCAAAATATCTAATTCCAGAGCTAATCTAATACAGAGCTATCACAAAGGAAGGCTGTAAGGATTACGACTAGAACATACATCAAATAATTGTAATGCTTGGCCCAAATATGCCATATAGATCAAGCACTGCTATTGTTACTGCTGCTACAATGCTGCTTTAAAATCTACCCGTATTCATCAGATTGTCTGCAGCTGCACCTTACATAAGGACAGAAAGCGATGGCAGCAGATTCTGAAATTCGCCAAACTCAAGAGCACAGATTTAATAACTAGGAAGGGCTTTTTTTATTGTATCTGTCTATCCTTCAGTTTTCCTTAGATTATGTAGTGCTTCTTCATTTTGCAGTGTAACCAAAGGGTGAAAAGGAAAAAAAGAAAGCTCTTCCTCAGAAAAAATAGGACTGGGTGGAAACATAAACCCTAAGAAGCGAGTAATAATTTATATTATTTCTCAATGTATTATTACTTATCATATTTTATACATTTTTAAAGTTGAGCATTGTTAAAAAAAAACAAAAAACAGCCCGTAGCCAAGGATGGGATACCAAACCCCATGCTTTACAGGTCTAAAGATGCCCAACATTAATTTGTAATTAAGTTCAGAAATGCTGCCCTTTAAAATAAGAGGATCTATTCAAAGGCATTGCAGGGCATTACTGGAAGAATATGGTGAGGCAACAGAGATACAACAGTAGCAGTTAATATTTTGCCTCTACCTGAACTTAAAGGTTGTGAATACATCTCCTGTGCCACAGAAAGATAAATGTACAGTGTTAATAGTTCCATATGCCAGAACAATATACAACTGTGCTAGCAAATGCACATGTTTTTAAGAAAAATGGGTTTTGTGTTTAGATCCAATTGAATGGCAAATTGCAGGATAAAAGGGTCATTAGCAAAAATTAAATCAAATGCAAACTGGTAAGAAAAATGAGATCGGGGGTGGAAAACAATTTGTTAAGTTGATGCACCTACCTACTGGTTTTCATTATTCTATTTCATTTGGGACACAGAAATTTATTCCTTACTAATCACAACAGTTTCTTAAATAAAACTTAAGAAGGGCAGACGTACATAATGGAGAAAAGTCCATGCACTGGCTGGCAAACTCTAGTGATTATGCATGTTCCACAACTAGTGTGTTAACTGTGGGTGATATGGCCATATCTTTATGCATCCATTTATGGGCCCCCAGAAATCCTCCAACAATTGGCATACTGATGAACTGAACTATAAATATCTAAAATATCTCCTTTCCTGCATAAACCTATCTAATTTGCCAGTGTTATGTCTCATGTTATTTGTCTATAATCTTTGCTATTATCATGCTTTTATTGTTTTATTATCAGCTTTTCTGAGAGTGTCTGTTGAAAAGTGGCCAATAAGTACAAGTTAATAATAATATGCACCAAGGCAACACACAGCTCATTTTTTTAAAAATTGTACTTTCACTTGAAGCCAGTGGGTAGGTTTTTTTTGCACAGACGTACATCTGTATCAAGGCCTATGAGTCACTGCAACTACAGGTTCCAGAGGTAGCCATAGAAGCAGAGTAGGTGTCTGGGGGATGTGTTGGCCTTCTCACTGAAAAGGTCTGGAGGCGGTTGTTCCAAACAGCTGAAGGAGGAGCTTCCCAAGCATATGAGAATCAAATTATTCAAGCACTTGATAACTTGTATTTAGGGCAAATTTATTGTGCTTTTTAATGAGTAGATAAATAGAAGTGATGCATGCAAAGCATGCAAAGAAATATCAAGTCCTGTTTTGGGGTGCTTTTTTTTTTAAGATGCTTTCCATCTTTAAAATTACCTTGTAATATTTGTTAATCATCTCAATCCCCACCCTTTCTCACCATCAATCACAGAAACTGTTAACCCAAATCTTGCTTGTGTACATACATTTAATCTAATAGATGGCCCTTCTCTTTTTATGAACAAAGATAAAGGCCCTTGAAATTTCAACAAAATCAAATTTTTGGAATAGTAATACTATTACTATTAGTACTTGAGTTCAATTTTTTTAGCATCCTTAAACACAAAACACCCAATCATCTGTTCATTATAAATAGAAGCACATTCCACAATATAGAAAGAAACACATAATATTGTAAAGCCTCTCTCATTCTTAAAGGTTATATTGTCTTTTGAAGAATATAGTTGGCTGAAGAACATGCCAGATCCTTGACGTGTCACATTTTGTTAGCAATCTTCATCCTAATTTAGTCATGTGACTTCCTACTCAAGTGCGGCTTTAGAACATATAGTTTCTTTTGATACTTTTCATAAATCAGTCTTACTTCCATGAGCAGAATTATATAACAACTGGTCCAGACATGTATGTTCTTTTTCTGTAGCCTAACAAGTATACAAATAAAGCAGATATCTGTTAATAAAACTGCTTCCTCATGTTTAACAAACCTACAAGACAGTTACATACTGCAAATCTCAGTATTCTTCAGAATTGCACCAAAAGAAAAGGATTCAGAAAAGGATCAGTGCACATTACTTTAATTAAACTGGACATTGTAATCACATTTATTCTAAATGTTCTAGGACAGGGGTGTCAAATTCAATTTCATTGAGGGCAGAATCAGGGTTGTGTTTGACCTCAGGGGGGCAGGGGGGGCATGTCCAGGTGGGCGTGGCCAGTTCAATGTCATTTTTGGCTGGGAAGCCTCCTGCAGTGCTCTGCCAGCGAAAATGGGTACGGCCCCCCCTGAGCTCCATTTTTGCTGGCAGAGGCACCTCAGGACAGTCCTTTGCCATTTCAGGGCAGCCCTGCAGGCCAGATCTAAGCACTCTGTGGGCCTTGAGTTTGACACCCATGTTCTAGGAGAATCAAGCTGATCTCCATAATTTTCTGACTGAGGTGTGGCTTCAAGTGGTTTCTCCATCAACTAAGGTCATAGTACCCAGTCAAATTATTTTGACACACAAATCAGAAACATCTCAAAGAGACCTCTCTCCTTTTCAGTATAAGCATTAACCATGAATTGAAGGGCAATAGCTATGGGCTTTTTTAATGACAGCCCAAAATGTACTCCCTGAAACAAGCATTTAACCCTGCCAACCAATATAATCAGAATCCAAAAAACCAGACAAGATAAATACAACTCCTGGACCTTGAAGGAAGATTAGAGTACCCAACTGCAAGGAAGAACAGTGTATGATCCCAAATCTACCTTCTTCAGCTCCTGAAGCTCCATCTGACCATGATTGAAATAATGTAAGTTTTAAAATAGCTACAACATTGTTAAAAAATAAAAACAACCTCCCAATTTCCATCCCAAAACACTAACCCCCCTTTACTTAGTGATTTTAATATCCCTCCATTTTAAAAAGTTAACTCCGGCTATTAAATGTTTTCCATACTTATGAACAGGGACAAACGTCTTTTGTATTTAAGTGATTTGCAATATTCATAGCTGAGTTGTCTGAAGCAAGATCCCAAATGAAACAAAAAAGAAGTGAATTATGCAGAACCAAAATATAAGTAACCTACAATGGGAGATATGCAGGTGAGTTAAAATCCAATTCTCATCTGGGTTGCCCTTTTTACATGCCATTTCACTGCAATTCCATCTTTTTACACACTCTCAAAGAGGCTGGAGAATCAAACCAAAATGCTCCTGGCTGCCAGCTGCTGCACAGGGCTCAGAAACATTTTCATATCTCACCTTGTCTCACATCAATTGTCCTGGACATCACCCCCATTCTATTCTCCACACTGTAGGGAAACAATGGTGCATTTAATCACAAACACTCTCAAGCATCTGAAATATAATACATAAAAGCTAAGGACCATTTTCTTACTGATCTGCATACTTCTTCATGTTTCTCTCAAAGACACAGGTGATGTCTATGCTGAATAGAAAATAAGAGTTTGGCAGCTGTGCTTCATCTTTTCTGACTGCGCTAAATCAGAAGTCTGATCTGGGATATATCCCTGGTGCACTGACATAAATATGCATTCTGTTGCAGAGTATATATTAATTTCATACTTAATTAGCTTGGAGCAGAGACTATATAATTAAAGAAAATAGTGAAACAAATACAGAAATCTTCATTTTGAAGATTTCTAGATTACAGAATACACTGAATTTTGTTAAGAAAAAAAAATAAGGAAAATATGAGTAAATCTGGGACTTGATTAACCTCTCAGCGGCAATGCTTCCAACACATTTTCTTTTTTAATTTACATTAGTAAGAGAAGTATCATGGCTTATAATGCGAAACCAGGATATCTTAGTTTCCTAAGAACTGTCATGCATCCATTCCTCTGCTGACATTATTTTTAAAAAATGTAGTTTTCATGAGAATCCACCACACTCCAAGCATTTGGACTTTATTTAGAGCAGCACTGACTAGTTTAGGAAAAGGCAATGACACATTTTGAATTCTGAGAATATGCTTTACTTACTTACTTACTTACTTACTTACTTACTTACTTACTAATTTATGGAATCTGTAGGTCACCCTATTCCGGACAATCCTGTGCAACCTCCCAAAACTGATACAACAATCAATGCAAAATGACTCCACCAATAAATGCAGTAATGATTCAAGGACAACATATATGTCCCTGTCATATTCTGTACAATTCGTGGCTGCCATATGAAACACAGTAACAAAGCAGTTACTTCTTTGAAGGCAAATGGTTAAAATCCTTTCTTGTTGCTCATTATTTTCTCAGCTGATTTATTTCCCTTTTTTAGGTAGGCAAGCTCACTTCCTAACAAATATGGAAGCTACATGCAATGCCTATTTCCTAAGAATGTTGATACAGGGCTGATAACAGAAACAAGGAACATGTCTAAAGCATGTTTGTTTTCCATTTAATCCTTTTTTAAAAAAAACAATGTTTAAAATAAAATAAGCTCAAGTGAGTCAAAGTATTTGGCAGATGCTAATCATGGGCACCATGCTGCTTATCTTTGGCTTGCACTGATGTATTCTGGCTGTTAACGGTTACAGGCAGGATTTCTCAGATGGAAAATAGAACCTTTGCATGCAAAGCATGAGTTCTGACCTTTTATACGTTTTGTGAAACAAACAAACAATAACAAAATTGAACTGGCTAGAAATATAAAAAGGACAATCCAAAACTCAAAAATAAAACCCCTTAATAATGTAACATAAACTAATAGACGCACAGAATGGCTAACAGTTGGCCTTCTTTGCTAGACACATGGGCCCAATGAATATAGTCAGGGTTATTTTGAGTTGGGACTAATATGACAATAATGCACGTTCACTAATATAGTTGAAGAGATCTTGAAATTTGAAGGATATACATGTTCTGCTGTCAAAATAAGGTTAGTTTTGGTGATGCAACTTTTGTTTAACAATTCAGATTTTTAAAGGTCTCAAGTTGCCTTTCCTCTTCCTCCTCCTCCTTCTTGTCTTCCTCTTCTTCCTCTTCCCTTTTTCTTTCTCTGTCTATATTTCTTAATGTATCCATGATTGTTCATATGGTCAATGATCTTAGCCAAATGCAAGCATGTGTCAGCATCAACATGGCACTTAAACCATTTTCTGAATCTGGATCTGAATTCAAAGTTCAAGTGTATTTTATGGCTCGCATAAATTCAAAGTGAACATCAGATATTTTCAAATTTCTGTAGCATCATATTCTGATCATTTCATAATAGTGTGATATCACTGTCTAGAGTTCCATTGACCAGAAGAGCAGTTATATAAAGTTGTTTAATAAATAAGTATTTTAATGAAACCCTTTTATTGAGGTCTAGTGGGTGAGCATCAGCTAATCCTTACAAAGAAAAGGGGTTATTTCAATTATGTTTAATTGCCCTTTTTGTTGACATTTTTGCTAAGTTCAAAGGCAGAAAGCCTTCCTCTAGTCCAACAACTGAACCACTAATTTATTTATTTAGTATGTGGAAAAAATGTAAAAAACACATCACAATTACATCTCAACGAGCAAATATAAAACTCTATTTACAAATTCAAAGGTAGACCAGTCATATAATCAATACAGACAGAAAGTCCCTGGGGTTCCCTATGTGCTCACAGGGTCCACAATATGTCACACTGCCTGCTTTGGAGCACCACAGCTACATGTCATAAAATTGAACTTAAAGCCACCCAAAATAGAATTTTCCAATAGTTCGTTTATTCTTGTGTTATTCGGACAAAAACCAAGGCAAGAAGGCAATTAAACTTAATTAGTTCCTTTATATTTGTATATATACTTGTCTAATTTCAAAGTTATCTTAGTACAATAAGTTATGCCCAACAAGACTATTCAGGTTACTATGCCCAATAAGGCTATTCAAATAACTGTGCCCAACAAGGCTCCTCAAGTTGCTGTAAGTATTGCTGCCCAGCTAGGCTACTCATTCATGCAATACTCACATACACTCTCAACCCAGTTGATCAGGCTGTGTTAAAGTGGGCTGGGAAGCAAACTCGGGGCATTCCCTGCTCCAACAAGAGTCACCTCGAACTTCGGGGTTCTGGATTCATTCCAGTCTTCTATTTATACCCAATTTGTTTACTCTGAATCCATGTGTCCGATATATATTGCCTGGTCTTGTCAGGAACTTCACATTCTTACTCTCTATTCCATGAATCCACTACATTCCTTACACCTACTAAGGTTGTACCTGGTATCACCAACAATAAATCATTTATACACACTCAGAATCTTTCCTTATCTACACATTCCAGCAACGTGAGTTTCCAAGGGAGTTCATGAAAAGGCTAACTATGGTTGTATTACAGGCCTTCTTTATTCATAACTTATATTTGTGTCAGCTGGTGCTCCATTCAAAATCCAAGAAAGAAATACTTAGACTCCATTTATTAGAGAAAAGATATCTTTTACTGGAAATCAAGTGGTAGCAACAAAAGAATTCTGAATCTGAGAAAATGACCGTGTAAATCACATATACAAAGTGATGGCAATGTTCCCACCCCCAATAGTTCAATTTGCTCCTCCAATTAAAAGTTGTGCATAGAATCATGTGGGCATCTTCAGGTGGTGATGAGGCCTCTGTCCGTTGACCTTGACATATTTTGATAAAGAGTTGCAGCTGCGCATAGCATAGAAGCCTAAGCAAGAATCTCCCCCCCCCAACTTATACAGTTTCATTTCTTAACAACTCCAGCTCACTTCCCATAATCATGGCCCTCTCCCTCCCCCCATTACTTATGACAGCCGAAAGATGCAAAGCAAAGGAAGAAAATCTTGAAGGCTGACATTCGGCCCTCCTGCAAAAGAGACGTTAGTCCTAAAAGATAAGAACAGAAGATTATAGAACATATACATGTAACAGCAACATTAAGGTTCAGGGTTTATCAGGATACTTAGTGCGAAATGCCTTAATGAGCTTGGGAGCTCTAACATCCTTCTCATTTACCCATTCAGACTGGGAAGAAGGAAAATTCTTCCAAGCAACCAAATATTGGATTCGACCTCTTTTTTTCCTAGAATCCAAAATTTCTTTAACTTCAAACTGTTGCTCACCTTCAATAAGTAATGGTACGGGGGGATCTACTTGAGTCAGTCTTAAATCAGAAGTATGTTCAGGTTTTAATAAACTAACATGGAAAACAGGATAGATCCGTCGGAGGGTTTTAGGCAATTTTAATTGGACTGCCACAGGGTTCACAACTCGTTCAATTGGGAAAGGTCCTACATACTTAGGTCCAAGCTTTTTCGATTTTTGTGTGGTCTGCAAATATCTGGTTGATAAAGAAACCTTGTCACCAACTTGATATGGTTTTTGTGGATTTCTCTTTTTATCTGCAACTTTTTTATGAGCTTGATGAGCATCATCTAATGCTTTGTGGGCAACTGGCCAAGTTAGCTGGAGATGTTTTATCCACTCATCTAACGAGGGAATGTTAGGTTTCTCCTGTGGCAGCTCGGGTATGGGTACAAAGTCTTGTCCCGAAGCCACTTTAAATGGAGTAAATCCAGTGCTGCTATGTACCAAATTGTTATAGGCCACCTCAGCGAATGGCAGTAAGTCAGCCCAATCATCCTGCTGATAATTAATGTAACATTTAAGATACTGTTCCAATACTGAATTAGTTCTCTCACAAGCCCCATTGGTTTGTGGGTGGTGGGTGGAGCTTAAACCCTGGGTGGAACCTAATAATTTCAGGAACTCTTTCCAGAAATTTGAAGTAAACTGGACGCCCCTATCTGAGATTATGCATTCAGGAACTCCATGTAACCTGTAGATATGCAGAATAAACAATTTAGCCAATGTTTTCGCTAACGTGATCTTCACACAGGGTATAAAATGTACCTGTTTGGAAAACAGATCTGTTACTACCCAAATAACTGTATTTCCTCCACTTTCAGGTAATTCCACTATAAAATCCATGGAGATTTCCTTCCATGGAGCAGTCAGTCTAGCCACATTCTGCAATAAGCCTGCTGGTTTACCAGGCGGCCACTTGGCCGAGGCACAGATAGGGCAGCTAGCAACATAAGTCTCAATGTCCTTTTTTAATGTGGGCCACCAAAATTGCCTTTTGACCAAGTGTAGGGTTTTCACAAATCCAAAATGTCCAGCAGCTTTAGAATCATGAGCTTGATGTAAAATTTGGTTTCTCAGCTTTGTCGGTACATATAATTTGGCCCCTATCCAGGCCAATCCATCTCTAACTGTATAGTTATTTGAGTGGGTTAGGAACCAATCATCAAGTTTTAGAGCTTCTTTTAATTGTGCAGATAAATCGTTTTGACAAATCAATTTCCTTTTTTTTCTGGGTTCTGGTAACCATTGGAGCTGCCAACTGTTTGGTTGGGATAATAGGCCGCACCACTTCTTGGCGAGCACTATTATACTGAGGTAATCTAGACAAAGCATCTGCCATGAAGTTCTTTCCCCCAGGAATGTACTTTAATGAAAAATTAAACCGTTTAAAGTGCTGCGCCCAGCGAACTTGCTTGGGAGACAGTTTCCGAGGCGTTTTCAGAGCCTCCAAATTCTTATGATCTGTCCACACCTCAAAAGGGTGTTTGGTCCCTTCTAGGAAATGCCTCCAGGTTAACAGAGCCCATCGAACTGCAAAAGCTTCTTTTTCCCAGATGGCCCATCTTCTCTCGGTTTCAGTTAGTTTACGGGAGGTATATGCACATGGTTGCAGAGACCCCATCTCATTTACTTGTAGTAACTCCGCTCCAATGGCTACGTCAATCGCATCAGCTTGGATTACAAAAGGAACGTCCATGTCTGGGTGCTTGAGTACTGGTTCGGTAGCAAACAGACATTTCAGTTTTTCAAAAGCAGCTTGACACTCCATGTACCACTCCAGTGGTTTACTTGGCTTTGGTTTCACCTCCCCTTTGGTTTTAAGGAGATTTGTGATAGGCATTGCGATCTTCGCAAATGCAAGAATAAATTGGCGGTAAAAGTTGGCAAACCCCAAGAAACTTTGCAGTTGTTTCCTGGTACGGGGAGGGGCCCATTCCAAGACAGCACGCACCTTCCCCAGATCCATTTCTATGCCGTCATGTGATATGCGATAGCCTAAATAGTCAATTTTTTCCTGGTGAAATTCACATTTGGACAGCTTGGCATACAATTGAGCCACTCGAAGCTTTTCCAGGACTGACCGCACTAGTTTTACATGCTCAACACAAGTCTCCATGTAGATAAGAATATCATTAAGATAAACTAACACTCCTTTGTATAAATGTTCCTGCAATACTTGATTTATCATTTGCATGAATACTGCAGGCGCCCCCTGTAGGCCAAATGGCAGGACGTTAAATTGGAAACAACCCATCGGACAGTTAAAAGCAGTCTTCCATTCATCCCCTTCTTTAATTCAGACTCGGTAGTATGCTTCTCTCAGGTCAAGTTTTGAAAATTTTTTTCCTTTAGCCAGGTGAGCCAACATGTCCTTCATCAGGGGGAGGGGGTACACATTCTCCACCAAAATCGCGTTGAGATTTCGGTAGTCCACTACCAAGCGTAAGGAGCTATCTTTCTTCTCCTGGAACAATACTGGAGCCGCCACTCAGGGCCTAACAGGTTGGATGAAACCACATTCCAAATTTTTATCAATAAATAATCGCAGCTCTTCTAGTTCCCATGGTGTCATCGAGTACAGTTTCGGTTTTGGGAGTTTCACTCCTGGCAAAAGTTCAATACTACAATCTGTTGAGCAATGTGGGGGGAGCTTGTCTGAGGCCTTCCCACTGAACAACTCTTTTAAGTCCCAGTATTCCTCTGGAATTTTCTCCTCCCCTTTCAGAATCTCAGTGCCAGTGGAAGCCAACTCTGTGGGATTCTTGGGTCTCAATTGGGATTGCCCCTCCCCTTCTGGGGTTTGGTCTGTACGTATGCGTAATGATCCCCTCCTCCAATTAACGTGGGGGTTCCATTTCCGGAGCCAGGGCAAATCCAGTATTAGGGGGCGCTCCATTTCAGGAGCCACAATAAAACACAAAGTCTCTTTATGCTTCCCCATTGTCATCTCTACTGGTTCCGTTATGAAGTGCGCAGGGCTGTCCCCGGCTACCGATCCATCCAATTGGCAAAAAGCTATGGGCATTTTTAGAGTCTTTAACCTTAAGCCCAGCTTCTCTACCACCTCTGAACTGATTACGCACCTTGTGCACCCAGAGTCTAACAAAGCCAACATGTCCCCTTCGGCTCCTGACATGGGTACCCTTAATCTCACTGGAATGGTCATAGGGCCCTTGTTTGGACCAGTGAGTCATCTTCTGATTCAGATTCACTCTCTTCAGAAGAGGTTGGAGTTCCCAGCTCCTCTCCTTTGGGAGGGGCGACTTCTACAACCTCCTCTGCTTTAAGCGCCGTTTCACAAGATTTGGCTGGAGGTTTCTCAGATTTTCTCCCTCCCCCTGGAACCCCCTTTGGTTCCAGCTTGGCACAGCAGTCTGCAGCCCGGTGACCCTCCTTCCCACATCGGAAGATTGCAGTGGTCCTGGGTTTTGCCGCTGGTCCTCCTTTTTGAGGTTTTAAGCCTTCTTGAGGGCTGGTGGGAGGGGACTTCCTCAAGCCAAAACCCCTCCGGCATCTGCTTCGGGTCAGGTCAATTTCCACCTCTGATGTCAGCACGTACCACTGCTGTAGCTTACCAGGGTCTCTTCTGGCCACACAGCGTTGATAAACATCTTCATTCAGCCCATCTTTAAAAGCTTCTATCAGGGCTCCCTGGGACCAGCCTCGGATATGGCACGCCAGCTCTCTAAATTCCTGGGTGTAATCGGCTACTGATCTCCGCCCCTGATTTATGATTTTCATCCTAATTCTAGCCTTGCGCTCAGCTAGAGGATCTTCAAATCTGGCATGCAATGCTGTCATGAACTGGTCATAATTTAACAGTTGAGGGGCATTATCATTATGTAAAGTCACCATCCACTTTGCAGCGGTTCCCTCCAGGGCCCTAGTCACACATCTGACTTTGGCTGCTTCTGAGGAAAAATCCTGCCCATATTCCTCCATATGGCTCCAAACTTGTGCTAAGAAAAATCCTAACTCCTGGGGATCCCCTCCATATTTTACTTCCAGCAGAGGCACCTTCGGAGTTCTATGCCTTCTGGCAATTACTCCCCCAGCTGAGGAGCCCTGCGCTGCTGCTGCCTGTTGCGCCGACCCAGGTTGATTTATGGGGGTGGCTGCTCTGGTTCTTTGCCTGGGGCTACCTCCCCCTCTTCCCCCTCATACCTTTGATCAGCTTGAGCCTCTCCGACAGCTTCATGTAGAAGGTGCATGGCTTGAGTTAGTAAGAAATTTCTTCTTTCCTTCTCTTGCCATGGCTCTTCCCTTCCTCGCTGATGGGTAGTGGTCACTCCTGGAGGGGGCCTTTCCTCAGGATCCTTCCAACCGATTCCCAGGAACCATTTGGCCTTTGCAGCTGGGTTTTCGCCAAGACTTAGTTCTGCTAAGAAATTGGCCTCCCCTGCTTCCTCCATCTGTCGCGTTGTCGCGGTTTGCTCGCTGTCCTTAGGTTCTCTGATCAGGCCGTAGAGCCCCCGCAGGGGTGAAATTTAGAGGGACCCTCGCGAGGGTGAGTACTTAAGTACTAGAATCAATAATTGACACAGACACCATAGTTTCTCAAGGTGAGAGAGCACGTTGTGCCCGGGGTAGATGAAGAAGTCCCCCGATTGCAACGCACCACCCTCTTTTATTTTGCAGTTTTATCAGGGCGGGGGGAGCGAGACATATGTGAAGAGGAGCAAGGAAGTATAATTCTAATGGCGCCATGGCAGGATGCGACCACTGTTGTGTGCTAAGATAGCGTGATTATCTATTAACAAGATTTTTATGGTCAGCTAGTTCCTGTAACTATTTGCTTACGTGTCGTGCCAAGCTGAGCTTATCATGCAATTCCTAACTTGAAAAGGTCATTCTTACGGCCTTATGTCAAGAGGACTCTCGAGGTTTACTACATCCATCAACAGGGAGTCTGGTCCTCCAGTCGTTCCCAGGTTTTCTTGGTCGCTGGCTGGATTAGACATTGTTTTCAAACCCCCTTGGAAGAAAGTTTGAATTTCTCTGGGTGGGCCGGTAAAGGGAGATTCAGAATAATGTCAGCTGGTGCTCCATTCAAAATCCAAGAAAGAAATACTTAGACTCCATTTATTAGAGAAAAGATATCTTTTACTGGAAATCAAGTGGTAGCAACAAAAGAATTCTGAATCTGAGAAAATGAGCGCGTAAATCACATATACAAAATGATGGCAACGTTCCCACCCCCAATAGTTCAATTCGCTCCTCCAATTAAAAGTTGTGCATAGCATCATGTGGGCATCTTCAGGTGGTGATGAGACCTCTATCCATTGACCTTGACATATTTTGATAAAGAGTTGCGGCTGCGCATAGTATAGAATAGAAGCCTAAGCAAGAATCTCCCCCCCCCCAACTTATACAGTTTCGTTTCTTAACAACTCCAGCTCGCTTCCCATAATCATGGCCCTCTTCCTCCCCCCATTACTTATGACAGCCGAAAGATGCAAAGCAAAGGAAGAAAATCTTGAAGGCTGACAATTTGTGATATATTTGTATAAGATATTACATAAAATATGTAACATACATTCCACAGACAAGAACTTTCCCCATTTACAGAGGAGGCTGGAACACCTGCCATCTTGATTCCAAATCCTATTGAGGCTTAAGCAGTAGATTGAATCCTGTTGGTTCAACAGTAAAGCAGAGAATGTTGTGATACTCTGGAGGAGCAGTAGAGGACCATTCTTGCAACCAGGCCTGAACCAGATTGAAGTTGTTATCCAGCAAATTTCTGGCTGTCCCAATAAGTTGATATCTGGAGTGGAGCCTGTTGTACATAGCATCAGTAATATCTGCATTGATTGGCAGGTGAATATTACTAATTATTTTCTTATATTCTCCCAGTAGAACAGTTTCCCTTCATAGATATGGTGGAAGAATATGTCTGAAAGTTGGTAACCAAAAAGTAGTAGATCTTATTGCACTCGATATAATGTGCATAATGTGATTCCGCTGTGTGACGATCAGCCTGTTATGGCTACAATTTATTCAACCTGGGGAACAATATTCTCCCATTGAAAAAAATAAGACCAAGAGCTGAAAGTGGAAGCTGAGGAACCCCAGACAGAACCACACAGCTTTTGCAAGATGCTATTCCTTGGTTGCAGTTTGGCTGCAGTCTTTTTGAGATGAACTACTGAATTTCACAACAACATAGCAAACAGTAACTGTGCAGAGATTTGTGTAAAACTTTCCCTCTTTTATTTTCTCCATCACCATAATTCTCTTGAGATCCAATTGCTTAATTAATTGCATTGAACAGTCGAGCTAAGAATCCAAAAACCCACAATGCAGCTTTATAGACAGAAGAAAGAACATTAAAATGTTGTCGTTGTTGTTTCAGGCTTATTTAGCTTCAATGAGTTTTTGTAACACTTTTCGACACACATTTTTTTTAATAAGCAAAATGAAGATAAGGGGATATTCATCAACAATAAAAAGCTAATTCCAGCAGGAAGCAAAGCTTCAAATTGATTAAGACGTGGGTGGAAAATAGAAGTTTATCAATAAATTGCAGGGACTTCTGCTTTAGCCAAAAGCTAGAAATAATTAGCTGCTAGCAGTAATTACAGCTAAAATAGGCAGATGTTTTAAAAGAAGGAAAGGGAACCTTTGCTCATCAAAATGTCTTGCTGATACTTCTTAGAGATAAATTGTTATAAAACATACCTTTGACATAAATGCAAATCAAATGTCAGGAATCTCTGGCCTGCTGATGAGGGAACTAATGTGCTCCACTATTTCTATGTAGAATTTAGGGGAATTCAGAGTCTTCTCATTTTTAAATCTTATATTAATTCCTTTTCTCTTCAGAAGAGTGAACCGTTTCAGAATTGATTTGTCTATCTTGCCCTTCATCTAAAAAGGCATATTTTCCATTGAACTGAATATGAATCTTGCAATTGCAATGCTCTGGGTGGCCCTCTGCAATTTGATAACACTAGCTCCGGGCAACTTCAACTTTTTGACTTCCCAATTTGCATAGTCAAAGGAGGCACCAGAATAGTAAATCTTGTTACAGACTTTAAAACTTCCAACGTATCTTATATTTTGCTTCTTCCTTAACAACTTATGTTTCATCATTCTCCCTGAAATTATACTGTATTTATTGGTTTCCCTGTCCTCAATTTGCATCCATGACTTTTTTTATTGGGAAGGAGACATCTTTGCTCACTCAGTTGTTCTGTCTTCCTTAAGACACTTTGGTTTCATCTGAAGGTCATTGCTTAGTATGCTTCACTTGTGTATGTCCTCTGCCCCCCAAAAATTGGATAGCAATAAGATAAAGACTCAAGCTGAATTTGATTCTAGTTGGCCACATTGGGGCATTTATGTTGTTATCTTGAGGGGTCTTTGGTGCTCTTTGCTTGTTTTCTTGCGGACATTTCATTACCCTAACTAGGTAACATCATCAGTGCTACCCCAAGGTGCTTTTTTAGGAGCCAACTGGACTTTCTTGTTTTTTCTTTGAAGACATTTCGCTTCTCATCCAAGAAGCTTCTTCATCTCTGACTGGATGTTGGGGAATGGAGCTGAAGTCAGAGCTGAAGAAGCTTCTTGGATGAGAAGTGAAACAACTTCAAAGAAAGAACAAGAAAGTCCAGTTGCCTCCTGAAAAAGAACTTTTGGGACAACCATGACCTGGATGACTGAGAATCTCTACAGACTATCAACAGTGCCAATAAGGAGTGCTGTTTGCTGTCAGTTTATATTTTGGTGTCTTGCTTGTCTGTGTGGGTGGGGGCAGTCTTAGGGATTCTTTGGGCTGTTTACTGATGGCTCTTTTACCAGTTTCTTGATTGGCATATTGCTTACTTGATTGTTGGTCTGAAGTTGACCTTAAGAGTTAATTTATCCTGATCTGAGTACTGATTACTGGTGGAGAGGTGCTGGAGTCTATTTCTCTTTTGGGCTGGTTGATTTGTCTCTTTTGCATCTTCTATAGCTGTTGTTAATGTCTATGTGTCTATTGATGGCTGATATGTCAGAGTGCCAAGCTTCTAGAAATTCCCTGGTATTTTTGGACTTGGCCTGATCTAGGATTGTCACATTTTCCCAATTGAAACTATGATTAAATCTGTCTATATGTTGTGAAATTAAAGAATTTTCATCATGCCTGACTGCCAGTTGGTGTTCATGGATGCGTCCTGTCAGTCTTCTGCCAGTTTTGCCTACATAGTGGTTGTTGCAGTTTTTCTGCAAGAAAACGTTTGCAAGAAAACAAGCAAGATCAGAGAGCACCAAGGACCCCGCATTTCAACCCTGAGCTACAAACATTCTCCTTTATTGGTTGTTATCTTGGCAACATTGTTTCTCATTGCTAAGGGTTGTTTTTTGTTTTACTTCCCAGCCCACCCTATAATCTTGGAAGGACATTTCCCCCGATGGTCTTCTCTCAAAGTACTAAAAAGCTTTGAGTTGCCTGTTTCTTGACATTCACTGAAGTCAATTGGGCTGTGCCATCTCCTGAGATTTTGTAAGGTTGCGAAAATCAATTAGAAACAACAATGAAGCTCTCTTTCTAGCTTTATAGAATTCATAGAATGTATGATGGATTGTTCTGTAAATCCTCTTTCTATTGATGGACTCCCCCTAAAAGCATGAACATAGTTTCTTGGATGAATCCATGGAACGTACTTCTATTTAGGAATAGATTACAGAATCTAATAGCTGGCAAGTAGTAATTCCAATGTTCCTATAATGCATTCACGGAAAGGGTTAGAGAAGGGAAGGAGTTAGAGAAGGGAAAGTTGCCTATTTTAATTTTACTCTGACTAGATTTTGCCTTTGCCATTTCTGCCATGATGTTATTTACCAGTCTACTCTCAAGTGCATGGGTGTCAAACTAGTGGCATCATGTTACCATCATGTGATGTTTTGTGACATTTTTCCCATTGTGTCATTTTTCCCATTCACGGAGTTGGGGTGGATATGGGTGTGGCTTGCACATGATGCAGGCCCATGAGCTGCCAGTTTCACACCTGTCATACCCGTCAGAGTCTGAATCCAGGGGTGGGATTCAAATTTTTTAACAACTGGTTCTGTTGGCATGGCTTAGTTGGTGGATGTGGCTTGGTAGTCATGTGACTGGATGGTGTGGCCAACTCGATGTCATTCACCTCAAGGGGCATTTCTCCTCGCCTGGCTTCTCGTGACTGTGGGGATCCTGCCACGGTCGTAAGTGTGAAAAACGGTCATAAGTCACTTTTTTCAGTGCCATTGTAACACCTTGAATGGTCCCTAAATGAACTGTTGTAAGTCAAGGATTACCTGTACAAAAATACAAAAAGCTTCTTTGCTTGCAAAAAGCTGCCCTAAATACTAATCATTAGATTAAAAATACCTGCACGCCAGAATTACAAATCAGGCAGGGTGCCAGAGCACCTTGAGGAATGAAAATAGTTAAAATGCAATGATAACTATCAGCAGCCAATTCTTGTTCATAAAGTGAAACCCAGAGGTCATTTAAGCTCTCCAGAAAGAGCACACCAAGAAAAAGCAATCTTTAGAACCATTTGCACCACTTAAAGATACCAGCTGGTCTCACTCATCTCACAAGATATCCTAAGGAAATCATCCAGGAAAGGTCGCATGCCTCCCAGAAAGGCAATAAAAAAAATCAGTGCCAAGCTTGCATCCTGCCTCTTGGAAGTACACCCCAAAAGGACAGTGCCAGATACCACTAAAGCAGTGAAGGAAGACCCCTCTCCAGATAGAAAAACTATGAGGCAGGAAAAAATTCAAACACAATACAAATAATTAAATCACAACAATAGCTGTTGCTTGTTAAACCAATTACCAGAACAAATAGACACAGGAACTAGCCAGATTATTTTCAGGAAGAGAGATTAACCTTTTTCCTTCCAAACAAAGCTGAATAGGGAAAATTATTCCATCAATAAACACAGGATTAAACATCACCAAGGACAGAATTAAACTTCACCAAAAACCAGTTTTAGACCAAAACTCAGAAAGGGTTTATAAATTCATGTTAGAATGTCAATCTTTCTAACTAGTCAAGAAGCCTTGCTGAATGTTACTCATTTTGGTTCCTTGTCATTAAAAGCTCCTTTCTGGTTATTCAATTATTTCTTTAAAGTGCTGATTGTTGCATGTGGCTGGAAATATATCCAGGAGAATATCTCCTCCCAACAGCAGTGTAAAAAGCTTAAAATGACCCTTACCCTTTAAAAAAGTAAAATAAAAACTCCTTTGGAGACAGGAAGTCTAGGCATACTGCCAAGAATGTAATAAGGGGTGTGCATAAGCATACAATCGTGCCTACCATCCCTGACCTATTGTCCTCAATTATTAGTTCCTATTTCATGTATTTAAACTAATGTTTATTCTTATTTCTATTATATTGTAAGCGTTTGACAAAATAAATAAATGGTGGGAAAAAACAAAAGATTTCTTCTAACTACCATTTCTCTGAAGTGCTTAGAAAGTTAACAAGGGGTTCTATAGAACCGTTAGAATCCCACCTGTCTGAATCCAATGAGGAAGCCGAACAGCTGACAGGGAATTGGAGTGTGGCTCCATTGGCTGTGGAGGAGGTTGGGGGAGGGCAAAGTCCAGCTGGGCAGAGCTGGGAAGAGATAGAACAAGGAAGAGGGAGTTCAGAGAAAGAACCAGGCCCACCCCCTCTTCATCCTAAGGCACACAGGGAGGAATGGAGAAGAGAGCAACGTGGGTTGCATGGCTTATGGGGGAGGAAAGGACCCTGATTCCCTTCATTAGCCACACCTGGGAAGACAATTTATAAGAAAGGCAGGCTGCGTGCAGCAGGCGGTTGGAAGCAAATGTGATTTTATCTTGTGTTGTTGTGACTTATCTGTGTTCCTGGTGTCTTCCCAACCATGTGAGTTTTGCCGTACCTTCAAGTCTGAAATTCTTGCTCCTGCCCTGCCAAACTAATTACTTCAGTTTGGCTTGTTTGGACTTTAAGTTATAGTTTGTGTTGACGATGTTTTGGACTTAATTTTCTCCAGTCACAGGCTGTTCGTGGAAGAGGGGGCAAAGTTGGAAATAATAAAGGGGCTCTTATTGATTATCTGACTGTGTTACCTTTGTGCCATGCCCCTGATCATCACAATACCCCTGCTCAAAAGCATATCTTTACCAGAGAAAGAAATGGCATTTCTTTTTCACAGGTGGACTACAGTTTTGCATTTGATGTCAAGGATGATTTCAAACCAAGTATGTCTA